>VDFB02105785.1:348456228-348560622 GCA_007258455.2 Sequoia sempervirens
TTTTGGATTAGCAACTTTGGATGTTCTTACAGATTTTTCATTTGATGGCATTGCATCTTTTTTCTTTGGGATCCACATGGTTTTGATCTTTGCTTTGGGGGCTCTTTGCGAGCTATAGATTTGATTTTGATTTTGGATTTTGTTTTTCTTTTCTTTACCATGTCTTTTAAAGGGGACATGGGAAGCTTTAGATTCATGTGGATGTTTGGATTTATGCATTTTTCCTCTAGCATCCAAAGTGCTCGTACTAGCAATGGGGTGGTTGTGAGAAGATGGATGGTGTGGAGTGGTGGAGGTAGGATTATGAGGATTACGTGTAGATGGGGGATGTTTAGGTATGTTCCTTTGTTGATCCTGATTATGGGATATGCGAGGGGGATGTTTATGATGGATGACATGTATAAGTGTTGGATTGATGAGCGAATGAGATGGAGGAGGTGATCTTGGGATATACAGACCCAAGATGGATAGAGTGGGTGGAGGGCCATAAGAACCCAAGATGGATGCAGTAGATGAAGGATGGGAGATTGTGGATGGAGGGATATAAGGACCCAAAATGGATGGAGCAGATGAAGGAGGAATATGGACGGTTGTTTTGAGGTGATACGATAGAGGAGGAGGGATGGAAGAATATGATCTAGTGGAGCGATGGGAAGAGCCAGAAGTTCTTTTGGAGAAGGCTCGTTGAGGACGTTTAGAAGTTGTACCAATATCTTTAGATTGTGAGTCTTGGGGAATAGATCCAAGACCTTGCATGCAGATTTGTTCTTTGACGTGGATGGGCTCTAAAATACCTTGCTCATGAAGGCCTAGACCTTTTCCTTGATAGTTCATGTTCTTGAGAATCCAATCCACGATAGGATTTTTGTTATTCTGAAAACATGATGCGAGTCCATTATTAGGTGGGGGATGATGGGTGGTATATACACTGTGTTTTTCTTCTACAAGGAGGCCACCGTGGAAGAATGTGAGAGTACCAAGGAAGTATGCAAGCGGTGTGGGGATAGCATTTTTAGGCGATGATGGGGGATCCTGAGAAGGAGATGATGGGATAGCAGCATTTGGATTGGTGGTATCTGGAGAGGGAGTAGGGGATATGATAGGATCTGATTTTGTGGTAGCAAGCTCATGCAATGGAGATGGAGATGGAGCGGTAGAATCTTGAATGTCAAGAGGATCCTGGGATGGAATGGATGGGTGACTGTGATCTTGTGGTAGACTAGATGGGATGGTAGGATCTTGATCTGGAGGAGGGGATATGTTGGCATGCTTTGGATCAGGCTCTTGGCATGAATCATCGTGTGTGGGAGGCATGATAATGGAGTCATGGGGGGACTCTTCAAGTGGGGAAGATGAAAGGATGGAGGATTCAAAATATTCCTGGGAATGGATACTAGGAGTGGAAGAAGTGGATTGGATTTGGGTGTCGTCGATAGGTTCGACGGCTCTCAGAGTAGGGGGTGGGTGTTCAATGGATTTGGTAGGATGGGATGGTAGGGAGATGGGGACTCACTAGATCTCAGAGGATGTGATGGCGGTGGAGAGGGGACTCTGCTGATCTGTGAGGATGGATGGTATCATCAATGATAGGTGTTGGATGGAGAAGGGTCTCACACTAACACCATGGATGATGGGTTGGGATGGCATGGTTCCATGGACTCCGCAATGTGTGGAGTGGGGGATGTTTCCTTTGTTCTAAGTCCTTGGAGAAACTTGGATACGCTAGGCTGAGATGGCAAGGTGGGAGTGGATGAAGGTTTATGAATTAGTGGGGGATTAGGACTAGGGATTGGTGGGCTAGGATTAGATAGGGGAATGGGATTGGATGCAGGACTGGGAATAGATGGGAGATTAGGTGAAGGGTTAAGATAGGGGTATTGGTATGGTAAATTAGGACACAAGGACACGGGTGGTGGATTGTAGTAAGGGTATGGGGATGGTGGATTAGGATGAGAAGATTGAGGTGGTGGATGGAGATAGGGAACTGTGGATGTCGGATTAGGATAAGTTGGTGGGTGTGTTTGACTAGGATAGGAAGATGTGAATGTAGTGGATTGAATGGCGGATTGCATGGAAGATTAGGCAGTGGGTAGCGATGAAGGATTGAGATAAGAGGATGGATGGGGATCAAGATAGGGCATTAGACGACAAACCAGGATAAGGGGATGATGTAGATAGTTGATGATGATATGATGGATATCCCTCGTCAAAGGTAGCATAAGGAGGATTAGGCATAGATGAAGACATTGAGATGGGATAACTTTGATGGGGTGATTGATTTTGGAATGTAAGTATAAGCTTACTAGCAATGATAGTGTCATGGGATCTATGTCAGATACCCTTGATCAACAAGACTTTTGTTATCGTCGTCGACGTAATTAGGGTTTCCCTTGACCACTATTGATGGAGGATAAGAATTCATGATGATGAAAGGATAAAGAGGATGGATGAAAGATTTTGGATGGAAATGGACAAAATCCCAAATCAAGACTTAGGACAAGCTCAGATCGGGATTGGATTAAAGCTCAGATTAGGATGATTGGATGATACAATGGGATTGATTCTGACAATTGGATTGGATGATCAAAGGATGATTACGACGCCGAATCTACTTCGAGATGGAAGTAGATTGATTGGGTCGAAGGTGGTTAGATAGGGATGTGATTAGATTGGATTGGATAAGATTGATTGATGATTGATTGATAAGATTGACTGATGACGAAAGAGACTACCAATCCTGTTCAGAGATTATCTTAGATGACTTAGGATACTGATTGATCGGATTAAAGAATAAATGGATGATTGTAGCACCGAATCCACCTTGAGATTGAAGGTGAATTGATTGGGCCGATGATGATGATTAACTTAGGATGGATGACAATCCTAAGAGGATGTTAATGATGATGATCAGATCAGACACTTCAGTCAATTTGGATAATAACCCGAGACGAAGTTCAGGGGATTTGGATGGGGAAAATGATGATTTGCTCGGAGAAATGGATGATAGAAATGGATGAACAAATACAAAAAATGAGCAAATGGTTGATCGGGATGGATGAACGATTACTCAGAACGAGTAAACGAATGATCAGAATGACAGAACGAGAGTTCGGAATGATGAAAGGATGTGGTGAATGGATGAATGTTTACTCGGAACGAGTAAATGGATGATCGAAATGACAAAACGAGGGTTTGGAATGATGAAAGGATATGTGAAATGGATGAATGTTTACTCGGAACGAGTAAACGGATGAGAATGGTAGGATATACCCCCGTCGAGGAGGCAGATGGTGAAGAAAAAGGTGCCCCGGCCAACTTCTTAAAAGTATGAAGTGGTATATATCATCGGAAAGAGCAAAAAACAATGAGAAGAATTGCCTTTGAATGGAGTCAATCGGGTAAATGGTGTGGAAATGGCGGCCCTGGGAAGAAAGAGGAGAAGGACAGGTCCGCCACTGCACTAGGACAGGTCCGCCACTGAATTAGGACCAGTCTGCCACTGAACTAGGACAGGTCCGCCACTGAAAGGGGACAGGCCCGCCACTGCACTGGGACAGGTCCGCCACTACACGGGGACAGGCCCGCCACTGCACTGGGACAGGTCCGCCACTGCACTAGGACATGTCTGCCACTGAATTTCAGGACAAGTCCGCCACTGAATTTTAGGACAGGTCCGCCACAGCACGAGGACAGGTTTGCCAAAGGGTAAGTTTAGGCTTGATGTTTTGGTGGATGGATAAGGCAAAGGACCCAAAATATAGCAATCATAAAAGACTTGGCCAAACTGATAATCACTGGTTTTGCATGAGAAAGACAATTCAGACAACACAACCCTAAGATTAGTAAAACGGGTATGGTCGACAAAGTCTTCTACTCTAGGATGCACATGGTTGCTAAGGAGTCCTCGATATATGCACGGTACGTGAGGCCCAAACTGTGAACACCAACCCGTTACAAGCGTGAGTCGGGAACCTTAGCGAGATACTAGAGGCTCAGACCAACTCTTCACGTCATCCCGACGCTTCGCCAATTACAACGTGGTTGGATTGGGGTACAGCTTTCGCTCTCACCCCTTTATATACCCCACCGGTACGTGTGGTTGGAATCGTCCCTTGGGGTGATGAAATCCCCAAGCAGGTCCCACTAAAAAAGTGAAAAAGGGTGACTCAAAAGGACTTGGAAAGCTACGATTTCTAGTCACCCAGGATCGCCAAATGGCGCAAGGGGATTGGATACGTCAAATAGCCTTCCCAAACACGCTAAGCAAGGTTTATTGACACCCCTTTAATTAGACTATGTTCCTATTTTACCAAAAGACAGTTCGGGAAAACTTAAAATTTTTACCTTCTGGAGGACAGGTCTGCCACTGAATTAGGACAGATCCGCCACTGAATTAGGACAGGTCCGCCACTGAATTACAACCAGTCTGCCACTCCAGGACCAGCCCGCCACTGAATTAGGACAGGTCCGCCACTGAATTAGGACAAGTCTGCCACTAAATTAGGACCAGTCCGCCACTGAATTAGGACCAATCCGCCACTCCAGGACCAATCCGCCACTGAATTAGGACCAGTCTGCCACTAAATTAGGACCAATCTGCCACTGAATTAGGACCAGTCCACCACTGAATTAGGACCAATCCGCCACTCGAGGACCAATCTGCCACTACAGGAGGACCAGTCCACCACTGAATTAGGACCAATCCGCCACTGAATTAGGACCAGTCCGCCACTGAATTAGGACCAATCCGCCACTCTGCAACCTGGACCTTGAAAAATGCAAAAAATAGCAAATGTGAAAAAAATAGACCCATTTGTAGGTCCCACCGGGTGTGCCAGAAATGTGATAGGTCGAAATAGAGCGTTAGAAAGCAAGCAACAAGTGAAAGAGTGCAAATAAACAACTTAAAACAACCTACACCTCAAGATTAGCCTAAGTTGGAAACAATGCAAGACAAAGCAACGAAATGGAACTTTATACCTTGCGTTGAGTCGATCCTTTGGTTGGCCCTTTGATCTTTGATGTGTATGCTCCTTGGATGGCAAGTAGATGCAAGCAAAATGGAGTTGTGAGGATGAGTGCAAGTGGATGAACATAAGAAAATGGCTAAGTAAGAGTTGAGAAACAAAATTGCAAGAGTTTGGCTAGCAAAATGATCTCCCCAAAATAAGAGAAAAGAGGGGGGATTTATAGGATTTTTGGGAAATCCTAGGGGAAATGGACGGTTGAGATTGAGCCACCAAATATCAAAATGTAGGGCCAAGGTGAGTTGAGAACTCACAAGCCCTCACATCTTGACATGTGGCATGTGAGATAGCCCTAAAAGGTGAAGTGGACATGAGGTGGAGGGAAAAGGACATGACATGGAGAGGGGTACAAAGTACCTTGGGATTGGACAAGATCTCCTCATAAAGGAGGTACTTGTCCCCATGTGGGAGAGAGGACAAGTGGGGAATTAAAACTTCCTTAAATATTCTCATGGGGATGAGAGAAGGAATTTAAAATTCCTTAAATGCATTGGGGGATTAAAAGGTGAATTAAAAATTCACATAGGGAAGGGAGATGCCTTGTCAAAAAAGAAAAGCACTTAATAGGGTTGACTAATGACACATGTCCTAAGGGACATGGGGAAGAGAAAAGGAATTAAATATTCCTTGGAAGGATAAAAGGAATTAAAAATTCCTTGAGAGGTTGATTAGGCTAGTTAGTGAAGGATTAGAGGATGGTTAGGTAGCTAAGAGAAATTAGAGGCCAACTTGCAAAAGTTGGAGGATGTGACACATCCTAAATAAGGATTAGGCATGTGCACATCCTAATGATGAGATTAGAAGAAGGATTAAGATAAGATAAAAATGATGGAGGATGTGACATAAAGGAAATTAAATAAATGACATATTTATTTAATTCAATTGGTGGAAGGAGGATTAAAGAGATAAGGTATTATTGATTAAATATCTTAGGGATTTGGCAGAATTAAAGATATTAATTAAATAATAGTAGTATTACTTAATTAACGAAAATAAGACGAAAGGGGATGAATTTGGATAAATTAATTGTCCAAATTTAGACATCTACACTATCTTTTCCAGTTTTTCTTGCCATTTACTCTTCAAAATCTTATCATGATGCTTTATTATTATTTATTTATTTAGTAATAAACTATTCTTTTTCCATTTTTCAACTGATTTCCTTGCTTTAATCCTTATTCAAACTTGAGTTCAGATTTTTAAATATTTTATCTACGTTAATATTTTCTCACTTTTAAATTTCTTAATTAAATTCACTCATTAGACAATAATTATCTTTATTAAATTCATTTACTTACAATTATATTTCTTTCATCTTAAAATAAGAAATTTTCAATGATAATACAATTAACATTTATTATTAAATCTAGCTCTTTATTTGATCCCAAACCAAATCAAGTGACCTTAAAAGTTATATTAATTTGATAAATTACATCTATTCATAATATTAGTGATATTGTCTAACATAAAAATCAAATTAAATAATGCAATCCCAAAATCCTCATGATCTAGAAAATCATCAACCACATGTAACAAGCGAAAATGACATGGCCACCAAAGAACCAACTTCCTAGAATTTCAAGAATGACCAAAACGGAGGGGCATTACATCCTCCCCCCCATAGACATCAACTTACTCCTGGAAGTCGAGCTCAAGCACAAACATGGTAACACCATAAACTAACAATAATATTAACAATCATAAACACATCAACATGTTAAATCATCAATTAAATGTCACCAAGTAAGCAATGAAAATTAAACACACCAAAAATAAAGAAATGATACCAAAACAAAAGTGGTGATGGGGTTGTAACCAGACCGATTTTCCAAACACAAGGACTAGTGATGAACTGGGTTGGGGAAACTTTCTTGTCAGCTCCTATTTTACCACATTAGACCCATTGGGTGTGTAAGATTCTTGCCTTGCCCTGACAATGCAGGTGGAATCGAGGCATAATTCATGCAATCCTGCATATAAACAAACATTGTGCACAACATATATATATCAAATCAACCTAGTGTCGAGGGAATTGCAATGTTGTATGCCTCTCACAAATGAGTGATACGACATCATCCTTCTAACACACTATCATCAATGAAACATCATAAATGATCATCAATACAATTACTAATCAGTGCAAACACCATATTAAGTCGACATGTTAAACATAGCCAATTAATTACCTTCATCCATGAGATTTGAAGTTGACTGCCTGGAAATCATAAACTAAGGTGGAAACATAACACATTAGTACTAAACATTCAAGAGGATTCTTTACCCTCGATATGCCACATTTCCATAAAATGCAGCATAATTATCCACACAAGCACATATTCTCATTAAACATCATCATTTTCACACAAAGTATTCCACTTTAGTCATTATTCAACACCAAATTTTACAACAAATTTAACAAGTATATCAAAATTCTACACCTTCATAGATTCAAGAAAACATAATTCGTCACTCAAAGACTACAAAATTGAAAATTCCACGCACACTCGACATATTCACACATGACTCGTATCACAGTAACCCACATCACATAACAACACAAGGGTCCATAGTGCATCCTCGACAGGAAAGATATCGGTGCATTGGGCACTACACCGAGGGTCCTATCCTTTCCCATCAGTTTCTTGCACCATCTACCTGACACCAGCTAATAGAAGAATTTAGGTCCACAACAATGACAATAGAAAAGTGAAACTCAAGACTCAAGGGTCTACATGCAAGGTTACATAGTGAGCACACATAGTGCCGAGTGTATGAACCTACGCTCTGATACCATGTTGTAATGCCCCGTCGTGCAAACCCCAAAGGACAACTAAAGCAATAATTACCACACAATTTTTTTATTTTATTTTATTTTTTAAGTAAAAATAACATACATGAGATGCACATTAAGTTATGACGTGAAAATTCATTTAAACAAGAGTCATAAAACTTAATTAAACAAATTCACTTACATTCACGTCCCTTGGGGTACACGAGGAGATATTACGAACTTAATTCCAAACAACAGCAATAAAGAATAAAAGCCAAAGATATAATCCATAACAAAATAAACATTAACAAATGTAACACATACATGATAACTCATTGATAAGAAACCATTTGTGCACATAAATACAACATATACATGATTAACTCAACACATTGAATAACAACTGCCATGGCCAATATCCACACAAGGTTTAATGTTACATTACAGTACAATGTTCAAGAGGTACAATGATACAAAAGTGTTTCCAAATATGAACGGAAATCATACAACAAGATAACATGATGCGAATGAACAGAGGAATACACAGTATCATAACTGGCTCCAAGACGGATACAACTCTGGAATCGCCGCAACAACACCAATCCGCACCTCTCGATCCTCGACTAGGGACCCAATGGGGTGCTTAGCATGTTCCACCCGACCATGTGGGTCTGAAGACCCACCCCCCATGCTAAGAAGCTGACAAGAAAGGATCCTCAACCAAGAACATCCAAACTAGGAACCACAAGACTCAATGTCATACGAAAGTACCATAAAACTCAAGGGTTACAATGACATAATCAACAACATTCATGAGTCAACATAATAACTTAAACTCATAAATCTCATCACATTAAACAAAGCATCAACCAATAAACAAGTAACCAAAGGATGATCATGAAACATTTCCAAATCAAATTGAAATAATAAACATAATACAATTCCAGAGGCAATAAGGAAACAAGGCAAATGGGTGTCAAGTGGTGAGTGTCATCGCATAGCTCTCATGGGATCTCCTGGCCCTTCCTCCAACTTGAGGTGCCGATACCCATCTATGGATCTTCTAGCTCTTCCTCCTACTTGAGGCGCCGACACAATAGGGTAGCTCATGCGAACACAATTCCAAAGGCAACAAGAAATAAGGCACAAGGGTGTCTAGTGGAGAGTGTCATCGCATAGCTCTCATGGGATCTCCTAGCCCTTCCTCCAACTTGAGGTGCCAACACCCATCTATGGATCTCCTGGCTCTTCCTCCTACTTGAGGCGCCAGCACCATAGGGTAGATCATGTGGAGTCGATAACTTCTCATGGGGATGAGGTTACGACTTTGCCGACCATGGCCTTCTCAGTCTATCATTAGTCTATGATAGCCCTAATGCATAGATGAGACATCCAATATTTATTATCTTTTGTGTTTTACTACCCATCCCCCTAAATTCTATTTTTAGGTTATCACTTGTTATACTACTCTTACGTGAGTTCTCCTGTGCACTTCCTCTTAACCGAGGCACCGGCCCCCATGAAGAGCCACTCTCCCTAGAGACCCAACAAACATCAAAACCAAGGGTTGTACCATCATAATTTGAACATAGAATCACAACATAAAACCATGTGAGGCATTAACCATCTTGTTAACAACACATAATCAAAGTCTCAGCAATTCACGTACAACCCTTTTCAAAATCATAATACCAAAACACTTCCCACATCAAGGGCACATAAAGAGAGAACATTAATTGACAATTCATCTCAAGCCTCTGGAAGCCAAAAAGAATGAAAACCCACAAATGAGGGAAAAATGAAGCAACAAGAGTTTTTCCCCAATAATTCCAACACAAGGATAAAATTTCTCTCAAATATGAGATTAACTCAGAAAAGCCACACAAAGAAGGCTTCATCAAACCCCATCCACAACTCAATCAACCTTAAAACACAATTACATTCCACATATCAACAATGGTGTCACCTCGAAAGAGATTCACAAAAGAAAAATCAACTTTTAATTCAATAATAATCACTCAAAATCCAAAAGCCTCCAACTAGGTATTCCATGGGAGACCTCAATTTTCTCCTCACAAGAACCCCTTACAGCGGCACATAAATCACCTTCATAAAACCAGCAACATGGAAACAACAACAACTATCTATTCACATCCTCAATTAAAAGAAACCAACCTACTCAATAACACAAAGTTTCCCAACATTCTCAAAATCATGACTATAAGAGAGTTATCCCATAAATTTCTTCATTTCAAAATAACACTAGAGCACGACTCATTACATAGAATCTTGAGATGATCTTAATCGAAAAAGACAACTGAATAATAATAAGAGTGACATCAAAACAAAATCTTCAAACTTAAATAGAGCTGACATTATCAATCATTACAAACAGAAACAAATCAGCCAATAGGGCATCTAGAGGAAACCTCCATCTTCTCCTTACAAGATACCCTTACCAATTGGAAAATAAACATCCTTCAACAAGGTTAACAATCATGAGAACAATAGCAATAAATTGAGCACAACTTGATACGAAAATCAATCCACTCAATCATTAAGAAAGAGTCAATATTTTAACTTTTCACATCACTCTCTATCCTAGCCACATAATCCATTTGGAAGACAAAATAACTATAAAATTAATAAAATACCCATGATACCAATACTCTAAGCATATATGTTCACAAAGTATCAACACTGAACAATTAAATGTATAATCCTTCACAATCTGCTCTATTCAATATTTCAACCATAAACTATAACTACTTTTAAGACTCAAAGTATACTGATTAACTTCCTATCATTAACTTAATAAAGACAAATTATCCCATAACTTGTCTAGCATCAATTATTTCATCTCAAAATATGTTGCAAAAGTTATTATTTTCTCTATTCATTTTGATCATTTACTAACTCTATGTTTTACCAAATCTTTTATTCTTTTCTAAAACTAAGGTTCACATAAATGTATGCATTTTATAGGCGTTTTCTTGTTAGAAATACAATGTTTCAACTCTAAATGTTGTAACTATAACAGGTTGCCAAGTATATTAGAAAGTGGATATTGGACTTTGGAATTATCGCCATCTACTTGCATTATTATCAAATCCCAAATGTAATCCACAAGGCTGAAGGGTAGGAGAAAGGAGAGGTGTAAATACGTGACTTATGAGAAAGAGAAATAATGTATAACTTTTTTTTTTGAACTTGACACATTTCTGTTTGATGGCGAGTTTCTAGAGACGCACTCAAGTTTGAAGTTTAGAAATTAATCTTCAGCACGATCAATAGAAAGCTCTCTATTATGTTAGTAGTTGACAATATTTTATTTTCAAGTTTGGAACTGCGATAGATTGTCAAAAGAAACAAGCAAGATATTTAAATCTTTAAAATTTCCTATTAATTTCAAGCACTGCAAGTGAGACAGGTTGACAATGAAATTAGAGAGATTATTTAAACTTTTTTTTTTTAAATTTCTTCTTGTGTCCAAGCGCCGTAGCTGAGATAGGTTGACAATGAAATCAAAGAGATTATATAAACCTTTAAACTTCCTATATGTTCAGGTGTGCAGCTGCGACAGGCTACCAAAGAAATCAGATAGATATTTAAACCTCTAAACTTCCTATTATGTTCAAGTGCGCTGTTGTGACAGGCTAACAAGTTTATGTAGAATCACCGAATGATCTGTAAATTGAATTTATGGTGAAATACAACATCATCAAAATATATATATATCTATGACCTATTTTTTAACTGCAAGCAGATCCGACAAGATTTGGCACAACAGATAGTACTTGAACACAAGATACCGGAAAGGCACAAGGTATAAATTTTGATTATCAAATAGCAATGCTTCTATATCAAAATCTAAGCATCTTGGTATGTATCTAATACCGATTAGAAGCACAAATAACAATCTTATGCATAGTGTGTAATCTTCAGTCATGCATATTAATTGGAATCACAGTAACCAAGGCAGACCAAAGGATAGGCCCATCCATTTACAACTACAGACCAAAGCTTGATATAGCCACACCATAAGAGCAATAAACCAGATATCTAGGTAGGTAGCAAGGCTTTAGAGAGTATTATTTAAAATAAATCACAAGGCATCAACTTAGTGCACAGAAAAGTAACGAACTAGGGTGAAAGAAGGCGACAATCATGCAAGACTTCAGCCATACCTAACTACCTATATAAGATCAGGGTGTCAATTCCTTAACCACAAGCACTTTGGAGTACCAAATGGATGGTTGTGAGTAAGTGTCATGCCATTCATTACCAATCTTAACCTTAGACCAAAACAAAAGGGTAGAGACAAACAAACGCAGGTTGATAACAATCCAGCTTTAATTGAGTCTAAAATGCAACGAGTAGTAATACAAGTAAATCAAAATAAAACCTCAAGAAGTTTGCAATAACTAACCAAAAGAGTATTTAACAGCTAGATTACTGGAAATCATGAGATCGGTTAATTGGGATGATTGAGGACATCGAAATCTAAGGATACTCTACCAAATTCATATACTACATATAAATCACAAACAAGCAACATCCAACAACCAATATTCATTTTCTACCAACAAGAGCAATAGAACTTATTTGCCTTAACGAGAAGTCACACAAAGAACAAAATAACGCTAACCTGGACCTTAAAGCTTAACCACATTGGAGATTCGATGCCAAGATCAATCGTCCGTTCTTAACCATCTGTTCTTTCAAAATGATTTCCTAAATACAACCCCTTCTTCCAACCCCCAAATTTTATTTTCCATCTTCGATTTTTTTTTTGGGCTATCTTCTCTTCCAGAACATTCATACCTAGTTCCTTTGAATTCCATCCGTAGTTCCCTCCTGCAACCCCCCCCCTTTTTTTAAACTAAAAAAATATATCTAAGATGATCCGTAGGAATCTCTTGAGCCCATCCAAGATAAGCTTTTCAAAACACAAGAATCAACAAAATTAACAAGTTGCCCGTTCAAGACCAGTTTCCAACTGTGCAAGAGCACGTTTTATGCTTTTACTATCTTTTCCAGCTTTTCTTTCCATTTACTCTTCAAAATATTATCACGATGCTTTATTATTATTTATTTATTTAGCAATAAACTATTCTTTTTCCATTTTTCAACTAATTTCCTTGCTTTAATCCTTATTTAAACTTGAGTTCAAATTTTTAAATATTTTATCTATGTTGATATTTTCTCACTTTTAAATTTCTTAATTAAATTCACTCATTAGACAATAATTATCTTTATTAAATTCATTTACTTACAATTATATTTCTTTCATCTTAAAATAAGAAATTTTCAATGATAATACAATTAACATTTATTACTAAATCTAGCTCTTTATTTGATCCCAAACCAAATCAAGTGACCTTAAAAATTAGATTAATTTGATAAATTACATCTATAATCTAATTTGATAAATTACATCTATTCATAATATTAGTTATATTGTCTAACATAAAAAACAAATTAAATAATGCAATCCCAAAATCCTCATGACCTAGCAAATCACCAACCACATGTAACAAGCGAAAATGACATGGCCACCAAAGAACCAACTTCCTAGAATTTCAACAATGACCAAAATGGAGGGGCATTACAGTAAAGGTTGTAAAGAATTTTAGACCCTATTTAACTAGAGCAACTATTGTAGCTTATGTTCCAAGTGCAACAGTTAAAGACGTTTTTACTCAACAAGAGACCACAAATTGGACGTGCAGGTGGATCAATAGGATCCAAGAGTTCAACATCAATCTCCAAATTACAAAATTAGTGAGGGGTCAACGTTTGTCCAAGTTAATGGCTGAAACAAATTTGGAGGCTAATGAAATTAATAAAGCTGAACATGAGAATGTTTCCCCCATATGTGATATGCAGACATGTGGATGGTATCAAAGAATTTTTGAATATCTACAAACCATGCAGTTCCCTAAAGGTATGCCTCACAATGAGAAAAGAACTCTAAAATTATAGGCCATCAAGTATGTTATTATCGATGGTGAACTATGGTGGAGAAGCCTTGAATATCTTCTACTTAGGTGTATAGATACAAATCAAGCAGAAGACTTGTTGATTGAAATGCATAAAGGAGCTTGTGGAGATCACTACATGGAAAAGACTACTACCCATAAAATATTGAGAGCAGGTTTTTGGTGGCCCACTATAGTTAAAGATGCACATAGGTTTTTAAAGACATGTCATTCCTGTCAAAGATTTACTAGCAAGTTAAAGTTCTTAGGAAACTAACCACTTAGGGCAATGTCAATAGATGCTCCCTTTCAACAATGGGGCATTGATTTTATTGGGAAAATGTCTAAGAATTCTATTGGAGGACATGCTTGGATTCTAGTTGCTACTGATTATTTTACAAAATGGGTTGAAGTCATTCCTACTAGGAGGGAAACTAGCAAAGTTGTCATTGATTTTTTAATGAACAATATTTTGAGTAGGTTTGGAGTTCCTCAAAGAATTATTTTTTATAATGCTATTTGTTTTAGGTCCAAGGAATTATTGATTTTTTTAACAAGCATGGCATAAATGTGTCCTACTCATCCCCATGTCATCCCTAGGGGAATGGAAAAGCTAAGTCCAACAATAAAATCCTTATGAAGATTAACAAGTGGTTGATTGAGAAGAACAAGAAGGCTTGAGACTCAAAATTGTAGCTAGAATTATGGGATGACATGACTACTATGAAGAAAGTTATTGGGAAATCCACTTTTAATTTGGTGTATGGGGTTGAGGCCAGAATACCATACAATAATATAATGAAAATGTAAAAAAAAAATTCAGGAATATGACATTGATATTTGTGATGCGATGCAAGATAGGATGGATTCAAGTTAATTGAGCTTGATGAAACTAGAAGAGAAGCTCATAAAAGAAATGAGAGGTTGCAACTCCAAATCAAACATTTATATGACAAAAAGGCCATTCAAAGGAAGTTTGATGTAGGGTGTATGGTCTTGATGTGGAATGCAAGATTGAAAGACAAAGGAAAACATGGAAAGTTTGATCCTTATGGCTTGGGCCTTATTTCATTGCAAATACTCATGGGGAAGATTCCTACTTCTTGCAATAACTAACATGTGAACATATGGAACTGCCAATACATGGAAAATTCCTAAAGCCCTATTTCTCATGAAATATATTGTTTTTCCATATACATTCTATGTTTTTTTAAATTTTGTACATAGGTTTGGAATGTTTTCTTTCTCTTGTGTCTGCTTGCCTTGTCTGGGTAGGCTCCTAGGTTTTCGTTAGAATCATCTGCATTGATTTTCTTCACCTAAGATCTATTTCACACCATTCCCACTAGGGGTATCCATCCCCGATCATGAGCCACTAATGGAGCTCCTAAGATTTCAAAATTTTGGACTCATTTTGTGCTTGGTAATGGCCTATCACATATATGCCCTTGGGTTGGGTTTAGGCTTTTAGCTTTGTAATCTTGTTCTAAACCCCTTACGTTTGAAGCTTTGAACATTTTAATTTCCTATTGACCTACTCTACCCAGTCTCTAGTTGATTAGGCCATAACTTAGGCCATTGCAGGAATCCTTTTACTAGCCCCCTTCGTTTAGGTTTTTCAATTTCCTAGTTTTAATCATCATTTCATTATTTCCTAAGGGTTGGCAAAAAATATTTTTATAAAACTTTCCTTAGGATATTATAAGCCTTTAGGGCCAAAACTGATTGGCCTAGTTAGGCCCAATTTTAAGTTAATCTTTATTGGCATATGTAGAAACATGGTGCATTAGATTTGTTGGTGAAATCCTGAGTATCCATTACACACTGTGTAGGAGTTAAAGAGTGACCACCAGAAGGTGTGGGAGGTCCACAATTATGTAACATGTGGCCTCACCTTGGAGGGTCGTAGTTAATTTGCATCATACCCAACACCCAATACATTTGAGATCAATAACCCACAAGTATCATCACAATTAAATATTAGCTGCCCATTGCACATCTTGCAACATTAATTTAATGCTCATTAGGAGATGTGCAAGGTTTTCAATTAGGTGACATGTGTGTGGGTTTTTCTAATGGAAAAAGAGGTGGAGCCCACAGGAAGAAATGACATGGTTTCCAGTCATCACATTCTCATATGTTGTTGAGTTGATGAACCATTGTGGAGTAAATTCAAAACTTTGTGGATTCAATCCAAGTCATTCATAGTGCCATCCCCAAAAGAAATCAATGGTTGTCATTTGAAATCAAGCACACAAACATTAGAGTCATTTTGCTTCGTGCGAGAGAGCAGTAATGGTGAAAAGGACATTGTAAGTGATTATAATTGGATCGTAAAATACTTGAGATTGATTTCCTCACATTGTCAAAAATTATAACCTATTGCAGAGCTACTAGAAGTTGAGCCAAGATGTTTGAGCTGAGACGTGAACAAATTAGGATTCCTATTAATGCAAAAATTTGTGAGTACAATTAAAACTAAATTTTGTGCTTTATTTTCAACTATCTTGAATTAGGGCAGGTTGTGTTTGTTTACTTTAGATTTATTTTTCCTCCGTTCTTTAATTATCTTTTTGCATTAATATTTTGTATAAAATGGTTTCTCTCGACCAATTTTTTTCAAGTCTATGTCCTCTAATCACACCCTAGGCTACTAATTGAGGGATTTCGGTTTTGAGCTCCTTTCTATCAAAACACAAGCCTATTGTAAGCCTACTCGAGTCTCCCTAGCTCCTAAAACACAAAAGCCTCATCCTAACACCATAGCTAGGTTGCTTTTTGATGATATTGTTGTGAAGCTTAAACCCTTGACCAACAAAATAAATCAAGGAGCGGTGATATATTATGGCCCTAGGATTTATGAGGGATTGTAGGACAAGTAGGCTTGGATCAAGGATGATAAATTGGCCTATACTAGTTGGAAAATGTTTAGAAATTGGTTTGGGAAAAAGAATTGTGAGTATCCCATTTTCCATACTTGGAGGTTTGATATGGGGAAACTTATAGTCCCAAATGTATATGTGGCTATGGACCTGGTCAAAGATATTGAAGCAATATATGATCTAGTGTCCAAAATTGTTAGGGTATGCAATGGTCCTAAGGTGGTCAAGATCACCAAGGAGGAGATTGCATAAGTTTTAACACTGCAGGAATGGAATGAGGATATGGTACCTATTGACATTGATACCTTAAAAAATGAATATGAGAATACCAAGGTCTTGTTCCAAACAACAATGTTGCCAATGCACATGGCCTCAACTAGATAAGGGAAGAATATGAAGTAGATTAAGATTGGAAAAAATGAAAAAGAACGTTTCCCTCTGAATTACTTTACCCACTATTTTAGAAAGACCATCTACTCCTTGTATCAAATTATTGGTTTTAATGCACCTAAGACCACACCAATTGTATATCTATACATGGTAGGAAGTATTTAGTATGCAACCTTTAATGTGGTTTATGATTATGCCACCTATCTAGTAGAAAACATGTAGAAGCGCATGGTTGAGCTTAATAGAGAAAAGCGTTGGGTAAAATACTAGTGGTATTTTTTATTGATGGATATTATTTTTATAAGAAAGAGAAATATTTAGGGGAAGACATGTCTCTAAAAAAGGTGGATGGTGATATTGAGCTATCAGTCCAATATTGCACCCAAATTATGGATATGGATGACCAAAAGTTTGATTACCTGGTCTTTAATAATGTTTTTGCAGCTAAACTCAAAATAATTTTGGTTCTTGATCCACTGAGGATCCCTAAATAAATTCATGATTTCCTTAGGCATATGGAAAGTAGGCCTAAGCTGAATATAACCCATAATTGGGGAGATATCATTCAATATCCAGATAGTACCATATTCTAGGTGTATGGGACTATTGTTTACCCTTTTGTCTTACAAAGGGATGCACCCCTCAAGATGGGATTTGTAGAAGTGATGAGACAGTTGGATGGATCCCAAGATTGTCACTTGCTAGAAAATAAGAAGGGATCATTCTTCCTAGAGTACACATCATTTGCAGACTTTTTGTTGATCAAAGGAAATTGGAAACCTTTTCTAGTAGGTCCTCAAGCCCTACAAGTTGATGAAAACTCACCCTAGGAACCATGACCCTGAGGGATTCATTCATGCAGTAAAAGAAAAATGATCATTGGGTGTGTTACTTCACAATTTTTATTTCCCTGAAGATGTCATTAGGAATATTTTTTATTTACAAGTGCAAGAGGAAAGGAAGGCTATGTATCTTTCCTTCAATAAAATGGTAGAAAATATTAGGAGGAAAAACCCAAATTATGACCCTCTATCCAACATTCAAGGGGAATTTAATTAGATAATGTATGTAATTCAAAAATTTCAAAATGTTGTGGTTGTGTTGAGAAGAGTAGAAGTAACCAAGGATAAGGGAAATACTTCCATAACTAGAAGAAAGGCCTTCCTATCAGCCACCTAAAGAGATTCAAGTGTATACCAAGAAAAAAGACACAACTATGAGGGAGAAAATAGAGCCAACCCCTGTTTCATTAGAGGATTCAAGGTCAACTTCTCTAATTGGATGAATATTTTTGCCTCCTAGGCAATCCTTGCCTATTATAATTGATTTTGATTCTCCTCCAAGAAGTTCTTCTCCCTTAGAGAGGCCACCAATTAAGAGACGAAGGGTAGAGAAGAGCCCGGTAGTGGAGTACCCTAATAGTGATGAAGATGATATTGTGATAACCTTTGAAGATATGTAGCAAGGGATGCCTTCTCCCCCAAGAGAAGTTGCATCAAGCTCAAAGACAAGTACCCTAAGTTTGGGAAAAGTTGAATTGAGTGGTGTAAGCAATATTGATGATATGAGGGTGGAGGCCTACAAAGAGTTCATGGAATATGATTCTTTCATTGAAACACCAACATTTAGGGATTTTAAATAGAGAAAAAGTGGGAGAATATGTAGAAAACATTACTATTGAAAGAATTTTACATCTCAAATTGTCAAAGAATGTTATCCAAGACAATGTAATGCAAGAGATGAAGAAGCATTTTTAGAATATTATTCCTGAGGAGGGAAGAGAACTTGTGCGAAAAGTGGTGTTTTGTTGTTACCCGAATGAGATATTGCTAATTTAGTGGTACTTGATATAACAATAAGAAGGGTTGAGAAGCCTTTATTTCAAATTGAAGAAGAAGCTAGGGTGACACTTCAAAGATTTTCATTTAGTTAGTAACATGATGCTTTGGCAATATGGTCATTATCTCTTAGTTCAAGGAATCCCAAGGTTGCATAGCTATTAGACTTAAGTGGAAGATTGATTGTAAAGAGACTTGTTCTCCAGCATTAGAAACCACTGACATTAAAAGCTAGTAGTTGAGCACCTCACTAGTGATAGGGATATGTTTAGAAGTACCATGAGATTATAGGAGAATACAATAAGATTTAGCAGAGAGTAGTTGAGCTTTGAATAGAGCAAGAATTTTGGAAACAAGTGGAAATGTTGAGGTCCCAAGGGCTAGCTAGCTCAAGCCATACTACTCTTGTTGCTCCTAAAATTCATCCTTAGTCTCCTCCACCTAAGAAATCATTGTCAAATTTTCCTTACAACATGGGTCAGGAGCCCATTGCAATAGAGAAGCCAAGTATGTCAAAGGAAGGTACATCCACTGAACCCAAAAAAAAAAACTTCAACAAGTTGAGGAATATAAGAAGTTGCTTGAGAAAATGCAAAACCTAATGCATGAGAAGAATGCTAAGATTGTTCATAATATTTTGAAGAACCTTAATATTAGAATTCAAAGTGAATTGAATAGTTTCCATGCTAACTATTCTCTAATGTTAAGCACAATGGATATGTCTCAGAGGGATGGAGAATTGGGAACCCCACTCTTGGATAGGTAGACTTCGAGAGTTAGTGATTTGAAGTTAATGGCAGCCAAAGCAAGGCAATGAGAGGATAAACACCCAAAGGTGATTTCCACTTATAAGTTTGTCAGTGATATTAAGGAACAACCATTCCATAGGTAAGCCAATCCATTAGAGTAGAAAATAAAAGAGTTAAGGATCAAATATGATCAGGAAGAGTTGACATTATTACCTGACATCCTGCAAGCCTGTGATGAAGTAAATCCTTTGCAAATGTGGAAGAATCAAGTGGACACTACAATTTCTTCTCAAACAAAATTAATATGTGAGGATTTCAATATTGATATACTTAAAGATACTTTGGAGAATTTTTCTTTTATCATTATTTTCCTTGAAGACTTTGACAAGGAAGCTAACTTAGTGATGACAAAGTATGCTCCATATAGAAAGAAAATGGATGAAATTATTGAATTCAATTGGCCATCTAAGGAGGAATTTGAATAGGGGAAGATAATATTTGTAGTTGGATTGGATTAGTGAATTTAGAATGGAACACATTTACTTGGTGAAGTATTGTATAGGTCTGGCCTTGGAGGTTATAATGTATACAATATGTGTTTCCCAATTAAGAGTGCTATAAGTAAATATTGATCATTGATGTAGATGCTGACTGGGAGTTTTGTTTACTTTTCCTATCTTTGTGAAATTTTTCATCTTGCCAAGTGGGATGGACATGCTACAACAATGTGAAGGATATTCTTTTCAAAATGTACCTTTTGGAAGATGGTTTTTCCTCTTCACAACAAATGAAAATAATCTTTGTCTCATATGTATTTCCTTTGATTGAAAATGTAAATATAACTATAAGGGAATATTTCTTGTAGTGGTCCAATTAGGATATGACATGTGTACTATCAGAATGGAGCTTTTTTTGCTCCCTTGCTTCCATAAAAGGGAATTGTAGGCCAATAGTGTGGATCTTTTGTTGAATTCTAGAATTGAATAGTGTAACTGAAGAATACAAAGTGAATATGTTAGAAGTCCTTGTCTAATGCTTTGAGTCTAGATAGTAAGTTTGTCAAATGTATGGTTCTTGATCATATCTAAATGATAATGCAAGTTTTTAGTCTCTCCAATTTTAATTTATACTTGAGTTATTAATGAAAATTCTAATCAAAGATCATTTGATTAATTTTTGTTGTCATTGTGCTTCGGTATATGCTTTGATTTTAGATTTGGTTCAAAGAATCAGGTAAAATGCTTAGATCAGATCATAAATTCATGTGCAAGATAATTGGATTTGATAAGTAGTCTTATACTTAGATTATGGATGAGTGAATTGAAAAGTAATTTCACTTAGATCATTTGTGTTCAAGATTAAATGTACCTTGCATTTCAATTTCTTTGACTCCTAGCTCATAGATAATGGCACTGATCTTAGTCATTATAAGCATCTCTTAGGATTCTGGTCACCCAACTTGAGAACACCATTTTAAATAAATTTTCAATCAATCTTTGATTTATTTTGTTTGGCATTATTCATATTCTCAATTTCAAATGTACAATTCTTTCAAGGAAATTCCAATTTCTTGAAGTATTTCATCTTCCTAACCTTTCATGAGAATATATCTACTTATATATGCAATGTATTTGTTAATTGGTTAGTAGAATCATACAATTTACATTTTGGGACTACCCTCCTGGGTTTTGCATAGCCCAAAATGTAGGAGATAAAGCAATTGATGCTATATCTCATTTGTTAGCCACTTATCTTACATATATTCGAGAATTGAGCTGGGAAAACTCATAGGTATCTTGTGAGATCTGATTGGTTTGTTGAAAACAACCAACATAGGGAGCTTTACATTTTTTTTGGACCATTTTCCCATGATTACCTTGAGAAATCTATCTATTCCTCCATCTATGGCCTTTATAACCTCTTCTTCTTTAAGTGCTTGTGGTTCTTCCCCTTTATCACTCACATCTCTTGTGATGACTAATATTATTTTATTTTTCACTAGTATTACATGTTTATAGAATCCAAAATCACTCTTAGATTCATTATATCTTCAAGAATGGCATCTCTCATCTAGACACCTTCTCTTCGACCTCTTCTCATTCCTCTTCAAGGTGGCATTTTGACTTCCAAATGCAACTTACCAGCACACAATCAATTATTTATTGTCCCTTTCAAGTAATAAGGAATGTTTGATACAAAATTGATATAGAGGGGAAGGAATTTTCAAAAAAAATGTAATGATCAATGACTTTTTTGACAAATTATCTCTTCCTAGTACCCCTATTTTTTGATAAATTTGATGCAGTAGCATTTTTATGGTGTTTCCTAGGAATATAGACACTCTTTTAGATACCATTTATGGAGATATAATTCCTCTTACAATGGAATCATAAAAAATGATACAAAAACCATTTAAAACAAACTATTATTAGTCCTAATGCCCTCTACATTGCTAAAACTGATTTTTTTTTTGAAATAACACCCTCACATGTGCCAAAATGGTGTAAAATCTATTTTAAAAATTAAATTATGTTACCATAGACATAAAAATAATATTTTATTAAGTGGATATTTGTATTTCTCCCAAAACCTAGATTTCTTCTTTAAAACCCTAGGTAGGGTGTTGATAGGGCAATGAGTGAACAAAACTATTTTTCTGCTTCATTATCCACTTTCAAGACCTCAAACCACATTAATTAGGTGTTTATAGACCCTTATTAACTCCAAAAAAAATAAAAATGCACAAATCACTTCAAAATTTACTCATTTTCCAAAACAAGAAGTATATAACACTAGTATCATCCTACCAACATACTTACAAAGAAAAACTTCATTCCTTTTCTTTCCAAAATGACATAAAACTAATTTTTCCATGTATTAAAAGTTAAACATCATCAACTACCTACCTCATCCCATGAAAAAAAATGTTTACAAATTAAAAAATCAAACCACCAATTAGGTACTTGGGGTTAAGTAAAAACACCAAAATTTGAAATTTATGACAACTTATTTGTCCAAACATAAATAAAACCCTCCTAATATGTGGTTAAACACATAACACTACATTTTAATGAAAATATCGAACAATCTAAAATTATTCTCCTATATCATTAGGTCTCATAAAATTATCCTCACCCTAGGTTTATTACATATATTGTCTATAGGACTTATAAAATATAGTGCCTTTATAAGTGGAAGATTTACAGAGAAGAATTTTACAATATGCCCAAATGACTTACTAATTTCTAGAGGTATTTATTTTTCCTAATAGGACTTTATTATAACACAAGGAATTAAATAATCCCAAAGGATCTACTAATACCTAGATGTCATATTTTTTTCATGTTAGAACTATCTTGTTCAAAACGGACTTAAATATACCCAAAGGACTTACTAAAGCCTAGATGTCTTATATTTTTGGACCAGTAAACTTCCCTTTTCCAGAAGGACTTAAATATGACAAAGGCACTTACTAATTCATATCTAGGTCTTATTTTTTATGTGTTAGGATTTGGTTATGCCAAAAGGACTTAAATATGGACTTAGCCACTAGGTGGTGTAATTAATATGCACACTCCCCCTCAATGGCATCACTTATGGACAAGCATTGATCTAATTTTGTAGAAAATTTGCACTGCACATAATTTTAATATGAGATGGCTAAGATTATGATCTATATTTTAATGATAAAATCATACTTTTACTTGAATAGAACTATAAAAAAAATTATGATGGAGTTATTTCACTTGAGTGAGGTACCCACGATCTTCAATTTTTTTCTCTCTTTTGAATATGAAATTATTTTGTAAGAATAAAACAACTACAATTATCATAAATTTAGTTTGTATTATAATGGGTATTTGGTTGAAACTCTATAATAAATATTCAAAGCCACAATAATTCTTTAGGAGCTACTTAATTCTTTAGGAGCTACTTTTGTATTTGGATTTGATTAAAAACACATAAAGATACCTTTTTTATATTTCACCATACACGTAAGAGCACTTGCACCATTTATTTTGAAGGAATAGTCTATGACATATTTCCTATAAATAAAATTACAAACATAGTTAGTAATAGAATAATCAACTAAATTTTACTCTTGATGTAGAATATATATATATATATATATACTTGTCAGTTTCCAATAGTATTGTTCATGAATATAGAATATAGGACCAATAATTTGATTATTATTAGTGATTAGAAAATATGATATTTTATTGAGCATAAATATGAATTATTTGTCATGTTTCTTTTAAGGAAAAAAATTCTTGTTATATATTAATGATCCATAAAATTACATAATGGCTGAGCTATCATTTCCAAGCTTTCTCCTTGAGCAATTTTATTAAGCAAATAACCACCCATTGTAATAGTCAATACAAGATGTTTATTTATGATAAGAGTATGGTTATTATCATATGTACAAATAATATCTCTTTGCAAGTAGATGCATATTGAAGTTAGATTGTATTCAATGCTCATACATAATACTATAAGTATGTATATTATTTTTTGAAAAATAGAGCTCTTCCTAGTTGTACAAATCCCTTTTAATTGTTAAAGAATAAATGTACTTAAGTGAAATTGATTCATTAAATCCATCAAGATAACTTGATAGAAGTAAATATAAATGGGTGATCATAATATAATATGTACCAATGATCTATGTAAATAGGTAATTGTCATAATCATATGCAAAAACTAGATATTATGAAAAATATATGATACATTGTAGAGGAGGGAGACCAAATGCTCAAGACCCCAGGTCATGGTAGGGTCTAGAATAATCAACTGCCCTAATCTACCTCAAGCTATATGGAAGGTTTAAGGAAGTTGTAAGATGTTTAAGGTAGATAAAGAAGAGCACTCTTAGTACTACTATCTTTCTACTAACCCAAAGGTTTCAGGGGTTAAGAGAGTAGGTTTCTAGATTTCACATTGTACCCTAGAAAGCTCTCTGCCAGAAGACAACAACATGGACTAGGGACAATAGTGCAGCACATCGGCATCTTACTGATGCATTAGTGTTCGTATAGACAAAAAGTATAAAATATAGTCCAAAAATTTAGGAAATGAGCTAACTACTTAACTAGTATAGTTTAATGCAATAACAAAAGTAGAAAATGGTGAAATAATAGAATAACGAGAGATATGCTTTAAGGTTCTAACTAGAATTTGACAAGAGTGAAAGGTGATGGATATACAACTTATGAATGGTCCAGCCTCCCATAAGCTCCACTCGAATGAAAAATATGCACATAATAGAATGATAAAACATGTTGGGGCTATTCTAAGGCTTTCCATAGTCAAACCCCCATTTTGGTGTTCCCACCTCCATGGACAACTAGAATAGCTATGAGATAGAAAGTGTTATAAAGAAAGTAATGGAAGAAATTCCAAGCAATGATAAGAACACTACACTACATAAGTGAATTGAAAATGCCAAAATGGATAGATATCACCTCCAAAGCAAGGTGGCCTCAAGCACATGAAGGGAGATGTGAGCTTGCAAGCTTGAAGATGCAATCATCACCACAACAATGAGAGTAAAATCTAGTAGATCAATTCTTTAGAGCTTCAACAATGGTGAGAAAAATGGAGTGTGTAGTAGCAAATAGAGTGTAGAAGATCAAGAATGGTGTGTAGAGGATGGATTGAATGAATGGATGAGTGTTTTGAAGTGAATATTAGTCCAAAAGATCCATTTAAGGTTAGTCAAGGGTGCAAGGGTGTTACTCTTTGTTTCTAATGGAGAAGTGTAAAACCTCCATAGATTCCAAAGGTCAGAATCCTACCAGGATGGTAATGTGTCACATAGGCATCTACACATTGTGCTAGCATCACTGAAAAAATTCCACCATTGACACTATATACGGCTACCAAGTGGGTGGAATGTGAATCAGTAACGTGGAAATGCATTGTTAGATTTAATTTTTCTAAGGTGAGGGGATGGAAATGGGAAATTTGTGAGGGGTGAAAATTCACTCCATTAGATTTTTCCCCCACTTTAGCGAGCATATCTACTACTAGATGTGAGCTAAAGTAGATTGAAAGGGTTTAAAGAAAGTATACATGGACCATCGAGGAAGTAGACTACAATTTGACCTACGCAAAAGCATAGAAAAAGAAGTTGTCTCCTTAGGTCCTCAGACCCAAGGAGAGTTGAAAAAAGTGTACCATAGATCTGTAGACCTATGAAAGGTGAACAAAAGGCTCTATAGGTCCTCAAAGGTACAAAGTTGAACAAAGAAATCCCCTAAGATGTAAGCACTTCACCAGTTTTTAGACTTCTAAAGGAGGCATCCCATAGGTGCTTGATCTTGAAGGAAGCTAGATATAAGAGGCTCCACAGATTTTGATGGGGCCTTACAGGTACTCATTCCTACAAGGTTGATTAAAAAGTAGCTTCACAGGTGCACCTACAAAGCAACATGTTAATCTGTAGACAAAACATGTTAGATAACAAAATGAAGCCATGAAGGTAGACAAGCAAAAGGTCACATAGATAGTCAAAATTTGAATGAAGATATTTCAAAGGGGTACCTTGAGAGATCTTTAAAAGAAAAAGGGGTCCACTCAAGGGATGCTTAGTTTGAAAGAAATAGAAAAATAGATAGAATTTTTTCGCCAATGATTCTTTCCAAAAGATTCATTTCATCAAGGAATTCAAAATAAGGAATGTTCCCTCACAAGGACAATTATATATTCTATCTTACAAATCCAAGATGAAATAAAAATTCATGTAGAGGTCCAATTTGAAGAATACAGTTTTTTTTTGAAAAATTAGATATTTTGAAGAAGCGATTTGTTAGCCACTAGATGCACCTTTTGAAAATAAAAGTAGTATGATATCCCACCTTAGGATGGTGCATTCTAAGCACAAATTCATGTGACATCCTAAGGAGAAAAAATCAAGAATAAAGGTGATGTTCTAGTCACAGAACACGATGAGATGTAACCATGGTAATTTTGTCACACATGTGACGGACAACACATTAGCATGAAAAAATCACAAAGCAAGTGAGAGGGAAGGATAAAGATGAAAAGTTAGACAGTAAAATAATGAATGAGAGATAGGGGGATCTAGTATTTCACGGTCAAATTTGCTAATAAATAAAGATAAATAAATATAATAATATATAAATGAATTGTCATCAACCCCCTACTATATTAGACCATGTGAATAAAAACATGTAAAAAAAAGTGAAAATAAATAATTGGGTCCACAAGGAAGGGAGGCCTAAATTTCCCCCCACACTTTGCATCATTCCCAATTGTCAAAAATCAAAGGTACGATAAAGAGAAGAATGATGTGACATATAGAAAAAAAATTATGACATAAAATCACTCCTATATCCAAGTACCTACGAGGGTGACAAGGGTCATCCATGAACATATAAAACAAGCATGGGGGAACAAAACACAAAGAAAAAATCTAATCTACAAATAAAAAAGACATGCCCCTTGGTCCTCATCATAATTTGGACAAGATTGCAAGGGTGGAATATCAATGGGGTACCCTCTAATTCTCCTACAACAAGAGCCAAGGAAGAGGGCCCCTTGAGGTCTTCTCCACTCAGTTCTTGTGAGGTGAACATTAGTGATCTCGTAAAGACTACCAATAGAGTCAAGGAATCATTTATGGAGTTAAAAATGCACTTTACAAGAATGTCATGTGTCAACTCAATGGGCGATGGAGGTAGTGCCTAAGATCCACTACTAGCCTCACCAAAATATTTAGGAGAAATGATGAACTCTAAGGATGTCAAGGCTTCCTCCATCACTAGAATAGCACAAGAAAATGTAAAATGACCCTGTGAAGAAGGAGAACCCTTCTTCTAATTCCCATTGCAAGCAAGGTCATCCTCCATCTTTCACTTCATTAGGTGATGCAAGATCCCCATAGATGAAGTAGGGACTGAGGAGGAAGATGAGAAAACTATGATAGACACCACCAAGTTGTTTGTCATGTCCACGAGTTTTGAAAATAGTGGGATATCTTGAAGGGACATCAAAAGATGGTGCTTGGTTTAAGGATTAATGAATAGCTATACCCTCTTTGAGTGAGGATCATTCACACTCACAGGGGGAGCCAAAAAGAAGACTGAGGTGGAGGGAACTGAAGTAGAAACATAAAAATAGGACATAATAGAAGATGATGAAGCGGGAGATGTTGGATCCTCTTCCTTCTTCTACAAGGAAGCATGCCCAGTAGCCAAAGCCTTCCTCTAAAACTTGCACTTAGATGCAAGGAAGTTTCTATGGCTCCAAGAGCTAGAGACTGTAGATTGAGGTGGGAGGAAATACTCCTATTCAACAAATAGAGTATCCATCACAACTATTTTTGGTGAAGGAAGTGATTCTTGTATGGGAATAGAAAAAAGATATGGAGAAGATGATGCAATAACAATAGGAGGAGTAGGATCGAGTGCCATACTAGAGGGCATCATCCCATTCACTACCTTAGAGGTAGGAGTAGTAGGAGGCCACAAAGGTCAAGACATAGAAGATGCTCTATAGGGACCCTTCCTCTTACCATACAAAATAGGCTGAGGCATAGTGGGTAAGATAGGAAATTCAAACTCCAAATTCTTGGGCTTCTGCCAAGCAAGCATCATTAGGCTCCCCATTAAACTCATAGGAGTGGAATTTGATGGCATCGCAATAGGGAGAGAGGATGCAGTAGGTGGAATAGTAGAAGAACAAGAAGAGGAGCCCTAGGTAGAATTCTTCTCTTCTCTTTTTCAAGTGACCAAGGCAACCTCACATTTTGACATCGTGCAAGCTTTATGTGAAAATGCATAGGGAGAAGGAGGGTATCTCACCTTGGGCTTTATGTCCCCACTCTTGTATTTCATATAAGTTTGATATAATAGGTCCCTCCTAGGAGGTAGCAGACTAATAGGGGTAGGGTAGAAGTGATTGAGTATCCCCCATGTACAATTGTTAATTTCTAACTGTTGTCATGGACTACATGTAAAGAGCCCTCATGTGAAAATTCCAAGCACTTATGGATTACTGAGGGAACTGCACTCATGGAAAGAAACCAGGGGATGCCTATTTTCACTCTAAATAGTATAAACCCCAGAATGATATCAAAGAGTGTATTCACAAACCTTAGACGAACTAGGACTTACAAGGTGATACAACTAATGGGAGGGATGAATGCCCCATTGTGTGTACGTAAAGTGCTTCTAGACTAGTCATATCCATCCTTATGTAAAATTTTTATCAAGATGATTTCCTTTGTAATGAGATTCACCCGACATGTAGGGTCAATTAGAACACCAGTTATAGTATTCCCATTAATACATGTGGGGATGTACAAAGGTGATGGTTCTTTAATATAGCTCATTAGAAAATTCTATGAGGTGAATTTTATAGTAGGAGATCTACTCGCAAGTTGTTTGGATGGGATGGGTAGAATTAGGAAGGAAGCCATCTTTACATACACTAGAAAAAACATTTGTAGGAGCCCCCAAGGTTTTCATAATTAGATGGTGACCCACTCAAGGTTTCACTTCGTAATGCTTAGGAATTCTCCTAGCTATGCCACTAGGGGTTGTAGGTTGGGTTGCAAGGCTAGTCACCTTGCAAAACTCACACCCACAACACTCCTAGAATACAAGGGAAGAGTCTTTCATCACTTCCAAATGGAACTAGAACAATTCACGTTGGGTTCATCAAAATTTAGAGGATGAGGACTGAACACTCAAGACCTCGGGTCACTGGAGGGTCTAGAACAATTAGCTACCCTAGTCTACCTCTTGAGCTAGATGGAAGGTTTAGGGAATTTGTAATATGTTTAAGGTCGAGAAAGAAGAGCACTCTTAGTACTGCTATCTTTCTAAGAACCCGAAGGTTTTTGAGGATTAAGAGAGCAAGTTTATGGATTTTAGATCATACCCCAGACAACTCTCTACTAGAAGATAATAGCATGGAATAGGGATGACAACACAATGCACTAGTGTCTCATTGGTGTGTTGGTGTTCGTATAGATAGAAAGTATGAAATACAGTGTGAAACCTCAAGAAACAAGCTAACTACTTAGCTAGTATAGTTTAATGCAATAACAAAAGTAGAAAATGATAAAATAATAGGATAATGAGAGATATGCTTTAAATTTCTAACTATAATTTGACAAGAGTGAAAGGTGATGGAGATACAACTTATGAATGGTCCACCCTCCTGCAAGCTCCACCTAAATGAAAAACCTACACACAACATAATATAGAAAAAAATTAAGGTTGTTCATGCTATAGTCAAACCCCTATTTTAGTGTTCCCACCTCCATGGAAAACCAAAATAGCTACGATATAGAAAATACAATAAAGAAATTAAGAGAAGAAATTCCAAGCAATGGCAACACTATGCTACATAAGTGAAATGAAAATACCAAAATGGATGGATATCACCTCCCAAGTAAGGTTCCCTTGAGCACATGAATGGAGATGCAAACTTGCAATCTTGAAGATGCAATTGTTAGCACAACAACGAGAGTAAAATCCATTAGAGTAATACTTTAGAGCTTCAACAATGGTGAGAAAAATGGAGTGTGTAGTAGCAAATAGAGTGTAGAAGATCAAGAAGGGTGTTTAGAGTATGGATTGAATCAATGAATGAGTTTTTTCAAGTGAATAGTAGCCAAAAGAGTTGTTCAAGGTTAGTCAAGGACATAGGGGCATTAGTCTTCATCACCAATGGAGAAGTGTAATGCCTCTGCAAATTCTAGAGGAAAAAACCTTGTTAGGATGGTATTGCATTGCATAGACATCCACATGTCGTGCTAGCATCCTCAAAAAAAATTTCCCCCATCGACACTACAAACAGCCACCAAGTGGGTGGAATGCAAATGGGTGAGGTGAAAATTCATCATTTGATTTAATCTTTGTAAGGTGAAGGGATGCAAATGGGGAATTTGTGAGAGGTGGAAATTCACTCCATTACACACATAATAAAGTAAGATAAATCATAAGCAATAGTTTTTCTTAGATGTAATAGAATATTCTCAAAGAGATATTCAGTAATTTTTTTAAAGGATAGATATACCCACTTGAAAAAAATGATAATTTGAAGAACTTGTTTAGGTTCTAAAATATCTAACCTTATGTGTAATTTTTTATAAATAGGCACAAAATAGTATCTCCTCATAATCAATTTCTTGTACATATGCTCCTTCTAGAAGAGACAAAATAACTTATTGAAAAGAGGAAGGTCAAGATATCTTTTCTTAATGCAAACAAAAAATTGAGATAGATTTTGATAATGATTTAGTAAGATAATCCTAAGTGGAAAGTGGATATTAGAGAATGTATCCTCTCACAAAAAGAACAAGAGAAAAAAAAGAAATCTATTAACCTAATTTCTAGGTCTAGTATATTGATAAACTCCAATTGAAATTTAAATGGAAAAATTTAAAATGTATTGAATCAAAATGTTATTTTTTAATGGATAAAAGTGGGACAAATTCAAATTCGCAATTGAGAAGAAAAATAATGAAAATTTTGACATATATAATTTTATATATGTCATGTCACCGTAGGTACTAGGTATATGAAAAAGGTGAATGCAACATTCACTCATTCCCAACAATAGAAAATAAGGAACCTAGAAACTATAATTAATGATGAGAAAATCATGTATCAAGAATGGAACTCTTAAAGCCCCATAATTCCATGATCAAGGCTTGTGGAGGTAGATATTCATGAGCATGTGTAGAAAGAGGGTTTGTCTTTGTTTCAACATAATTGAATGTGAGAAAGATAAAAGATCTAATTTGTGTTATCTCTTTCCCATAATTCTACAAATCCACATAACAAGTAAAAGGTCATTCTTCTCCATGGAATCATGGGAATAATATTCAATTGGTCCCTCTAGATATCCAACTTGTGTGTAATCATTTTATAGAAACTAACAAATCTTGAATAATGTTCCTATACCTCCATGTCTCATGTCTACTATGAATCACACATGATTATTTCTTTAAACACACCTCATCATTGGTTCTCCACTCAACTCCTCTCTTGATCACATCAAATCTTTGATTTTGTAGGTGTTGTAGTATGCAGGATAACTATACATTCAAGAGAAGAAAATTATCAATTTTGGATGAGTTATAAGTACTTTCCATTAGGCAATACTATTGCAATGAGCTTTATTTTTCTTAGTTAATTAGTTATTAATAAGTTAGCTTTCAACCAATCAAAAATAATAATTTTAAAAAAAATTAAAAAAATCAATTTTATAAAGTGAACTTGCAAAATATTTAAATTTATAAATTATAAAAAATATTGTGGAAATTTTTTTTTGTGTTATTGACAGATTTTGTGGAAAAATGAAAGTTAACCATTATTTTGCCTATTTTTCAAAAATTTGAGCTATTATTTTGCTAAAAGAGTTCAAGCTGGGACTAACCATATCTCATTTTCTTTGATAATAAGATTGATTGTACTGTATGTGAAGGAATAGTTCGAAGACTATTTCCATCCTTATCAAGGGAGGTGACAACTGTATTGTGTTTCTCTTGCTTCCATTAAATATATATTCGCTTGTAGTCTGCCTTTTGTTCTTTTATCATGCCTATCAACAAAGACACACTTTGTTGGGATTTTTATGGGTTTGGCCCAAAAAAGGAACATAGGAAAGTTTTTGTGAAAAAGCTAATTATTGTTTGATGAATAATTTTTAATTAGTTAATATCTGTATTGTCCAACAATCAATTTTTTTACTATTTATTTTTTATTATTATTTAAGGGGTAAACGCTTTTGACCAAAGCTATGAACTAGAGCTATGAACCAGATACAACCATTCAACAATGCCACCCTAATGGGGTTTGAACCTTGGTGGCAAGAACAACAATGCCAACTATAAACCATCACACCATGCCAATACCAGCATTATTTTTTTTATTATAATATATTTTTTAAATTATTTTATATTTATATTTATAGTACATTACGTTAGAGTTATATTACTAGTATATTTATTTGTAAAATAAGCTATTTAAATATACAAAATGTTTTATACTACATTACTTTTAGAATTATATTACTAGTATATTTATTTGTAAAACAAGTTATTTAAAATATATAAAATCTTTTGATATTTTTAAAAGTATATGTTATAAAGATTTAAGATAGATTTTTGTGAAGATAACATTCATAATTATATTCTATATGATGGATTTTTTGATATTGTTATCTTTCTAATCATATTACAAAATTTGTTTTTTCACCTTTTATTTAATTTACCAATATAACATTAACCAAACGTAATGACAAGTATAGTAGTTTCATGTATACGTGATTATTAAAAGCAAAGAATTAAGATAAAAGTGATAAAATTATTATACTAAAATATATTATATATTAATAGAAATTATATATAAATATTAAAATGAATTTTATTTTCTTTTATTAAAAAAATAATATCAAACAACAAACATTTATACTAGTTTATTTTTATTTTAAACATTTAACATTAAACAAGATATTTACATTACATAACCAAAACAAATAAAAACAACCATCACTACTAAACAAACAAAACAAAAAAACCAAAGTCAAACTAAAATACAATAATTAATTTTAAAAAATACATTTAATTTTATTCACTTTCATTAAATTTACACATATTTTATTTCAACTCTACAAATCTCTAATTACCATACTACAAAGACAAAGACAAGTACTCGCCACTACATGACACTTGTTAATAGTTAAAGATAAAAATTCGTCTTGACATTGCATCAATCGGGCCAAGACATTATGCTTGCCAAAATGGACGATGAAAGTAGAAGAATAAAAGCGAAGAAAGAATCTGAGTCCAACAAGAATTATCTCGCATCCAAAAGTATATACACAAGGAACATCACTTGATCAATCCATTTTTACATTAAGAAAACGCCATCATGAATGTCCTATAATAAAAAGAACTTTTGCACGAATATTGTGTAACATTGTTATAATTTCAAACCCATATAGGGAACTTGAAAAAGACAGTCAAGGCAGTGCAGAATGGACTTGTCGCTACACTGCCTTTCTAGCTCTTGGCACTTCTAGAATTTGCTAAGAAAAAAATGGAATTCTTACCAGAAGTCTATTTCCTTTCATCCATGACAGATGGTTAATCATAGTCAAAAGAAAACTTGAATAGCTCTCAACAAGATATATCAAAAAGCGTCGTAAAACTTCTGATGAAAGGACACAAGTAGTAAATAGAACATTAGTATAGAACTTGACAACATTATAGAATGCATCTTAAGACTTCGGAAGAAAAATGTGATTATATGGCTCGTTGAGAGTTGAGCCCTTGATAGAAAGATTTAACATTTTTGAGAATGATTGTAAATGTCGGATATTTTCTTCGGAGACCCATTATAATGGATAGCTTCTCATACATATAAACCTTATGTAATAAAATACTGTGTAGATGATCTTCCAAATCAAACATTTCTTAGAGAACATGTATGTTAAGAATTGATGAATCTAAAAATACTCGTCCATTTATAAAACGAAGTTGGAGCGATTAAAGCACAAGTTTTGGGTATAAACAATGCCAATGTTTTTGTGAAATCCAAAATATATACTCGTATATGCCCAGAACTAGATTGGAAACAAAGAACTAACAGATTTAGGAAGGAGCATGGTTGAGTTTCTTTGGAGAGAAGAGTTTGACGAGTTGGTTGGTTTCGGCCTTTTTTTCGGAGAAACGAAACCAATTTGCGTGATCACGAAGAACTTCTTAAACGTCTCAGTCAGGAAATCCTCATTAAACCCATTTTTTTTCTCTTGATTTGAAGCAAATTCGCTAGAGGATCCCCATGGCACACTCATCAGCACCCTTTGAGACACAATAAGCTTTTCACAATGGTCAGCAAAGCAAGTATGAGGTCTTCAATTTGGCAGCGCACTCTTCAGCTGTGGTATTCTCTAATCACTAAACCCACCTAATCCCATTATGAGGTACATACCAACTAGTATGACCCTTTATCATCAAAACTGTGAGGAGATACACATAGGTGACAAAGATGAGTAGCACCAAATGATATCTAGGTGAAAGATGCATTCACTTGTGTCTAGAGTCTAAATATGGGAGATGCCTCAAAAGAGTAAACTCATTAGTCCTTTGCGAGGACAAAACCTTGTCAATACTAATTATTTTTTCCTACCTTGAAAAAAAATATGCATATCTTCTTTCCATTGTTGACCATTGAGCCAAAAAGAGTTCAAATCATTGTATTGAGAAATTCATCTATTTTTACTTCATAAAGAATATTTGGAGTTATATGGTAGATATAAGTCATTTTATTTTCAAAAGACATATGTATTCATGAAGAGGCACACTCCTTTATGTACATAGGCATTTGAGAGTGCATAAAGAGAGCAAAAATGTGACCTCCTACTAGTTGATCATCAAGTAAACAACAATAAGGATAATGAGTAAAATATCTTGATCTATTTTTGTTTGGTAGTATTTAATTCAGTTTGAGAAAAGACATAATAAATTTAAAATATAATATAACAAAAATTTTAAGTAGATGAATTTGAGATTTTTTTTATCTATTATGTGTAAAGTATGTATTCTTTCTTGAGTAGTGTTGGTTATTTTTTTAAGAACCAAACTGATCTCCGGAAATACCTATGGATTTTTTCATTTCTAATACTCAGTACTCCAAAGGGATTGGCCAACAAACAAGTGGAAGTTGCAAGACTTCTACTCCTACACTTTGGGCTCTGTGAAATCCGAGAGGGTGATCCCACAATGTATACTTAGGAACTCACACAATTATAATTAAATACATTGTCAATAAAAGATACTTCTGATAAAACTACTCAACAACATAGTACATCAAATAAGTTGGCAACTCATATATCAATGTCCTATACTTGGAGCATGAGAAGGCAAAACTTCAACACAAAACAACTACGGTGATATTTATTTGAAAGTTCGTCAAATGAAAGTGATTAGATGATGAATCAACACATAAACTAAACCATGAGTACTTTGCATGATCCAGTGCCTTTATCTCAAGCACGAAATCAATATCAACCTATATAACCAAACAACAACTCAACAATACCAACATACATTCTTAAGAAATACTCCATTACAACATTCCCTTATTACATTCATGATCATTACTACTTACAAATATCCTAGCACCTAATTCTTATGAGTTAACAATCCCATCCAAGCATTTACATTAATTCATTAAATCAAACGTCCATTGAGAAACAATAGAGACAAACAAAAGGAATCATGGATTACCTTCATTCATAACTCATAAAATGAGTACAAGGAGAGACAATAGCTATGAAATTGGTATTACTCTATATTGTAGTTGCTATATTGTTATCAAAATTACATACATAGCAATGAACTCTAAACATAAGACAAAATTCTAAAACATGCTTAGTATTCTATTTACAATTCACAGTATTAATTTCAAAACAACAAACCCCTACTTTTTGTCCATGAATTCCTTCTTATAGAAATGAAAGAGAAAAACATGCCTCAGGCTAGAAAGTACACATGTTAAAACCCTATTGGACGCTATAACAAAGATTCTCCCATTTAGTTACAATGCATTCACAAGAGGTGGGAGACGTGGGAAAATGAAAGTAGTTTTCATTCATTGTTGGAGATTTGGTCCAATTTTCAAAATGGGTACAACCAAATAGTTTCCTCAAAAATTTTGCCCATGCACACAAAGTGAAAGAAGGAAAGCGTGAAAGAAACAAAAAAGAAAAAGAAAAGAGATATGTCCACGTGTACAACCGTGTCATTAATTCAACTTGGAGAAGATGCACTATATTTTTTGTACTTTATCAAAAGCCTAATCGATATGAAATCAAGGTTATGTAGTGCATTCCCATCTATCCATTATTCATCATGGTCGTAGACTTCAAAATTTCAAATCACTAACTTGCCACTTTTATCAGACCACCACTCCTTCCAAGTATCTTCCTTTCCATGCTAGGAATTCATCTTTAGTGGACCAATCAAAATTCATAACTTCATCAACCCTCTCTATAAGATGCATACTTGGTGACAATCTAGTTAGCTTCCTTATCAAATTCTAGTAGGATAGTCTCAGCATGAGCTAACATATCAATATTTATCAAGTCAATGTCTCCATATCAAATTTCTAACAAATTGACATAGCTTGATCTGAAATAACCTTATTTGTTTCATTTTTCCACTCTTGTAGAGTCTTTATGCTATCATCATCCCTTAAAATGGATGGAAGAAGGCCATGATGTGATTCATGGAAGGATTTTACCATCTCCTTTATTTTTTTCTCCAATGGCTCAATATTTCCTCCATATCCTTCAATCTTACCTACAAGAACCATGGTAGGTTTAAAAATTTCAGGTGGAATGGTGTCCTACTTAAGTCCAATTGCCATCAATACCAAATCCTTATTCCTAGGGATCCAAATTTGCATGAGTGGAATAGCTCTTTCTCTGTCATTGTCCAAATTCTTGATAGGATCTACCATGGACGAATAACTATAGTGAATACTATTCAACCTATTATTCAATCTTTTGTTCAAATGTTCTAGCACTATTGTGACAATATTCATGTTGCTCTTGAAAGTCTCCTCATCATGATTATCACATTTCTCTTTGTATTCATTTATCTTCCTAAGCAACTCTTCTCTATTGAAATCCTCTTTAGCCTACGACCCTTTTGATGTATTGGGTTCTACTATTGAAATGGGCATACTTCAGCAATAAACTCTGGGGGTATAGCTTCTTGTGCAGTGTGGAGGATTCAACATCATTATTCTTAGGCTTTTCAGGTTGCAATCTTTGCAACATATCCTTCAATAATGCTACCTTTGTCTGCAACTGCATATTATACCGCTCAAGGTCTTCATATTTAACTAGCAAGTTATTGCACTCTATCCCGAGCTTATCCTATTTTGCAGTCATAGACTTTATAGTGGCCCTTGTAAATTGTGTAACATTAATTGACTGACATATTTGCAACTTCTAGGGCCGATTTTTCTGACATTCTTTTTATTATTAGGCCTCCACTGTAATTAGGTGCAAGCTCAACAATATCAAGCTTTCTTGTGTTTGGGACTAAAGACCATGTAGCTAAGGCTTCCCATTCCTCACTAAAAGCAGATCCATGTAATGCAAGTGAAACTTCTTCTTCTATATCATAGAGAGGCCTATCATATTTCTTTATTGTGTCGAAACCTATGGAAAAAGCTAGATCCCATTATGGTAGCAACAAAATACCACTAGTCCTTACCAATTCTCAACCCTCCTTTGTAGTCATTTTTTGGAATCTATCTCTCATTTCATTTAACACTTTTTTCTAGATGATAGCATCTTGCAGTTTTGGATGAAGGCTTCTTTCTATAGCCATGTTTTTTACATTTTAATCTCTTTTAGACCTGTATGAAAATTCCATAAAATCTTGATACTTTATAAATGAGTCATCATCTAAGAACTTTGCACACACTTCAACCCTCATATCATCCTTGCCATTAAGTCCGGTGAGATTAACCTTACTCAAACTCCTATCTAATTGATGTGTTTCCCTTACAATTGGGGTAGTGGGAACTCCTTGTATTTCCTACTCTGACACCCAAATATCATCATCAAAGCCTTCATCATCATAGTCCACCAAATTAGTGGCTTCAAGCTTTTTCTTTTTCAATGGTGGTTGTCTTGGTGGTAATTCACTAGGTGGTAGAGAATCAATGTCCACAATCTTAGGCTCTGTCGCCCTTGCTGGAGATGGCAGTGGTACTTGTGGCACAAGAGAAGGAGGCTTGTACTCCTCTTGTGGAGAGGGAGTGGGAGCTTCATCAATTTTCTTTTCCTTACTCTTTCTCCTTACAAATAATTTTATTCTTGGTTCCTCAGGGGTCTATGATGTAGATTCTTCTCCCATACCAAGGATTTCTCCTCTGCTTATTACCCCTTTAGTTTCAAGGTGGTCCACTATTGAATCAAAATTCCTTGCTACATGCTCCACCTCTTGTATTATATCTTCAATCTCTACGAGAACCTTGAAATCAGGTTCTTCTTGCTTTATTTTTCTTTGCATTTTATTGAATACAATCCATCTTGCTAGTCTCTCTTCATGCTCAAAAGTATCCAACACATTTCTTATTACATCTTCTAGATACTGGAAAATATGGAAAAATTTGGAGCTTTTGTTTCTTTCTTTCAGCCAAGCCATAAAACCTTTAGGGTCATTTTTGACCCTCTCAACTGTCCTCTGCATGTGGTATGTTTTGAGTATATCAAGGATGTTATTCCAACCTCCCTTGGTCATTAAAATATTAGAAAAACTAGTGTATGAAGGAAAGAAAGTTCCTTTTCCTTGATTCAATAAGTGTCCATTTTCTACACTTCCCAATTGCCACATAACCTCAAGGAAACCAATTTTATCTAGCACAAACTTTTCCAGCAAGTGAGGTACTACTATGGAACCATATATTGTTAAGATAGTGTAATCAGGGTATGAAATAACATCTCCCCAATTACGATCAACTTCTAGCTCAGGCCTTTTCTCCTTGGGTGTTAAAAAATCATGTAGAGCAATGGGAATTCTGGGTAAATTCACAATCAAGACTCAGTTTAGAAGCAAACAAATTCTGAAAAGTCACATAATCATATGTTCTATCATCTTTGTCCAAGACTATAGTCCAACATTGCATGAGGAGATCCAAGTTACACTTTTTTCTTTCCAAGACAATAAATATTGTGTTCAAATTAAATTGCACCCTTGAACATAAACATGTGCATCAATAATGAATACTAGTTGAATCTCACTCCCATTTCACCTTTCTTCAACCTTATCAGTCCTTCATGCATTCTTTCTGAAAGAAACCCAACATAATCATATATTGCACAATATTGGGGGTACTGAATATGAGCAACCATATACATCCATGCCATTATCATTCCCGAGGTAGGATCATAACCAATTATTTGGAAAATGGAATAGAAAGTCCTTTGGAAGTAGGAAACAAAATAATTAATAGGGAAAGGTTCTTTATCACGTGACCCTATTACAATCTTTTGACCTATAATTTTAGCTAGAAATATCGATACGATGTGGACCTTGAATGCAATATTGGTTTTATCATAGTCCTACTTAAGAGTGTCTTCATTTATCTTATGCATTTCATTACTCCATCTAATGAGTTTGAAAACAAGACCCAATTCTTCCTTAGTGATTTTCACCATTTTCTTCCCATCATATGTTCTTATAGTTCTTGTGACTGGATCATAATTGGTAGCTATTGCCTTAAGCAAGTCAACATCCATATAAAAATTTGGCACAATCAACTTTCCAAAGTCACAGTTCCAAGGGTTACCTACTACTAGGACACCCATATTTCTATTCTTGAACCAACTATACACTAGTTCCCATCTAGTATATGGCAATTTGGCATCCTTGATAAAGTAGTTCCTATCTTGAACAGACCCTCTACTACTTACGGACCTCGGGGAATCAATTGGCCATTAGGTTTTTCACTGGTTAAGGGTGGTAACTAATCCATGAGGTATTTATTTAGAAGTGTTTTGGGAGAAGAAGCCTCCACTTTAGATGAAGAAACTTTTACTTTAGGAGCCATAACACAACGGGTTTTACAAGGCAAGGTTTCTCGTTTATTTAAACAAAATCTACAACTTTTGTAAGGGTTTAGCATGAATTATACAATGCAAAACTAACAAATTCAACTTTATGAATGTCAAAACTTAAAAAGGCTGAACCAAGAAAACCCTAATAGACTCAAGCTTGAGAAATCAAAACTTATCAATAATTCTAGAAGGAGGGCAACAATTCTAGAAAACCTTGAGATACCACAACATCATGAGCTCCTTGAGTGTGTCGAGTATACTTTTCAATGTTCAATTATGCCTTTAAGACAAATATTAATAATTATGCAGCTCCTTACTTCGGTAACTCAATGTCCTTTCAATTATTAAGGCTTGCTTGCATGAACCATAATGGCTCACTTTCCCTCAACTGAGTTTTGAATACCAGCTGTTAATGTTTTTGGAGTGTTAATTGACTGACGATCTTGATTTGGTCAGCTTATTATGAAAGATTTGACTATACACAACCACAATACTTACCAAATGACAAAAGGCCACATGGAATCACTTGCTAGTAGTATGCGGACCCCACCATCTCTTTGTTTCTATAGCCCTGATCCATGTGTCCTCTTCCCCTAGCCCCCATGGGTTATCACTCTTGTGCAACTTTCATCAACAAGGAGAGGCTGAGATTAGATCTCTTAGATTCTCCATACACACTTCTTAGTTACCTATAGCTTTATCCTTCATACAACATCCATGACCCAGATTAAAAGATCTTCAAACAGGTGTGACATATCTGCATTAGTAACACATTTTATTTTCCATGGCCTGTGCTAAGATTTTTAATTTAATATTTTTCTACATGCTAATGCTTCCACATTCTCTAGATCACTCCACGTGGTAGATGCCTGCTTCCCCATTGGGAGTCTGGCAGGAAAGGTGAGACCCACATGGGATAGTGGGAAGTAGTCAAGATTAATCCACGACACTCGCTATTGACTATTGATTCATTTAAAAATTCAGCGATGCTAACCATTTGAAACCACCAAATGCGGTGTTAGAGAAGACACGTGGAAACCTCCCACCAGCCCATGTGATCATTGTAATAAGCAAGAAAAGAAAATGGGTGTGCGAGGAATGGTTCAAATGTAGCCATATCATTTATCTCCCACTGTTGATTTCCTTCAACAACCAGTTGCACACCTTATCAAAGAGATTGAGCCCACCAATCATTCAAGACACTTGGCCTTTGCACATGAGCCTGAATAAAATAATGAGAAACAAAATGGAATGGGTGCACAGGGAACAATGGCAATTTTCTACATTGATTGAATGGTAGTGAGGGGTCCTTATATTTGCACATGTCAAAAATTGTTAATCTTAAAAAGGGACCCAACTAGGTCGACAAGTCCATACCAATGACAATAAAAAACTTAAGGATTTACAATGGGAAATATTTAGCCTGAATTAGGAAAAATTAAAATAATGGCCCAACGTATGCCAACCAGTAAAACAAGACCAGAGGGTCAATTACTTAACAGGTTTCAATGGCATAAGTCGTGACTTAAAGGACCAAGAATTGACACAAGGGATCAATAGAGAATTAAAACCTTGGCAAGGATAGAAATTCAAAGGGTTTTTCAAATAAGAATCAAGTAAACTAAAACCCTTATGGGTACATGTGCACGATCATGATGGGCCAAAAAGTGGCGATATGATGGGTATATGTCGGGTATGTGGCTGACAACATTTTTTTTACCCAAAATTGATGAAACGAAATGGGTTTTTAAAGGAGATTCTCAGCTTTCCACCAATATAAATTAGGCTTTACTTTGAATTTAATAAATAATTTTCATTCATTTTCTATTTGAATTACGACTAAAGTCTTGATTGATAGGCTGATTGAAAAATAGCTATAGCTTTCAAATGGTATCACATTTTTTGAATCCAAAACATGCATCATATTCTATGCTTCGCATACTATAGGATTAAAGAAAATAAAATTGAATTTCATGAATTTTTGACCAAGCTAAGGTGGTCAGACATACAAGTTTTTATATTTTTCAAAAGTTGTAATAAAAAATTCATAATTAATTATTTACTTGGAAAAAAATTACCAAAAAAATGCATCACATCCAGACATGAGTCCTCTTCTTATATCTAAAATATTATAAAAAAATATTATCATTTTATTATGGTTAGGTTGGTCAGACATACACCTACTTCTATTTTTTTCCCTGAAATTTAAGTACTACTACATTGAAATTTTAAATTTTCACAAAATAAATATTTTTTATTTAAATAAACCTAGTAGTTTTGAAACTACATTCAATTTTCTACAAATTCTATTGTTACATATTTTTGAAATAATATACATAACTTATTCAATTTTTTTTGTCAAGTTGCCTAACTATGATTTTTTAGAATTTTTTGCCACTTAAGGGCCTATTTTTTCCATGATTATCCTGCACATACCCTTTAAATATAGTGATAGCAGACAAAACTTATAGTCTTTAGAACTAAGCAAGATTTTGGAGATGGAACATAAAAATAATTCAGGGGTTCCATCAATGGCTCTGACTAGGGACATATGTCTCTTGCAGGTATGGTGAGATCCTAGAATCTATGGTTTAAGCAAACTAGTCAAAACAAAAGGAACCAAAGAACTAGGGAACTACCTCAACTAGGTAGTAAGACCAAACCAGACACAACCAAGGAAAACACACCTATACAAAAAATGTACAAAATCTACAGTGTACATGGAATTATAACATACTTAGGAAAAGTATGGTTTTAAGAAATGTCCATGTACTAGTAGTTCAAAAAGTTCACCTTTCAAGCTCTAGAGGAAATGTGAATCCTCACTATGAGTATTGGCTATCAGATAAGGTCCAATCCATAATGCTTCAAACTTCCCATGTTTTCACTTGTCCCGAGCCCTTGTATTCCAGCTAACAACAAAATATTCACCTCAAACTTTCTGGGAGTTGCTCTCTTATCATATAGATGCTTAAATTGCAACTACATCTTCATAGTCTTAGCATGAGCTTCTCTTCTAGTCTCATCCAATTGCACCGGATTATTAATTATGTGTTGCATATCATCACATATCTCTTCATCATATTCTTGCACAAACTTATACATCTTTAATAGGTTATTATATGCCAGTCTAACATCTATACCATATATGAAGCCAAATGGTGAATAACCTATAGCTTTTTTCATAGTCACTCTATCTACCTAGAGTGCCAATTTCAGCTTTGAGTCCCAAGCCTTTTTGTTCTTCTCCATCACCCTTTTGATGATTTTCATCAAGCTCTTGTTACTAGACTCGGCCTAAAAATTTCCCTAAGGATGGTAAGGTGAAGAATAAGAAACATGTATGCCATGTTTATCACAAAAGTATTTGAATCCCTCAAATCTAAAACACATAGCATTATATCTAAATGATCTTTTCTGGGGCTCCAAACATAATGAGAATGTTATTTAAGAGGAAATCTACCACCACCTTGCTTCTTTCCTTCTTTGTGGGTATTGCTTCTACCCATTTCGTGAAATAATCATTGGCCATAAGGATCCATGAGTTCCCTTCATTAATTTTTTCTAGTATCTCTCCAATAAAATCATTCCCCCATTGTTGGAAAGGGGCTTAAATAGTCATAGGCCTTAGTGATAAATTCCTTGAAAACTTTAACTTTCTTGAAAACCTTTGACAAGCATCACAATTCTTAACAAACTTGTGAGCATCCTTAAAAATAGTAGGCCACCAAAATCCTTCTCTCAAGATCTTGTGGGTAGTGGTATTTTCCATGTAATGACCACCACACACCCCATTATGCATTTCCTACAAGAATTCTAGTGCCTACTTTCCATCCACACATTTAAGCAGTACACCATCCAGGTTTCTCCACCATAGCTCGTTGTCAATCATAACATACTTGATGGCATGTAATTTCAATGTCCTCTTGTCATTGTTAGCCATATCTATAGGACACTACAAAGCTTGTAAGTACTGGACAATTCTTCTATGCCATATACATGTTTTCATATCACATATAGGTGCAAAATCAATCACTTCTACCTGATAGACCTGGTTAGCCTCCTAATTAGCTTTTGCCATCAATTTAGCTAGGCCCTGACCTCTTACTAATTTGGTGATCTAAACATTAATGTTAAATTCTTGGATCTTGTTGATCCATCTACACCTTCTACCTATAGTCTCTTGTTGAGTGAAAATATCTTTCACAACAACACTTGGTACAAAAGCTATAACAGTAGCTTCCTCTATGTAAGTTCTGAAGTTCTTTACAACCTTAACCAAAGCATACGCCCGCTTCTTAGTCATGTCATATTTCAGCTCTACAGCTTGTAAGGACTTGCTAAAGAATGCAATGGGCTATTCAAAGACCTCTTAATTTTTTTGTAATAATTTACAATAGCAATAGTATTAAATAAATTAAAAGAGAAAATGTGCATTGGCTTAGAGAAGTTAGGAGACTTCAAAACTGGAGCCTCTTTGATAGCTTGTTTAATCTTCTTGAACGCTTGACTAGGCTCTTCACTCCAAAGTACCTTTTCTCCCTTCTTCAAGATCTTGGAAATAGGTCTTTTGATTTCTATATAGTTAGTCACAAACCTTCTTAAAAAAATTATTTGTCCAAAAAATGATTGAATGCCCTTGACATTTTTTGGCTAAGGGATTTTATCTATGGCTGCTACTATTTTAGGGTCTATCCTTACTCCCTCTTTAGACACATTGTGCCCCAATAACTTTCCCTTAGTTACCCCAAAAGAACATTTCTTTGGATTCAGAGATATCCCATACTCTAGTGACCTAACAAATACCTTTTCTAAGTGCATACAATGATTTTCTTTTTTAGAGTAAGCGGTCAGGTCATCTTGATATACAACCATAAATAAATCAATAAAATTAGAAAAATCTACATCCATAGCTCTCTGAAAAAGTGGCACCTGCATTTTTTAAACCAAAAGGCATTCTCACATAAACATAGGTTCCCTAAGGAGTAGTGAATGCAGTCTTATACTACTCAAACTCCTTTACCTTCACATGGATATAACCTAAAAAACCATCCATCATTGACAACAGCTCACAACTAGTCACCTTTTGTAACATGGCTTCCATGTTTGGCAATGGGTAATTGTCCTTTAATGAGGATATATTTGAGTTCTTAAAATCAACATACAATCTTATGTCACCATTGTTTTTCTTACTGGTACCAGATTGGATACCCAGGAAGAGTGTCTAATGGGTTTTATAATACCAACATCTCTCAACTTCACGAATTCCTCTTGCATCTTGGGAGCTATAGTAGGATTAATTGGTATTTTCTTTTGCCTAAAATTTTTAGCAATCTCCTTCAAGGGAATCTCATGCTGAAACAATTCCTCTCTATAAGCTTTCAAGTCATCATATGACCAAGAAAAGACATGTCTATATTTTATAAGCAAGGAAATTAACATTTCCATTTGGATTCATCTTCTTTCCTACATAAAATTTCTTAGAAGCATTTTTAGTCCCCAAATATACTTCCTCCAGGTCTTCTGGGTGAGTAGCAGTTGTCTTGGCCTCACTTTTATCTTGACTTTCAAAGACACTTTCAAGAGCTACAAGGCCTTTGGGGATTTTATTTATCTTTAACTAGATGACCTCTTTTCCAAATGCCATGTCCTTTCCATCAACATTTTAAACAAATCCAACAAATTCAATCTCCTGACCTTCATATTCATCATCACAGTTCATGAATTTGAGAATATCCTCATCAGCATTAAAGATCTGCCAATTGTGCACATTGTCAAGAATGGAAGGCCTTGTTTGTATCTCAACCTTAGATATTCCTATAAAAGTTATATCATTGGGTCTTAGTGCAATGTTAGAAAGTAAGTTAGCTAAGCTATTTTGTCCTCTTTCCATCCAGTCAATTCAAAAAGCATCAAACTACTTAATGGAATCCCAGACAACATTTCTGTATTGCTTTAGTCTATTGTTTTTGTAGGAATATTTCGCTCTTATTTTGGATATCACAAGCTCAGAATCACCAATTACCATTAACTTTTTTATTGCGTACTTCTCAACCAATCTTAATCCCAATAATATATCTTCATATTTTTCCACATTTTTCATGTAGAAAAAAGATAATGTGAAAGAAAATTTATAAGTATTGCCACTAGGTGATACCAGTAATATCCCTACACTAGACCCTTCTTTGGAACTTGCATCATCAAAGTACATTTTCCAAAGTCTATTTTGTCAGATAATCTTGAAATTTTATTCTCTATAGGTGCAAGGCACCTATCAACTTCTCTTGGCATTTCTTCCATCTTGAAATCACTTATATCAGTGTCTGAAAAAAATTGTGTCATCCTTGGGAGCATGCTCCAACATATATGGTACCCTCATATCTCTCATTACTTGAACATCCTTACCATCAATGGGAAATGTGGCATAAGACAAGTCGCATTGCATACTACCTTCCATAGATGTAATACATTTCCTAGATAGCACTATTCCATAATTAGGTGGGATATCCACTACTACCACACTCATTTTGAATTCTTTGTCAGGGTCAGTTGCTAGTTTGTAGGGAAGTTCATTTATCACAATGATGATAGGGACTTCTCTTGCATCCATGGCATAACACTTGCCATGAATGCTATCAACTTTCAATCCCAATGCGTCCATGATTTTAGCTAGCATGATGTTGTTAGATGCTTTAGAGTCAATAATGTACATTTCTTTTATAAAATTCCCCCAACCACCAAGGTGAGGGAAAACATATCTATCTTCTCAGGACAAGTAGTTATAGAATCTCCTAGGAAGATATTGGAGTCTCAGTAATAACTCCCTCAAATTCCTTTTCTTTCTTATCTTTTTCACTCAGTTTGGGTGGAGTGAGCACCACTAAATCATTATAGGCCATAGCAACACCATTGATAAGGGCTACTTCCTTTTTCTTATGTTCATCTATTCTCATCATTTAAAGAAAAGGAACAAATACTTTTACTTGGCTAAGTAATTGAAACATATCAACAAGAGTATATTTGGTTAATTCAATTGGGATCATACCTTTTTCATTGCTACTCTCCTTCTATTGATTTTTTGTTGCTTCAACCCTATGCTTAGCATCCTTCGTTGTGACCTCAAGATTTTGCTTTTGTGTCTTTTTCTTCGTAGCAAGAGATTTGAATTCTTGAGTAGCTTTTGGATTTTCTACTCTCTTGGCCCAAATTTTATCTCCCTGGCCTTCTTTAGCATTGACTACTTCCACTTTTCCATTAGGCTTGTGCTCTTTTCTATTGGAATTCTGCTCCTTGATGAAAAGACCAACATGACTACCTTCCTCACCACTGTTTGTTCTATTCCTGAAATGATAGGAACTTCTAGCCTAGGTGGCCAAGGCTGCAGTATATTTTGCAATCTCTGCCTTTGAGGGCCTTCTTAATGACACACCATCTTCTATTGCTTTTGAATTGTAAACCTCAATATCACTATCAACATCCTCATCAGAGAGTACTTATTGATGATATGTACTAGCAATTTTCCTTTGATTATGGGTATGTGCATTATCATCATGGAAAATGCAGGCCCTTAAGTGGCCAAAAATTCACAAAAATTAGAGTTAGGCAACTTGACGTAAAAATTTGAATAAGTTATCTAGATTATTTCAAAAATATGTAAAAATAGAATTTACAGAAAATTGAATGTAGTTTCAAAACTACTAGGTTTATTTATTTATTTTTAAAATCTATTTGGTGAAAATTTGAAATATGAATGCACTAGTACTAAAATTTCAGGGAAAAATAAGAAGTAGGTGTTCGTATGACCACCCTAACCACAATAAAATTACAATACTTTTTATAAGATTTTAGATATATGTAGAGGCCTCATGTCCCAATGTGATGCATTTTTTTTGTAATTTTTATCCAAGTAAATAATTAATTATGAGTTTCCTATTACAACTTTTAAAAAATATAAAAACTCATATGTCTGACTACCTTAACATGGTCAAAAATTCATTAAATTCATTTTTTTTAATCCTATAGTATGCAAAGCATAAAATGTGATGCATGTTTCAAATTCAAAAAATGTGATATTGTTTGAAAGCTATAGATTTTTTTCAATCAACCTATCAATCATGACTTTAGTTGTAATTCAAATAGAAAATGAATAATAATTATTTATTAAATTCAAAGTAATGTATAATTTATATTGGTGGAAAGCAGAGAATCTCCTTTAAAAACCCTTTTTGTTTCATCAACTTTGGGTAAAAGAAAAGTCGTCAACGACATACCCATCATATCACCACTTCTTGGCCCATCATGAACCTGTACATACCCTTATCTATATCCACTTTGAATAGGAGTCCATATCAGAAAAGAATTCAGTGTCGGCAACATCAAAATCACCCATAACTATAAGTACATCAACATCCTCCTCATTTTGTTGATCACAATCTTCAGGCATATCTTCATCTACTTCAACCATTTGTGCAACTGCACATTGCTTAGGAGAATGTGGAATTTGGAAAACCATGCACCAAGGGGTATCTTCATCAAAATTTCTTGAATTCTTCTGCAAAGGATCTAGAGGGACTTTATTTTGGGTGTTTCTTTGATTATTGAGAATAGGCTTCCCATTATACCAATTAGTATTATATGGGTGGTCTTGCAACTAAGGAGGTATTTCATTTCTTTGATAAGTTTTTGGTTGGACCTTTTCTTGTTTCACAATTTTGTCATTTATGGTTTTCATAAAATTATCAATCTCGTCCTCAAGAGTTCCCCCTTTAGCACCTGAACTCTTATGTTCATTTTTTGAACTTTTGAAGTGTTTTGCATCATCTCTTTTTCCAACTTTACCAGTTGCTTTTCCATCTTGAAGGCTTCCTTCAACATCTAAGGATTCTTATCTAGTAGGTGATAACTCATTTTTGTATCAAAAACATTATAGTAATTTACCAGGAACACATGGTCATTTAATTGTAAATGAGGAGGAAACCTCTTTCTAGCCTTTTGGAATCTGGTATTAAATTCAAGCACAGATTCATTAGAACCCCTAGCAATATTATTAAATTGATTCAATTAAAAACTTGAATTAGTCTTGTCACCATATTGCTCTCTAAAACCCCTCTTGAATTCTTCCCAAGAGCCAATTCTCTCGGTAGGAAAACTTCTATACCACTCTCGAGCATCTTCAGTGAGAGACTGCATAAACAACTTCATGATGACATCTTCTTCCTCCACCTCAAAATCATCCATAACATTGGAAAATTATTTGAGATGGTCTTCACCACTCAAGGCATTATTACCAAAGAATTTGACTAGAGTAGGTCTGAAATCCTTAGGGAATGGGTTAGAGTATCCAGGTATTCTAATGAAACACAATAGCTGATATCTATCTACTTGGAGTGGCCTCCTAGTATGTCGATCCCTATGAACATCTCTTTGCTCATCATCTCTTCTATTGTGAGAGTGGCTTCTATCTTTACCCGTTCATCTTTCACGATCACCACCTCCTTTCTTTCTTCCTTCATCATCTTCAAAATAAAAATTATTATTCTTGCTTTTTACTCCACCTCCACCAACCTCCACTATGAGTATTTCCATCAAACTTCTTCTTTTTTGACTCACTATTAGTATGTCTAGAGCTTGAAGACTCTAGAGTAGGTGTGGAAATTTTAATAAAATAAATCTTCCTAGCCATCTCTACATTAAAAGCTTCTATCTCATCTTTCTTCAAATATTCTTGTATCTTTTCATTCTCCAACTATAATCTCAATATCTTAGGATCTGGAGATGCAATAGATGGAGTAGGATTTATTTTGGCCTTGTGTGTGGGGATTTCAGTAGATGAAGTATGGGTAGTGGTACTAGAGTTGAAGGTAGTTTTCTTAGGCTGATCAATGGGTCTCTTCCCATGATATACAAATAATGTGTTCATAGCAGTAGTAGGAGGATCTAAAGCTCTAGTAGTTGAGATAGATGTAGTGTAGGTATCAGTAGCAAAGGTTCCTATTGGGATTTTTACTTCTGGAATATCATTGGTCATCTTAGAATCAAATTTAAAAAGGTTTTCCTCAAAGGTCTTGCGCCTAATAGCATCTTCTCTCATTTTCTCCAATATTTGTTTCCTAGCATCTCTCTCAGGTTGCTTAGTTCTCATCCTATCTTCCCTCTCTTTTAACACCCTCATTCTATTCTCTTCTTCTTATTAGAGCCTTAGTTCTTCCTCCTCTATAGCTTGCATGTCTTTATCTGTGTCTTCCTCATTTTCTAGAACATCCCCAATCTCACTTAGGGAAGGAGTATAGTAGGGTTGGTCAATAGGATCTTCCTCAAGAGAAAGGTGCACTTGTACATCAGGAGATTCACCTATTGGATTAAAATTATTTCCATTAAAAATAGAGCCAAATCTATGGGTTAAATGCTCTAAAAAAATCTTATTCTTACCCCAAAACTCCCACCTATCCTCCTCTCTTAAAATATTAAGCTCATTATCAAACACTGGCTCAACAGGAAAACTTCCTTGATCTATGTTAGACCCTTCAAATTCATGTGCCTTTTCATGGATACTGGCACTACTTCAATATTAAACATATGAGATGCATCAACAAGAGAGTCAACACAGTTACTCTATTCAGAGCTTTTCTAAACCCAAGTAGGCTGCTTCTCTTTAGCACGTTTATATTTTTCCTTCTGCTCAAGATGCTTCTTTGCATAACTTCTAGTCTTCTTAATTATGTCAAATACGTTATAATCCTTTGTCTTACATTCCTTTTGAGAACTTATCTTTACACTAGTATTAGAAAATTCAAAGTGGCCACCTAGAATGTTGGGAAATAGAAATTGATTGCACTTTGATTTTGTACTTATAATTTCAAAAAAGATTTTAAACATAACCATACACAAGGTGACAGAATGAAACAAGACTTAACACATAAGACTAAGTATGATGTGACAAAAGCAATAGAATTTAAGCCAATTATTTTTCACATGGTAAAGAATATCATAACAAACACTTGAATCTAACTATACCAGATCTGAACTAGAGACTTTGGACTTAGTTGTCCCTAGTAGAGTTGCCAATCTATTGGTTATTTTTTTCATAACCAAACTAATCTCCGGAAATACATATGGATTTTTCCATTTCCAATACTCAATACTACAAATGGATTAGCCAGTGAATGAGTGGAAGCTTCAAGAATTCTACTCCTACACTTTGGGCTCTGTGAAACCCAGGAGGGTGATCCCATAATGTATACTCAAGAATTCACACAATTATAATTAAATACATTGTCAATAACAAATACTTCTCATAAAACTACAAAACAACATACTACATTAAATAAGTTGGCAACTCATTTATTTATGTCCTATACTTGGAGCACGAGAAGGCATAACTTCAACACAAAAAAACTATGGTGGTATTCATTTGAATTTTTTCAAATAAAAGTGATTAGCTAATGATTCAACACAAAAAATAAACCACAAGTACTTTGCATATACCAGTTCCTTTTTCTCAAGCACAAAGTCAATATCAACCTATATAAACAGACAACAACTCAACAATAGCAACATACAGTCTTAAGAAATATTGCATTATAGCATTCCCCTATTACATTCATGATCATTACTACTTACGAATATACTAGCACCCAATTCTTATGAGTTAACAATATCATCCAAGTATTTACATTAATTCATTCAATCAATAAGTAGGTATGAAATCAAACATCCATTCAGAAACAGTAGAGACAAACAAAAGGATTCCTAGATTACCTTCATTCATAACTCATAAAATGAGTACAAGGAGAGACAATAGCCATGAAATTGGTATTACTCTGTATTTGTGGCACAGGAGAAGGAGGCTTTTACTCCTCTTGCTGAGAGGGAGCATGAGCTTCATCAATTCTATTTTCCTTACTCTTTCTCCTTACAAAGAATTTTATTCTTGGTTCCTTAGGGGCCTGTGATGTACTCTTCTCCCATACCAAGGATTTCTCTCCCGCTCTATCTTTTATAATTGGAGCTTTCCCTTTATCTTTACTTATTACCCCTTTAGTTTCATGGTGGCCTAGTATTGAATCAAAATTCCTTGCTACATGCTTCACCTTTTGTATTATATCTTCAGTCTTTGGGTGAACGTTGAAATCAAGTTCTTCTTTCTTTATTTTTCTTTGCATTTTATTGAATGCAATCCATATTGCTAGTCTCTACTCCTACTCTAAAGTTTCCAAGACATTTATTATTACATCTTCTGGATATTGGAAAGTGTGGAAAAACTTGGAGCTTTTGTTTCTTTCTTTTAGCCAAGTCATAAAGCCTTCAAGGTCATATTTAACCCTCTCAACTGACCTCTACATGTGGTATATTTTGAGTATATCAAGGATGTTATTCCAACCTCCCTTGGTCATTACAAAATAAAAAAACCAAGTGTATAAAGGAAAGAAAGTTCCTTTTCCTTGATTCAATAAGTGTCCATTTTCTCCACTTCCTAATTGCTAAATAACCTCAGGGAAACCAAATCTCTTTGGCACAAACTTTAGTAGCAAGTGAGGCGCTACTATGGAACCATATACTCTTAAGATAGTGTAATTGGGGTATGAAATAACATCTCCCTAATTATGATCAACTTATTGCCCATGCTTTCTCTCCTTGGTTCTTAAAAAATCATGTAGAGCAATGGGAATTTTGGGTAAATTCACAATCAATACTCTCTTTAGTTCAGAAGCAAACAAATTCTAAAAAGTCACATAATCATATGTCCTACCATCTTTGTCCAAGACTATAGTCCAACATTGTTCAAGTAGATCCAAGAACTACCCTTTTTTCTTTCCAAGACAATATTGTTTCCAAAGTAAATTGCACCCTTGAACAAAAACATGTGCATGAACAATGAGTACTAGTTGAATCTCACTTCCAATTCACCCTTCTTCAACCTTATCAGTCCTTCATGCATTATTTATGAAAGAAACCCAACATAATCCTATACTGCATAATATTGGAGGTGCTGAATATGAGAAGCCATATACATCCATGCCATTGGAATTCACGAGGCAGGATCATAAACAATTATTTGGAAAATGGAATAGAAAGTCTTTTGGAAGTAGTAAAAAAATAGTTAACAGGGAAAGGTTCTTTATCACATGGCCCTATTACAATCTTTCGACCTGCAATTTTTGCTAGAAATCTTGGCAGGATGTGGACCCTAAATGCAATCTTGGTTTTATGAGACTTCTGCTTAAGAGTGTCTTCATTTATCTTATGCATTTCATCACTCCATCTAGTGAGCTTGAAAAAAAGACCCAATTATTCCTTTGTGATTTTGACCATTTCCTTCCCATCATATGTTCTTATAGTTCTTGTGACTGGGTCATAATTGGCAGTTATTTTCTTAACCAAAGTCAACATCCATATAAAAATTTCACACAATCAACTTTCTCAGGTCATAGTTCCAAGGGTTACCTACTAGGATGCCAATATTTCTATTCATGAATCAGCTATAAAATAGTTCCCATCTAGTATAAGGTAATTTGGCATCCCTGATAAAGTAGTTCATGTCAAACAAACCCTCTACTACTTGTGGACCTATGGGAATCATTTGGCCTTTAGGTTTGTCACTAGTTGAGGGTGGTAATTGATCCATGAAGTCTTTATTTAGAGGTCTTTTGGGAAAAGAAGCCTCCCCTTTAGATGAACACACTTTTACTTTAGTAGCCATAATGTAAGGGGTATTACAAGGCAGGGTTTCTGGTTTATTTGAACAAAACCTACAAATTTTGTAAGGGTTTGACACGAATTATACAATGAAAAACTAACATATTCTCCTTTATGAATGTCAAACCTTAAAAAGGTTGAACAGAGAAAACCCTAATAGACTCTCAACCTTGAGAAACCACAACTTATCTATAATGCTGGAATGAGGACAACAATTCACTTATTGGTTTCCTTCATAGGTTGAAAACCCTAGTTTCAACGTCAGAAAATGATGAGAGACCACAACATGAGCTCCTCGAGTGTGTTGAGTATACTTTTCAATGATGAATTATGCATTTAAGAAAAATATTAATAATTATGCAGCTCCTTACTTTGGTAGCTCAATGTCCTTTTAGTTATTAAGGCTCACTCGCACGAACCAAAATGGCTCACTTTCCCTCAACTGAGTTTTGAATACCAGTCATTGATCTTTTTGGAGTGTTAATTGATTGATGATCCATATTTGGTCAACTTATTATGAAAGATCCATCTGTACATAGCTGCAATACTTACCAAATGACAAGACACATTGAACCACTTTCTAGTAGTATGTAGGCTCTACCATCTCTTTGTTGCTATAGCCCCGATCCACCTGTCCTTTTCCCCTTGCCCCCGTGGATCATAACCTATGTGCAACTTTGATCAATGGGGAGATAGGGAGAGGTTGAGGTTAGATCTCTTAGATTCTTCACACACACTTCTTAGTTACCCATAGCTTTATCCCTCATATAGCATCCATGACCCAAATTAAAAGATCTTCAAACACGTGTGACATATCTACATTAGTAACGCACAATTTATTTTCCTTGCCCCATCTTGATATTTTTAATTTAATATTTTCCCACATGCTAATGCTTTCACCTTCTCTAGATCACTCCATGTGTAGATTCTTGCTCCCCCATTGGGAGTCTGGTAGGAAAGGTGAGACCCACATGGGATAGCAGGGAGTGGTCAAGATTAATCCACATCACCTGCTATCAACCATTGATTCATTTGAAAAATCAACGATGTTGACCATTTGAAACCATCAGGCCCATCGTCAAAGAAGACACATGGCAACCGCCCGCTAGCCCATGTGATTATTTTAATAAGTAAGAAAAGTAAACGGGTGCATGGGGAATGGTTCAAATGCAACCATATCATTTATTTACCACCATTGATTTACTCCAACAACAAGCTACATTCCTAATCAAAGACATCAATCCCACCAATCATGCAAGACACATGGCCTTCACCTGCGAGCATGTATGAATAAAATAATAAGAAAAAAATGGAACGGGTGTGCGAGGAATGGTGGTGATTGTCTGCATCGATCAAATGGTAGTTAGGGGTCCTTATATCTGCACATGTCAAAACTATTAATCATAAAAAGGGACCCAACTAGGTCAACAAGACCATAACAATGACAATAAAAGACTTAATTCTTAACAGTCAAAAATATTTATCCCGACTTAGGAAAAATTAAAACAATGGTCCAACATATGTCAACTAGTAAAACAAGACTAGAGGGTTGGTTACTTAATGGGTTTCAATGGCATAAGTCGTGACTTAAAGGACTAAGAACCAACATAAGGGTTCAATAGAGAATTAAAACATTGGTGAGGATACAAATTCAAAGTGTTTTCCAAATAAGACTCAACTAAACTAAAACCCTTATACAATGACAGGAGACAAAACCCATATTCTTTGGAACTAAGCAATATTTTAGAGATGGAACATTAAATTTTTTAGAGGTTCTATTAAGTAGTTTTGAGAATCTTTTGGTCAGTCATTTTTTTTAGTCATTTATTTGTAGAATGCAATTATATTTCAAGGTGAAAAAATATATATGGAGGGAGGAGCATAACATTTGTCAAAGATTGAAACATTAAATCTCTTGTAGCTTTTTTGAAGGAGAATATTGAACAAATCAACATGTTTTCCAATATAATGTGTTGCATAACCCTGCACTTAAATGGTCAAAAAATTATCTATATTTATAAAATATTATTTGTAACAAATGATTAAACTTCTTAAGGGCCAAGCCTAACCCAGGTTGGGTAGGCAAGGGTGGGCTCATTTGTGACCACAAAGGGAAGTTAATTATGGCCTACGTGATCAACTTGGGGGTGTAATCTTCTAGTTTTGTTGAGATGGTGGTGGCCTTCCACGACATACAAATTTCCACACAGGCTAGGCTATCAATAATGATTATTGAAGGAGACTCTAGAAACACGATTCTCATTTTGATTGGGAAAGCCTTTCCCTACTGGACTCTCCAAGACCCCGTGTCCTCAGCTCATAATATCATAATTTCCCTTAGGAATTGTAGTGTTGTATAAGAGTGAATTCACCTTAGAAAACCAAGTTTGGAAGCTTAATTCCACCTAAGATCGCTACTTGCATCCCACTTGGCACCTGTTTTGAGCATCCGTGGAGTTTTTTCTATCAAGGACACCCACGCGGTGTGCTGACATCCATGCAATGTGCTTACATCCCTGACAGATTCTTGCTGCTAAACCTACAGAGACGTTACTCTTCTCATTGGAGGTGAAGTTGTAATGCCCCCTTTGACCGACCTACCCGAATATGGTCATTTTCTTCCATTCTTTCTTCAAATTCATCCCTTCAACATTCAATCCAACTATTCACCATTTCAGGTTTCCATTCTTGTACTCTCACATTTACTTTCAAGCTCACTTTTGTTGGAGCTGAGATATAGCTCTGATACCATGTTGGGATAATGGATGCATAGTCCTTGAAGCTGCAGTCTTCGATGTAGGACCTTTAAGCCAGGAAAGATAATCAACCACCCAGAAAGTGTTGCAACTAGGCATGCACAATGGAGATTCAATATTGATATGATATATTGATTAAAAGGATTGATTACAAATGTACAAGATGCCTGATTATATAGGCATGAGCTAAATCCTAATATGCATGAGATGTTGACATGTGTCTTGATCTAACAACATGTGACAACATGTGAACCCTAATGGTGATGATCATTAAATGAGGGGATAAGTTCTAGAAGGACAACTCATCTTCTAGATGGAATCTTATCTCCTACAAATAAGGAAGGGAATATTATCCAATTTATTAAATGATTTATCTAATAATGCAACCTAGGACTTAATTAATTAAATGCAAGACCTAAGTTAACTTATGCTAGTGTAATAATTGATTAATTACACCAACACCCCCCCATAAGTGAAACTTAGGGAGGAAGATGCAATGATTATGTAGAGATGATGATGGGTCTCGGCTACGAGGCCATGTTAGGTACCCATGTACATGAAGATGCAGAAAAATCTCCCACAACCGGAGAAAAGGGGAAAACCCAATGGGAACAAAACCCCTCTCCAAAAGAGAGATGAAAATGAAAAAGGATGTGAGATAGGATGGGAAGGAAAGGATGGAGGACTCCCAAATTACCCCCCAAGTACACCATTCGTCACATGGATACAATGCAATCAAAAGCCCCCCCATAGGAGGTAAAGAGAGAGACAAAATAGCCCCCCAGAGGATGAGAGCACCTGCAAGAAAGGTAAGTGTCTAAAGACAAAACAAGATCCAAAGCCGACAAACAACTTGTCTCCCTTTTGGAAGAAACAAAACCAAATGCAAGTGCAAAGATGCTTCCCAATCCGGATAGGAATTGAAGGAAGGAAGGATGAAGATGGATGATGATGTCTCTGAAAGATGCTCAAATTTCTCCTTGCCTGATGAAGAAGAGGCCACAATCAATGAAGAGAGTGACAAACCAGGATGATGCAGAAACTGATGCTGAACAATATCCAAAGACAGAGATATGATGAATGTGATGGAGACTTGATAGCCCCCCCTGAATGAAGTGCCCTCAAAACCACTGAAGGAAGTCTGAAGCAAATCCAATGGTGGATGCTGAAGAAACCTCAAATCTTGAAAGGAGTAATAGGGAAGAAGTCTCAGATATGAAATCTCTGAAGAGAAACCAAGTGCCTCCAAGATAGTCTCTGGATTCCCAATTAAGGTCGAGACAAAGAAATGAGGAGACTCAAAACAACTCTCCAAAGTGTGATCTGAATAGAGGAGTGATATCCCCTCAAGAATGTTCTCCAAACCTGTAGAAGTGGCCAAGGCAATCATACCTGAAACAAAGCCATCATGTGATGCCAAGTCTGAAAAACTGAATGTGTCCTGATTAATGATGATAGTGAAAGCCTCAATCAATGATTTTGGACAAGGAATCACTGAATGTGAAGGGATACCAACTGTCTCTGATGAAGAAGAAGCATTGAAAGGTACCTTGTCAACCTCTTCGGAAAGATCAAGGCAATCAACTTCCTGCATAACAATAGCATCATGGGGAACTTGATCTGAAGCAAAACATGCTGAATCATGACCATCGGGGAATGGTGGAGTATCTGAATCTCCGTAGATCTCCCAAAGCTTAGTCCAAAGAATGTGAGGACAATCACAATGATCAATAGCATTCAAAACATCACAATCAACTTGCATAGAAATAATCTCCAAAATAGTATATCTGCTGCAACTCCAAGCAAGTTCATGAATACCTTCACTTGGATGAGGAACAATACCAAATAGATATGGCATCAAATCAAGTGAATGAAGATGGTGGCAGATCCCATCTCGCCATTGTGAATAGTTACCCTTGTGCAACATAGTCAAAGGAGAAAAAAATGCAAGCCCCATAATGAATTTTCTTCACAAAAATACAAAGACGCTGACCTTCAACAGCAAATAAAAACTTCCAAATATGATGAATAACTGAAGTGATGCAACCCGGATCAAAAAATCATTTCCCAAGCTTTAGGATGTCCAGGTTATTGATCAAATGCACCAAACTGAAAAAATCACATGCAAGAGTACCTGGAGCTAAAACTGATCAAGGGATCTGGACTGATGAAAAAATCTCTGAATCACCTTCCTGATGCTGCTGGAATTTCTGAAATCTGATGAACGGTTGAGAAGATATAAGCTTTCATGTCCAAATTAGGGTTTGGACTTCAATTGGATGTAGCATCTTCTGTGAGAAAAATTTCATAGAACGGATCTCACCACTGGAAAGTACGTGAAATTCCCTTTCTGACGGTATATCGTTTGCAAAAAATTGATATACTAGGTGAAAGTTATGATCAAACGAAAAAAAAGGCCTATCAGAGGCACTCTGCAGGCTAATCAGGTGCAAAACATTAGCACCCTGGGCTAAGCACCTGGTCGGTCATGTGACCGCGGCGGTTGAGCTGGCAAAAAAAGAGGGCCGCCGGGCGGAGCAGCGGCTGTTTGGCGACGACGGGGCGGTGCCGCTAGTGGAGCGGACCCCTCGGTCGTTGATAGGACCGGGGCGGCGCTAATAGAAAGTCGGTCATCGGCGGGGCCCATCTGGGACAATGGGGAATGGACATCGACGGAGCAAAGCCGGCGGTGAAAACTTCTGCCGGCGGAAAGAAACTCCGAGCGTTGGCTGCGTCGTCGATGATAAGTTCGTCGGCGGTAGGAGCACGGTCAACGATAGAGGACGAGAGGACTCCGGTGGATGGGCTGACAAACGTCTGCGGGGATAATGCACGGCCGAGGTGACAGTGAGCCCTGCAAAAAACATAAATGCGGCCGACACAAGTACTCCCCACTGCAGACTTGCGGCCAACAAATATAAAGATTTTTTAATATTGCAAAATATTACAATTAAAAAATCGAAAGCCCAAGTTTGTAAAAAAAATATATGCTGACCATAGAAAAAATGAATGCCGATGAAAAATAAAATGGGTATTTAACAAATCAAATCCCAAAATGCCGACGGATATTTAAAAATCAAAACCCCTATGTGCCGATAGAAATATTGATGCCGACGGCACAATAAATTTGCAGGTCGCCTAAAATATTTTTCCTGCGAACTATAGCAGAAACATAAAATATTTTTTTGCCAATAATATAAACAAAATGCCTGATTTTTTTGAAATGAAAAAAAGGCTTGCTACTAAAAAAAAATTGCCTCAGAGGACAACTGACCGGGATGATTTTTTTGCTGCAAATTGTATGGATAGTACGATTGATTTTGCAAACCCTAAAAAAAATACCTCTGAAGCTCCCGGGTTGATGTATCCGATTTTGATGAATGGGTAGGCGATCCTAGGGTTTTGAGGCCTTCTGAAGACAATGGCAAGCTCGGATTTGACTCAATCTGCTTCAGAAATCAACTTGGTCCCTAGGTGGAAACAAGTAGCCTTCAATGGAAACCTTCAAGCCTACAGAGAATCTCGCACACCAACTTTCTTGATCGAGGGTTGACGTTTCATTGGCTAAGCTCTGATACCATGTTGGAGTTGAGATATAGCTCTGATACCATGTTGGGATAATGGATGCACAGTCCTTGAAGCTGCAGTCTTCGATGTAGGACCTTTAAGCCAGGAAAGATAATCAACCACCCAGAAAGTGTTGCAACTAGGCACACACAATGGAGATTCAATATTGATATGATATATTGATTAAAAGGATTGATTACAAATGTACAAGATGCCTGATTATATAGGCATGAGCTAAACCTAATATGCATGAGATGTTGACATGTGTCTTGATCTAACAACATGTGACAACATGTGAACCCTAATGGTGATGATCATTAAATGAGGGGATAAGTTCTAGAAGGACAACTCATCTTCTAGATGGAATCTTATCTCCTACAAATAAGGAAGGGAATATTATCCCATTTATTAAATGATTTATCTAATAATGCAACCTAGGACTTAATTAATTAAATGCAAGACCTAAGTTAACTTATGCTAGTGTAATAATTGATTAATTACACCAACAACTTTCACTCACTCCAACCATTCAAGCATTCCATTGTAGCTAAAGCCACACTCCATCACTTCAATAGAGAAAATTTGGGGCCACACCATTGCATAAAAAGCTCAAGTAATCTCATTTTCTCCCCCAAGCAGCCTTGAGTGCTCTTGGTGGAGGTGGTAAGCTTCCCTCTCCTCTCCTTTGTCACTTGGTTAAGTAGCATAACATTGTTTTGTAGTGCTTCTTTGCTCTTTACTATATTATTTCCTTTATCTCATTTATTCGATTTTCTATGGAGGTGGAAACACCTAAATGGGGGTCTAACTAAGCAAGGCCCCTATATAGCCACCCAACATTTTCCCTTTCTTGTTGTGTGTAGGAGTATGTGCTCTTTGAGGGGTTAGCTAGCAAACGAATTCTTTGGTGAGATTCTCATTGTTCTCTTCACTCTTGCATATTTGCTTTATAATATTAGAGAGCACTTCATTTATTTAATCATATCACTCTAGCCCTTTAGTTAGTCTACTCGGATGTGATCTTGTTTTACTGGTTTGAGCTCATCTCTAATGTTGTCTAGTTGTACGGACAACAACGCACTTTTGAGATGCTAGCACATTGTGTTGACATCCAAAGACTATGCTTATGTCCTTGGGTAGAGAGATTTTTAAGACATAGTGTTAGACCTAGAAACTGGCTCGCCTAGCCTCTTCCTATGTTTCAGGTCTGCAAAGTAACTAAGAGGCCTCACGGTCCTCGCTATTCTCGCCTCCCATTCCCTTAAAATACAATTAGCTAAGGTAAGTTAGGAAAGCCTCTCATGTCTTGGCCCTCTTTGACTTGGGGTCTTGCACATGGTGGTCCCCCTTTTACATTTTAGGTGAATTTGATGTGAACCAATGCTTGTTCATCTATTGGTGTTGAAGCTTCCCTTGGGTGCTTCATGATTTTTGTGCTCTTGAGTGTTGTGAAGGTGTATCAGCATCACAACCCAATCCACAACTTCTAGGTATATCATTAGGAGAAGTGTACGACACCTCCCGATGGATAGGACAAAGGTCTTGATTGGTCTCTCTACGGGTCTCTTCTCCTCTGTAATGCCCGTCGTGTGAACCCCAAAGGACAATTAAACCATAATTACTGCACAATTTTTTTGTAAAAGTTAACATAAGATACATGTAATACACATTAAGTCATAACATGAATTTCATTTAAGCAGATTTACTAACACATACATCCCTTGGGGTACACGAGGAGCCATTACGCGACTTAGATCCACATAATGACAATAAAGAATAAAAGCCAAAGATATAAACCATAACAAAACATTAACAATTATAACACATACATGATAATCATTGATAAGAAACCATTTGAGTAAGTACAACATAAAAATAATTAACTCAACACAAAGAATAACAACTGCCATGGCCAATAATCACACCGAGTTTAACATTACATTACAGTACAATGTTTAAGAAGTACAATGATACAAAAGTGTTTCCAACATAAATGGAAACCATACACAAGCTAACATGATACAAATAAATAGATGAATACAAAGAATCATAACTGGCTCCAAGACAGATACAACTCTGGAGTCACCGTAGCGGCATCGATCTGCACCTCTCGATCCTCGACTGGCGACCCAATTGGGTGCATAGCACGTTCCACCCAACCATGTGAGTCTGAAGACCCACCCCCCGTGCTAGGAGCTGACAAGAAGAGTCCTCAACCAAGAACATCCAAACATGGAACCCACAAGACTCAACAACATACAAAAGTATCATAAAACTCAAGGATTACAAGAGTCAACATACTAATCTTAAAATCATAAATCCCATCACATAAATTAAAGAAATGACCAGTAAACAAGAAATCAAAGAATGATCATGAAACGCTTCCAAGTCAAACTAAAATTAATAAACATAATACAATTCTAAATTGCAATTACACAATACAATAACATCATATCACAATACCAAAAGAGTACAAGTCATCAATATCAATGAGACCATCCAAAACCACAAAATACACCAAAGATGTGTTAAGACAATAATCATAAATTGATTTAAGTCAATATAAACAACAAATTTAACCAGACTCCCATAACATACTTCCAGAGGAACACAATAAAGTAAACACATGGGCAACTAGGGGAGAGTGTCATTCGCATAGTCCTACATGGGCTGTCTTGTGCTCTTCCTCCCAACTGGAGGCGCCGGTCCCATCTATGGCTGTCTTGTGCTCTTCCTCCCTAAACTGGAGGCGCCAGTCCATAGGGTGACTAATGCAGAGCCATAAACCTCTCGTGAGGATGAGGTCACGACCTTGCCAACCACGGCCTTCTCAGCCTTACATTAGTCTGCGGAAGCACTAATGAAGATGAGGCATCCATTTTTTAAAATCTTGTAATGATATTACTACCCAACCCACCTCAGTTAATTATTAGGTTTTCACTTGATTACTAGCTCACTTGTGGGTTATCCTGTTCCCTTCCCCTTAAACGGGGCGCCGGCCCCCACGAGGAGCCACTCTCCCTAGAGACCCCACAACATAGAAACCAAGGGTTGTACCATCATAATCTGAACAAAGAATCACAATATAAAAGCATGCGAGGCATTACCCATCTCACTAACAAGTACAAAATCAGAGTCTCAACAATTCTTGTACAACCCTTTCAAAATCCAGATACCAAAACACTTGCCACTTCAAGGCACATAAAAGAGAGAACATCAACGGACAATCATCTCAAGCCTCTGGAAGCCAAAAGAATGAAAACCCACAAACAAGGGTAAAATGAAGCAACACAAGTTTTTCCCAAATAATACCAACACAAGGATAAAATTCCATCAAATATGAGAGTAGATCAGAAAAGCCATAAAAGGGGAAGATTCATCAAGAACCATCCACAAATCAACAAAGGTGTCACCTCAAATAGGAACACACAAAAGAAAATCAACCTTTAATTTAAATCACTTAATAAAACCAAAAGCCACCAACTAGGTATTCCATGGGAGACCTCAATTTTCTCCTCACAAGAACCCCTTATAGTGGTACGCAAATCACCTTTATAAGATCAACCACATAGCAATGACAACAATAATTGCAAGGCCACAAGAACTATTTTCAATTCAAATATAATGAGTGAATACATTAAAATAAGATCAACAACTCCATTCAAACAACATCAACAACTTCAATACGAACTAAATCAGAAATCCAAGGAAAACCTCTATTTTCCTCTCTCGGAATACCCATAACTCAAAGAACTTTTCAATTTGACTCATTAACAACTCAAGCAGAATCATCAATCATGATAAAGATAACATTAACCGATTTACCACTTAGGTAAAGGACAAAAGAAAACATATGGGTTCCCAACGAATAGCAACATAATTTAAATGAGAGAAAATCTCCAACTCAAAATCAACTCACAAAAAGTCACATCGAAAGGGTCTATCAAAACAATCCATAAAACCACACATTCAAATACAATATATCCATTCATTCAATAAGAAGTAACCTGAAATAATCTAAAAAGAACATTATTTTAAAGATCAATCATTCCCAACATTTAAGGATAGCACAATATTGCGAAGTGAAGATTAAACCTAATGTTTTTAAGCCATAAGACACTAATCACAAGTATAAAAAATTAAAATGAATACGGTCCAATTTACACATTATACAACAATCTCCATTCCTAATTCTATCACTCTCCTATTGTCAAGATTACTTAATCCCTTTATAAAAAACAAGTTAATAACTTTACGATGATATAATTCAAAAACTTCCTTAATATTACTCAATTAATCATCTAAACTATTTAATCATTCTCTTTCTTCTAATCTACAAAAAGTGATAACATTAAACTAGTATTTAAGGCTTCCTTTATATCCTATCTCTTCTATTATTGAGACATCATTCAAGTTCATTCAAAGAAAATGAAGAGACATATTTTAATATCTATCTCACTACACATTTATCACAATTGTAACTCCACTCCCCTAAAGCTATATGCATAAAATATACAACCTCTACTTCTACGAACATGCAACTTCCACATATTTCTCCTAAAGCCACGAGACACCATGATTCCAAGAACTACCAAAGTGACATTTAAACCAAAATAATTCACATTAAGATATACCAAAGTAACCCTAACCTCCTAATTTAATCAATTTAAAACAAGTGAGAACACAATAATCCAACCCACTATATACAACAATTAACACGTAAGAATGACTTACATTTGTTAAATGGCTTAAAGGAATTCAACAATAAAAGAAATTATGTAATTGAAGAAAGAGTCCTCCAACTACCTAACGCAATAAAATCAATTCATAACTAAATCTACTTATCTAAAATAAAATAAAATAAACCATTTGAACTCTAAATAAAATAAATTAGTAAGGCTAACCTTCATTTAAATTCTAAATCAAATAAATAAGTGAAACAATTCTTTCTCAATTAATTCTATGCTTAACATATGTCCTTATAAAGGATAATAAAATAAAAGTTTATTTTAGATAAAGGAATAATATCGTAAACTTATCTATTGCCTTACAACATAGATACCTCACATATTAGAAATTACTTGCATTTAAACAACCCTTTCAAATATCTAAATGCAATTAATTCACTTTTAATTATTATAACTATCCCAATTACATTTCCAATTGCTAATTGTTGCAATGATGAAAATAACATACAAATACATGGGTATATACATTTATATCTTTCATTTGTTTACTCTTAAGTTATAATCATGATATACTTATATATGCATATATACATATAATAAAATCAGAAAACAATTTTCATTACTCTAATTAATAAGTTAACAACAACGTAAATATACAAACATGAATATATATATTATTTGGGGAGGAAACGTTGTTTTTAAATACGTAGGGAGAGCATCTATATATATTTACATGTTATTGCAACAATAGTCATATATATATATTCCAACCAGATAAATATATTCCTACTGCCGTAATCTATTTATGAAAATATTCTTTAATTAGAATAGAAACTCCAAAGAATTGGCAGAGATGGAAGGCAGACCTAGGCACAAGTTTAGGCTTAAATAAGAATAAAAATAGGCGTAGGGAAACAAAATTAGAGAGACAATATTCAGTCTGATTTCCTATGTTTTAAACCACAATCAGAAATAACATCAGTTTATCTGAGATCAAATTCATCTGAAGAGAATGAGGTTAGAGTTAAACAAATTTGCAAAGGTATTAGGGGGATTATAAAAATTTAGATTACCAGACTATGCGAAGGAGCTCATCTAAACACTGTATTCAATAACATCAATTTCACTCAGCTTCGACTGAACGAAGGTAATTGGAAAAGGCTTGAAACATTGCGCAGACCAAGAGAATTAAATAATCTGCTCATTGGTCCTCAATTTCTTCACTTGAACAATCTGCTGATTGATGGCATCAGAGAAGACACACGAACGAAGCTTCCTCCAAGTTTGAGATGGTTACGGTTGCAAAAACGTGAGAAGCCACTTTTCTTCAGTCTTATGGATAACATTCAGGATTTTGATAATAAAATCAGAGAGTTTAATTAAATCTATACACCCTACCATGTTCAAGTGCTGCGGCTATGACAGGTTGCCAAGTATATCAAAAAGTGAATATTGGAAATTGAAAATATCGCCATCTACTTGCATTATTATCAAATCTCAATTGTTATCAGCAAGGCTGAAGGGAAAGAGAAAGGTGAGGTGCAAATACGTGACTCAAGAGCAGGAGAATAATGTACAACTATCAGAGCTGATAATTTGACATACAATTTATATGTTCTTTTGAGAACATTTGTGAAATATTTGGTGATTACCGAGCTAGGAGAATATCTTTCAATTTATTACCTATTCAAGTCAAATACCAACCATGACATCTAAATAGCGAACTCAGCAAGGAGGGCGATGACTCAAAATGAAAATACACATCATTCAAAATTCAGTTCACAGCTGCGGAAATAGGTGAAAGTATACAACTAATTTCTAACAGAGAATTCTCTGCTATCAACAAAGGAATTTATAATATGCTATCGTTCTCAAGCAGAGGTTAGCGTATGGAATAATAATCCAGCATCAAATTAAATATTTAATATTGCAATAGTGTTGAATATACAAAAACTCATATGGACACTTTGTTAGGTACGGAGGATATAAAGCTGAGCATACCTTGCACGTTTTTCCCAATTTTCCCGTGTCTTCCTCTGCCATCCTCACGAACCGGATTCTTGTTTGTACGAGATCTTCTCCATCCCCCGTATCCCTCTTCCCAAAAGCTAGATATACTTTATTTATTTTTCATATTCTACAGTTCAGTTCTTTTCGACTTCCAATTGCTTGATAGGTGAAGTTTCTTTCCAGCTTCTCTTGCCTTTTACACTTCCCAAAAAATCTTATCACGATTTATTTAATTAATAAACTATTCACTTTCCATTTTCCAATTGCCTTCCTTTTTATTATTTTCTTTTCCAGATTATTTTGTTCATCAATTTATCTAATAATATCACTTGTGCTTTTAAAAAATTAGTTTAAGTTGATTATTTGATCTAAATCATTTGATTTAATTTAATTGATCATTATTTTAATTTCTAATCATATTTTAAATAACCTTGCAAATCACTTATGATTTAATTAATTATATAAACATGATTACTAACATATTATATTTTTCACACAATCAAATAACACAATAACCAATGAGACACACATAAAAACTCACACACAAGTTCAGAACAACCGACACGGAGGGGTATTACATCCTCCCCCCCTTAAAAATTGACTTACTCCTGGAAGTCAAGCTCAATCATAAACATGGTAACACAACAATATCAATGATCATAAGCACATCATCACCATAAATTAAAACATCGATTAAACATCATCAAGTAAACAACGAAAATTAAATAAACCAAAAATAAGGAAAGGATACCAAAACAAAAATGGTGACGGGGTTGCAACCAGACCAATTTGATAAACACAAGGATAGATGACGAACTAGGTTGGGGAAACTTTTTTGTCAGTTCCTCTTTTTCCACGTCAATCCCATTGGGTCTTTATGATGCTCGCCCTGTCCTGACAATGCAGGTGGAATCGAGACTTAATTCCTGCAATCCTGTATGCAAACAAACGTTGCGCACAATACATATATATATCACAAATACCTCGTGAGAGGAAATCCCAGCATAGTAGGGCACTCGCGAGCGAGTGATACCACACTGTCCCTCCCACCAAACTACTCAAAATAGTCAAAAAAATTCTAGTAACTCGTAAATAGTTTGCTTCTTATTAGTTAGGCAATGTTCGCATAAAGATATTAACCATAAACCTAATTCATCTACTATATCAAAATTAATTACTACTTAACATAATAAGTATCTATACCTGCATATTACAATTACATTACCTTCGTCACTATGCTTTCTGAAGCCAACTTCCTATAAATCAAAAGCTACCATAGGACATTGCACATTAGTACCAATAATTCAAGTTGCATCTTATCCTCAAGATACCATATTCTGCTAAAAATCATAAAATAATTATCCACAAAACCTCACATCTTCGTTAAAACTCATAATTTTCACACAAAGAACACCAATTCTCACATCAATTTCAATAAAAAGGGTAAAATTTTACACCTTCACAGATTCAAGAAAACATAATTCATCACTGAAGGACAACCAAATCGCAAATTCCACGCACACTTGACATATTCACACACATAAAACACATCACACAAAACTCAACGGTCCATAGAGCATCCCCGACAGGAAGGATACCGGTGCATTGCGCACTACACCGAGGGTCCTATCCTTTCCCATCAGTTTCCTACACCATCGACCCGACACCAGAAAATGGAAGAAACTCAAATTCACAACAATGACAAAAGAAAAATAAAACTCAAGACTCATGGGTCTAAGCGCAAGGTTGCATAGTGAGCAGACATAGTGCCCAGTGTATGAACCTATGCTCTGATACCAATGTTGTAATGCCCGCCATGTGAACCCCAAAGGACAATTAAACCATAATTACTGCATAATTTTTTTGTAAAATTTAACATAAGATACATGTAATACACATTAAGTCATAACATGAATTTCATTTAAGCAGATTTACTAACACATACATCCCTTGGGGTACACGAGGAGCCATTACGCGACTTAGATCCACATAACGACAATAAAGAATAAAAGCCAAAGATATAAACCATAACAAAACATTAACAATTATAACACATACATGATAATCATTGATAAGAAACCATTTGAGTAAGTACAACATAAAAATAATTAACTCAACACAAAGAATAACAACTGCCATGGCCAATAATCACACCGAGTTTAACATTACATTACAGTACAATGTTTAAGAAGTACAATGATACAAAAGTGTTTCCAACATAAATGGAAACCATACACAAGCTAACATGATACAAATAAACAGATGAATACAAAGAATCATAACTGGCTCCAAGACAGATACAACTCTGGAGTCGCCGTAGCGGCATCGATCTACACCTCTCGATCCTCGACTGGGGACCCAATGGGGTGCTTAGCACATTCCACCCGACCATGTGAGTCCGAAGACCCACCCCTCATGCTAGGAGCTGACAAGAAGAGTCCTCAACCAAGAACATCCAAACACGGAACCCACAAGACTCAACAACATACAAAAGTATCATAAAACTCAAGGATTACAAGAGTCAACATACTAATCTTAAAATCATAAATCCCATCACATAAATTAAAGAAATGACCAGTAAACAAGAAATCAAAGAATGATCATGAAACGCTTCCAAGTCAAACTGAAATTAATAAACATAATACAATTCTAAATTGCAATTACACAATACAATAACATCATATCACAATACCAAAAGAGTACAAGTCATCAATATCAATGAGACCATCCAAAACCAAAAAATACACCAAAGATGTGTTAAGACAATAATCATAAATCGATTTAAGTCAATATAAACAACAAATTTAACTAGACTCCCATAACATACTTCCAGAGGAACACAATAAAGTAAACACATGGGCAACTAGGGGAGAGTGTCATCGCATAGTCCTACATGGGCTGTCCTGTGCTCTTCCTCCCAACTGGAGGCAGCGGTCCCATCTATGGCTGTCCTGTGCTCTTCCTCCCCAAACTGGAGGCGCCGGTCCATAGGGTGACTAATGTGGAGCCATAAACCTCTCGTGAGGATGAGGTCACGACCTTGCCAACCACGGCCTTCTCAGCCTTCCATTAGTCTGCGGAAGGACTAATGAAGACGAGGCATCCATTTTTTAAAATCTTGTAATGATATTACTACCCAACCCACCTAAGTTAATTATTAGGTTTTCACTTGATTACTAGCTCACTTGTGGGTTATCCTGTGCCCTTCCCCTTAAACGGGGTGCCGGCCCCCACGAGGAGCCACTCTCCCTAGAGACCCCACAACATAAAAACCAAGGGTTGTACCATCATAATCTGAACAAAGAATCACAACATAAAAGCATGCGAGGCATTACCCATCTCACTAACAAGTACAAAATTAGGGTATCAACAATTCTCGTACAACCCTTTCAAAATCCAGATACCAAAACACTTGCCACTTCAAGGCACATAAAAGAGAGAACATCAACGGACAATCATCTCAAGCCTCTGGAAGCCAAAAGAATGAAAACCCACAAACAAGGGTAAAATGAAGCAACACAAGTTTTTCCCAAATAATACCAACACAAGGATAAAATTCCATCAAATATGAGAGTAGATCAGAAAAGCCATAAAAGGGGAAGATTCATCAAGAACCATCCACAAATCAACAAAGGTGTCACCTCAAATAGGAACACACAAAAGAAAATCAACCATTAATCAAAATCACTCAATAAAACCAAAAGCCACCAACTAGGTATTCCATGGGAGACCTCAATTTTCTCCCCACAAGAACCCCTTGTAGTGGTACGCAAATCACCTTTATAAGATCAACCACATAGCAATTACAACAATATTTGCAAGGCCACAAGAACTATTTTCAATTCAAATATAATGAGTGAATACATTAAAATAAGATCAACAACTCCATTCAAACAACATCAACAACTTCAATACGAACTAAATCAGAAATCCAAGGAAAACCTCTATTTTCCTCTCTCGGAATACCCATAACTCAAAGAACTTTTCAATTTGACTCATTAACAACTCAAGCAGAATCATCAATCATGACAAAGATAACATTAACCGATTTACCACTTAGGTAAAGAACAAAAGAAAACATATGGGTTCCCAACGAATAGCAACATAATTTAAATGAGAGAAAATCTCCAACTCAAAATCAACTCACAAAAAGTCACATCGAAAGGGTCTATCAAAACAATCCATAAAACCACACATTCAAATACAATATATCCATTCATTCAATAAGAAGTAACCTGAAACAATCTAAAAAGAACATTATTTTAAAGATCAATCATTCCCAACATTTAAGGATAGCACAATATTGCGAAGTGAAGATTAAACCTAATGTTTTTAAGCCATAAGACACTAATCACAAGTATACAAAATTAAAACGAATACGGTCCAATTTACACATTATACAACAATCTCCATTCCTAATTCTATCACTCTCCTATTGTCAAGATTACTTAATCCCTTTATAAAAACAAGTTAATAACTTTACGATGATATAATTCAAAAACTTCCTTAATATTACTCAATTAATCATCTAAACTATTTAATCATTCTCTTTCTTCTAATCTACAAAAAGTGATAACATTAAACTAGTATTTAAGGCTTCCTTTATATCCTATCTCTTCTATTATTGAGACATCATTCAAGTTCATTCAAAGAAAATGAAGAGACATATTTTAATATCTATCTCACTACACATTTATCACAATTGTAACTCCACTCCCCTAAAGCTATATGCATAAAACATACAACCTCTACTTCTACGAACATGCAACTTCCACATATTTCTCCTAAAGCCACGAGACACCATGATTCCAAGAACTACCAAAGTGACATTTAAACCAAAATAATTCACATTAAGATATACCAAAGTAACCCTAACCTCCTAATTTAATCAATTTAAAACAAGTGAGAACACAATAATCCAACCCACTATATACAACAATTAACACGTAAGAATGACTTACATTTGTTAAATGGCTTAAAGGAATTCAACAATAAAAGAAATTATCTAATTGAAGAAAGAGTCCTCCAACTACCTAACGCAATAAATCAACTCATAACTAAATCTACTTATCTAAAATAAAATAAAATAAACCATTTGAACTCTAAATAAAATAAATTAGTAAGGCTAACCTTCATTTAAATTCTAAATCAAATAAATAAGTGAAACAATTCTTTCTCAATTAATTCTATGCTTAACATATGTCCTTATAAAGGATAATAAAACAAAAGTTTATTTTAGATAAAGGAATAATATCGTAAACTTATCTATTGCCTTACAACATAGATACCTCACATATTAGAAATTACTTTCATTTAAACAACCCTTTCAAATATCTAAATGCAATTAATTCACTTTTAATTATTATAACTATCCCAATTACATTTCCAATTGCTAATTGTTGCAATGATGAAAATAACATACAAATACATGGGTATATACATTTATATCTTTCATTTGTTTACTCTTAAGTTATAATCATGATATACTTATATAGGCATATATACATATAATAAAATCAGAAAACAATTTTCATTACTCTAATTAATAAGTTAACAACAACGTAAATATACAAACATGAATATATATATTATTTGGGGAGGAAACGCTGTTTTTAAATACATAGGGAGAGCATCTATATATATTTACATGTTATTGAAACAATAGTCATATATATATATATTCCAACCAGATAAATATATTCCTACTGCCATAATCTATTTATGAAAATATTCTTTAATTAGAACAGAAACTCCAAAGAATTGGCAGAGATGGAAGGCAGACCTAGGCACAAGTTTAGGCTTAAATAAGAATAAAAATAGGCGTAGGGAAATAAAATTAGAGAGACAATATTCAGTCTGATTTCCTACGTTTTAAACCACAATCAGAAATAACATCAGTTTATCTGAGGAGATCAAATTCATCTGAAGAGAATGAGGTTAGAGTTAAACAAATTTGCAAAGGTATCAGGGGGATTATATAAATTTAGATTACCAGACTATGCGAAGGAGCTCATCTAAACACTGTATTCAATAACATCAATTTCACTCAGCTTCGACTGAATGGAGGTAATTGGCAAAGGCTTGAAACATTGCGCAGACCAAGAGAATTAAATAATCTGCTCATTGGTCCTCAATTTCTTCACTTGAACAATCTACTCATTGATGGCATCAGAGAAGACACACGAACCAAGCTTCCTCCAAGTTTGAGATGGTTACGGTTGCAAAAATGTGAGAATCCACTTTTCTTCAGTCTTATGGATAACATTCGGGATTTTGATAATAAAATCAGAGAGTTTAATTAAATCTATACACCCTACCATGTTCAAGTGCTGCGGCTGTGATAGGTTGCCAAGTATATCAGAAAGTGAATATTGGAAATTGGAAATATCGCCATCTACTTGCATTATTATCAAATCTCAATTGTTATCAGCAAGGCTAAAGGGAAAGAGAAAGGTGAGGTGCAAATACATGACTCAAGAGCAGGAGAATAATGTACAACTATCAGAGCTGATAATTCGACATACAATTTATATGTTCTTTTGAGAACATCTGTGAAATATTTGGTGATTACCGAGCTAGGAGAATATCTTTCAATTTATTACCTATTCAAGTCAAATACCAACCATGACATCTAAATAGAGAACTCAGCAAGGAGGGCGATGACTCAAAATGAAAATACACATCATTCAAAATTCAGTTCACAATTGCGGAAATAGTTGAAATTATACAACTAATTTCTAATAGAGAATTCTCTGCTATCAACAAAGGAATTTATAATATGTTATCATTCTCAAGCAGAGGTTGGCGTATGGAATAATAAGCCAGCATCAAATTAAATATTTAATATTGCAACAGTGTTGAATATACAAAAACTCGTATGGACACTTTGTTTGCTACGGAGGATATAAAGCTGAGCATACCTTGCACATTTTTCCCAATTTTCCCGTGTCTTCCTCTACCATCCTCACGAACCATATTCTTGTTTGTACGAGATCTTCTCCATCCCCCGTATCCCTCTTCCCAAAAGCTAGATATACTTTATTTATTTTTCATATTCTACAGTTCAGTTCTTTTCAACTTCCAATTGCTTGATAGGTGAAGTTTCTTTCCAGCTTCTCTTGCCTTTTACACTTCCCAAAAATCTTATCATGATTTATTTAATTAATAAACTATTCACTTTCCATTTTCCAATTGCCTTCCTTTTTATTATTTTCTTTTCCAGATTATTTTGTTCATCAATTTATCTAATAATATCACTTGTGCTTTTAACAAATTAGTTTAATTTGATTATTTGATCTAAATCATTTGATTTAATTTAATTAATCATTATTTTAATTTCTAATCATATTTTAAATAACCTTGCAAATCACTTATGATTTAATTAATTATATAAACATGATTACTAACATATTATATTTTTCACACAATCAAATAACACAGTAACCAATGAGACACACACAAAAACTCACACACAAGTTCAGAACAACCGACACGGAGGGGTATTACATCCTCTCCCGCTATTAGTTTAGCTACATAGGAGCAGTTTTCAAGGAACGACATGTGATTCATTGATGAAATCGATCACATTACCACTCCCCCTGCATATCCCACGCCATCATCATTGGATGAGTATGAGACCATTCAAATCCCTACAAAATACATTGCCACTCTTGCTAGGGGATTAGGCAACTTAGAAAACCACTTGGAAAGAAACCTGAAGATGGCTAGAGCCACTTGGGTTGTCAGTGAATTAATTCATATGATGAGTAAAGATCGAACGGGCATTAAACCTCCAACTAGTCTCCTTGGTCTCACCGAAGCCTATGCTCCTTCAAATAACCCTAGCTTCACACAAGGAGTCACTTTCGAAGAGTGTAAAGGATAGTTGGGAGTATTGATTCCTCCCACATCCATCTATATGGTTGACGTGGTCCCTTCTATCAGTATCCCTTCAGCCTCTAAACAACCCAAAACTAGCAAGGTTAATCTAGGGTGCTCTTGGGCTTTAGGTTTACCACTCATGCCACTTGTAGTGGTGGAGACTTTGGTGGGATGAGCAGTGGAGGCTTTAGTAGTGATGGTGGATTCAGTAGCAGAGGTGGTACCGGTGGAGGCTACTTAGGTGGAGGTCATGGTGGTGGTTCCGCCAGAGGCCCCACTAGTGGCAGTGGCTTTGGTGGTGGCTCTGATGAAGGTCACACCGGGGGTGGCTCTAGAGGAAGCCTTGGTGGTGGTTCTAGAGAAGGACCCTCTAGCCCTCTATCTTCTAATGACCCTATTTTGAACACTCTTCATCAAAATATGGGTAAGATGAAAATCTAGTTGGCGAGTATTTCCCAAGCCTATGCCCAACCTATCTTCTAGCCCTTCTTTCAACATAGCCCATTGTCGATGGCTATCTTGAACACTCCTTTCCCTCAAGGAATGGAGATCCCTAAATTTGAGAAGTATGGTGGTAAGGGAGATCCATAGACACATGTATCTGCCTTTAATAGCCTATGCACCGACTTCTTCCATCACGATGAATTGATGGCTAAACTATTCCCCTAATCCCTCAGGGACACAACACTCGAGTGGTATTGTTCATTTCCCAACAAATCTATTTTGTCATTTGATCAACTGGTAAACCAATTCCTGATATAGTTCCAAGCGAACATCGAGTCGAAGATGACCTTTTCAGATCTCGCCTGATGTAAACAAGGGGATAATGAAAAAATAATTGAATTCATAGTGCATTACCAAGTGATCCTTTCACAAATCTCGTATCAACTACCCAATTCTAATGTGCAGAAGGTATTCATATGAAACCTACAAAGGCCTTGGCAAGAGAAGTTCTCCCTTATGAAATACCCTTCTTTCACGCACATGTGTGCAACCTTACAAGAGTAGCAACAAGCGATTGTTCAGTTTGGGGGATCCTCCTTCCACTCCCATTTTGAGGGAAAAACCATTATATCAATCTCTAGGAAAGCTAAGGCTGTTGCGAATGTAGTAGTTGCGGCTGATGACAATGACCTCAAATGAAACCAGAAATTCACAAAGTTATCTGAATCTTATACTTCTGTCTTACATAAACTGTTGAAGGATAAAATCATAACATTGCCAATGCCTAAGCCTATTAAAGGACCCTACCCTAATTGGTATGATGGGAGAACTTATTGTTAGTACCATCGTGTTAATGGAAATGATACCGAACATTGTATGCAGTTGCATCATGAAATACAAGACTACATCAAGGATGGTACCATTCATCTCAATGGGAATAAACAAAATGCTAACAAATTAGTGGCGAAAGCTAATATTAGTGAATCGTAGATATACACGGATCTATTTCTATCACACCTTACTAACATGATTATTGATCCCACTGATTTTGTTACCCAACCTAAGGTCTATGTCAATATGGTCACAGTAACTTCCACTACTCCACCAACACCCAGTTTGTTGGACATTACATTTACATCACAAGATTTACACTTAAACAACAAACCTTTGCCTCTCTACATTCCCACTCATATTAATGGTAACATTGTGACAGGAGTTTTGATAGACCTCGCAAGTTGTGGGAATGTTATCACTGAGGAGACATTAATATTGAATTCATTACTGTGATCCTAAGAATTTTACCCTACTCTAATGTGCAAAATAACTTTAAAATGCAAATGATAAAAGACTAAGGACACCTCAAGATTAGCCTAAAGAGTGATAAAACAAGAAGGAAAATGGACAAAACAAGATACAAACAATTTCACCTTCCTTACTGTTGATGTCTCCTTGATTGGCCCTTGCTTGGGATGATTTTGTGTGCTCCTTAGATGATTTCTTGAGTGACTAAATGCAAGATTAAATGTGCAAAATGACTAGAATGGATAGCTAGATGATGGTAAATGATTGAGAATGCAAATTGGCAGCATGTAGTTATCAAATGGCTAAGTGTTGTAAATGCCCTTGAGGAGGGGGTATTTATAGGAGAATTTGAATTCTCTAGAGAATTCAACGATCAAGATTGATCCAACAAGGTCAAGATGAAGGGCTATGGTGGGTTGAGAACCCACAAGCCCTCACATCTTGACATGTGGAGGGTGAAGTGGCCAAGGGGATATGAGATGGAGGTGAGTTGTCAAAAAGGTACATGAGGTGGAGGAAGGACAAGTACCTTCCAAGCACCTTGGGGAGTGAGAGGATTTCCTCAAAAAGGGATTCCTTGTCACCAAGTGGGAGTGAAAGGGACTTTTGAGGAATTTTAGAATTCCTCAAAAATCTACATGGGAAAAGGAAACGTGGTTGGGGAAATAAGTGTGAATTAAAAATTCATATTCTTAGGAAAGTCTAAAAGACAAAAGGTGGGCTCCAAAAAGGTGGGACTTGGTCACATGTGGAGATTGTGACAAGTCCAAGGTTCTAGAAGCCTTGGAAGGACAAAATGTGAATTAAAAATTCACATGGGGAGGAAAGAGACATGGGATGAATAAATGAGAATTAAAAATTCTCATGGGAAGGAAGGCCAATGTCCAAAAAGGAAAAATGGAAGAATTGACCAAAAAGTGGTGCTACAGCTAATGACTTTGATTAAAGTTGTGCAAACACTTGATTATGATAATTAATGGAAGATTAGAGACAAGTGGAAAATGTAGGAGGATGTGACATTAATCCTTGATTAAGAGGATGCACACCCTAAATATGAATTAATTAAATTAATTCATATTAGAGATGGATTATGGAGGATGTGACAAGGAGTGAGAAAAGAGGAATTTTAAATTGATTTTAATTCAATAGATTAGGGTGACTAAATTAAATAAATTGGTGTATTCATTTAATTTAGAGAAGATAAAGGCACCAAATAAAGTATTCAATCATTAAATTAAACACTTTAAGAGTCTTATGTGGGAAGCACAATATTAATTAAATAAATTAATATTGACAGAATTGATGAATAAAGGAGGAAATTTGATCATATGGGAGTGATCAAATTTGGGTGTCTACAATTACAAAAGGAAAAATATGGAGAAATTAAATCTACTTGCCATACACATGATGGTATGTGCCTTAAGCCTTATGGCTTGATCACTTTGTCCATCCTAGTTGGACCTAGGGCTATCGACACAGTCTTCAATGCTATCGCAAAGTCAAATCTTTTTAAGCTGAAGCTAGGCATACCCTGGCTCACCTCCATGAATGGAATCACCTCCATTATTCACAAGTGTTTAAATTTCTCCCATGAGGGTGTTGTGCATGCAGTGCATGAAACTAGATACCGACCCTTGGTGTCCCGTGGTGGATACTTGCTAGAACACTTTTGGCCCTCCCCAGTCAGTCTGCTTCCTCGAAGAATGAACCTACTTTACAAGAACTATGTGAAGTATAAAACTAGGGGCAAAGGGGAGCCAAAATTGACCCTTCCTATGACAGAACAATCAGTCACCTCCTCTTCCTGAGAAGACATGTAGAAGCCCGCATTGACTACTCTCCCTTCCCCGAAAGGGAAAGAAAAGTTCACATTGGCTCCCTCTCCTTCCTGTAAATGTAAAGAGAAGCCTACCTCCTCCCGGCCTAGCCCATCCTCTCCCCCTTCTTGGGAAGAGTATTGGATGAGTCAGCCTAGTGGCTACCCACTGAGTCTGGTGATTCCTCCTTAGCGTAGGCCCAAGCTCAGGATTGCGGACCTTCCTAATGAATACCCTAGACCATGGTATTATTTATATGGTAGAAAGAAAGGTTCTTGTAGAGAATTCGATCTGCGGCCTCCTACTGCTTGTGCTCCCAAGGTAGCAAGCGGAAAGAGGCCCACTATCAAGGCTCTTGAGTCAACTCCTCCTATCTCTCCTTAGCATGTTCCTCCTACTCCCATGCAGGAACCTGTCCCTCTGCCAAAAATAGCTAAGGTGGACGTTCCCATGGTTGAGTAGGAACCTTTTGTCCCTTCACAAATCCTAGTGTCTAACTCAAAGAGCCATAGAAACCACCTTGCGCACGAACGCAAGCATCAACGAAAAGCTCTCTTGGCTGAATAGGTCACCTCGCAAATGAAGGAGGAAGAAATGATCGCCCCTACTTCAGGGCCTCATGCAGCATCTTCTTCCTCCCTTCCTCCTACTTCTCTCAAGACTAGTCTTTTACTACTCTCAGCTTTCATTGTGAGTACAAATGTACCTAACCCTAAATGGGTATAGGTGTTCATTGCTCCTTCAGTGGAGCTACCTTTGCTGATATCCATTCCGAATATCCAACCTTTCCCGAAGCCCGTGGACATGGTTAATACCTTGGTTGTGGTTGCTTTTTGCCGGTATTGGCATGGTGTGATGGTTTATAGGTGGCATTGTTGTTCTTGCCACCAGGTTCAAACCCCATTGGGGTGGTATTGTTGAATGGTTGTATCCGGTTCATAGCTCCGGTCAAAAGCGTTTACCCCTTGAATAAAAAAAAATACCTTGGTTGTGTCTACTACGGTTCTCTCCCCTTCTTCCTTTGCCCCTCTAGCCTCATCCATGGGGAGTTCATCTCCTATGACAAAATAGGAGGTGAAGGATGGTCCTTCCAACAATGAAGGAGGTAAGAGGAACCCACCTTCTTCACAAGGTCATCCTATGCTAATTTTTTTTGTCCTAGTGACGGAACCAGTCCCAACTTCCCCTAAGTTCATCACCACTCCTGAGTCACTCGGTGAGCTTAGCGGTGAATCTTAGGTGCAACTTGTGTCATCCACTAAATCTAGACATGGTGCCCCTATGGGGTGCATGTTTAATTCTGTGGATGAAGTCTCGGCCTTGTCGGTGATCTTCACTAAGTTGTTGACCTTGAATCCACAAGAGCTCGATGGAGAGGACCTCGAGGGGCCCTCTTCCTTGGCCCTTGTTGCAAGAGGGCCGTATGCTCCTCCTCTTAACATTGGGCACCATTGCAGGCTCATTCTTCTTCCCCTTATGAGGATTTAGATTGGGAAGCAGACAACCTCTTGGCTGATCAATCTTAGGAGGAGGCCCCTTTCTTGAACTTGTGTGTGTGTGTGTTTTGTGATGTGTTCCCCCATACCCATGCTATGTGTTCTTGAATGACCCTCATCACCCCTATTGGTGCTTGGATACAAACATGATTTTTGTGTTGTGAACTTTCTTCTATTTGTATCATCATTCTTCCACATTTGTGCTTGATTTTCTATAAATTGGGGACAATGCAAAGCATTGGAAGCATTTAGGCTTCCCTTCCGTGTGGATCAAATTTTTTATAATTTTTACTTTTTTTTTCATGCATTCTTCCTAATCTAGTTGGGGATTGATGATATTTTGCTTTACGTTGTGATTACCTATTATTAGACCCCACTAAACCAAATCTTGCTATGCCCTTTGTTTATATTTTTCTCTTTCTTTTGATTTCTCTCTTCTTTGCTTGAGTTGTCCATTTCATGTGTGACTATGCCTTCTCTTAAACATTTCAATTTTTAGAAAACGTATTCATTTTCAATGAATTTTTTCTCAAAAATCCACACATAATTCTCTTTGGAATCACATTCTCAACTTTGAACCCTAATGGAATATATTTCCTTCATCACGAGTTCGTAAAGAAAGGACTTGGAGAACTTCCCTATGCGCAGGGGCATATCATTCCTTTCGAATTCCTTGATGAAGTGAACATCTTTTGAAAGGATTCCTTGATGATGGATCACTTTGAGGAAAGAAGAACAACTACTTTCAAACTGTGCGTCCCTTGAGTGGACCCCTTTTCACGGTGGTTTCCCAAGGGACCCTTCTTTGAAAGTCTTTATCTCAAACAAATTTCTTCACATCTAGCCTAGGGGCAGCTTGACTAGACTTATTCCATTCCCCTCTTCACATCTAGCTCAGGGGCAACCTAACTAGACCTGTTTCATATCTTCGCATCTAGCTTGGGGATAGCCTAACTAGACCTCACCTTTCAAACAACGTGTCTCTTGAGTGGACCCCTCTCCTTTTGAAGGGTTCCCGAGGGACCCCTTTCAAAGACTTCTAAATCATTGAGAATCTATGTGACTATCCATCTACTTGCCTATTTGGCCGCTTCTTGACTTTGCGGAGTCCACTTCATTGTGTGTTCTTCATGCTTGAGTTCATGTAGAATACCTTCCCTATGGGACAAAGAGCTTTTAGGGAACTTCTTTGGGTGTTCTTCATGCTTGAGTTCATGGAGGATACCTTCCCTATGGGACTGAGAGCCTATAGGGCACTTCCTTTGGTTCTCCTCCATGCTAGAGTTTTTGGAGTAAGGTGCTTACTTCAAGGGGATTCCTTCATGCAAGCGATCTCGGGGGTTGCCTCCTTGTAGGTCTGCGGGCCTGTAAGACATTTTTTTTCCCAACTTCATGGTTCTGAGCAGCTATGGAGTCCTTTACTTTCCCTACACCTTCAAGTTCACCAGATCACGGTCTGCTTCCTTGATAGTTCAAGTATACATTTCTAACCCTACTCTTTCTTGATCTAGTTTACCAATCACTCATCAATAACTGTGCTCACTAAAGTGGGGGAAAAATGTATAAGAGTGAATTCTCACCCCAAGTGAAAATCCCCTTTTTTCCTTTATCCACCTTAGAAAACCAAGTTCGGAGACTTAATTCCACCTAATCCCGCTGCTTGCATCTCACTTGGTGCCTATTTTGAGCATCGATTAAGGTGTTTCTATTGGGGATGCCCAAACGACACACAGACATCTGTATGGTGTGCTTACGTCCCGACAGATTCCTATGACTAAACCTGTAGAGGCATTACTCTTCTCATTGGAGGTGAAGTTGTAATGCCCCCTTCGGCCGACCAACCCAAATATGGTCATTTTCTTTCATTCTTTCTTCAAATTCATCCCTTCAACATTCAATCCAACTCTTCACCACTTCAAGCTTTCATTCTTGCACTCTCACATTCACTTTCAAGCTCACTTTCACTCACTCCAAGCATTCAAGCATTCCATTGTAGTTAAAGACGCACTCCATCACTTCGGTAAAGCGAGTTTGGGACCACACCATTGCAATAGAGGCTCAAGTACTCTCATTTTCTCCCTCAAGTAGACTTCAGTTTTCTTGGTGGAGGTGGTAAGCTTCCCTCTCCTCTTCTCTATCACTCGGTTGAGTAGCATAACACTATTTTGTAGTATTTATTTTCTCTTTACTATATTATTTCCTTTATCTCATTTCTTTGGCTATCCGTGGAGGTGGAAACACCTAAATGGGGGTCTAACTGAGGCAGGCTCCTATATAGCCACCCAACATTTTCCCTTCCTTGTTGTGTGTAGGAGTACGTGCTCTTCGAGGGGTCAGCTAGAGAACGAATTCCTTGGTTAGATTCTCCTTGTTCTCTTCACTATTGCATATTTGCTTTATAATATTAGAGAGTACTTCATTTATTTAATCATATCACTCTAGCCCTTTAGTTAGTCTGCAGGGTCATGAGCTTGTTTTACTAGTTTGACCTCATCTCCACTATTGTCTAGTTGTACGGGCGACAATACACTTTTGAAATGCCAACGTGCCATGCTTTTTTCCTTGAGTAGAGAAATTTCTAAGATGTAGTGTTAGACCTAGAAACCAACTCACCTAGCCTCTTCCTGTGTTATGAGTCTGCAAAGTAACCGAGAGGACTCACAGTCCTCGCTATTCTCACCTCACATTCCCTTACAATACACTTATCTAAGGTAAGTTCTGACAACCTCTAGTGTCTTGGCCCTCTATGACCTGGGGTCTTGCATGCGGTGGTCCACCCCTCTTACAAGTGTTAATCACATGTATAGGAGTGGAAATAAATTTGTCGATGCATTAGCAAATCTTGGGGCCTTTACTCCAAATTTAGTAATATGGGATAATATCCTCCATATCCTAGGTCAGGTGCTCAATTTAATTCAACATGATGCTAAAGTACTATCTAAATGAGATCAAGCTAGAGACAATGTCAACTCTAATTGATAGTTTCCATGCTCCTCAATTATGGCAACTTAAGCTTGCTAATTTGTCTTTTTCATATTTACATTCTCTTGCAACTTTGGTTTTTATATAGCCATTTCCACAGCTGAATTACATTGCTTTGAAGTTTGTGATTTTAGCGATGGGGGGGAGATCTATTTTAGGATGAACCTACCAATGGTGATGGTTGGAAGGAAGACAATGAGGTATGGTCCATTCTGGAATGAGGCAAGCTGGCCTTGTTCATGGAGGGAATGAAGGGGTAGGACACCAAGATTTCTTTAGATTTTGATAATTCTTGGGTGGATAGTACTATTATTGTTGAAGGAGTTTCCTTCATGGTGACTCTAAAGCTTATTACAAAGGTACGAGGCTCAATTTTGAAGGGGTTTGCATTCCTCATAAGCTAAAAATCCATTACTAGAAAGACATGGAGCATTTTCTAAAAGAGGGTAAGAGGGTGAATAGATTATAGAATGGCTTTAACTGTGTGGACCTACCCGACATTTGGAGAAAAATTACAAAATTCCTAATGAGGTATGTCCCTCTTGAACGGAGCTTTTGTTGCTTCCACACTCTTCTTTTCCCTATGCTTAATCATCTTAGATATAATTTCTAAATGAAATTCATCTTTTGGCTTTTCTCCTCACTTGAGAAAACTGCTAGAAGTGTCTAGGTCAAATGTAAGAAATTACCCATCCACCAAGGCCTTATTTATCATATCTACAAGTTCCATTCTATGTTGCTTCCCTCCCCTACAACTATTCGAAAGAACACTCTTACCATTAGCAACCCCACCAATCCCTTTGTGGATCTCAACCCCTCTATTACCCTTGATGAAACCCCTTAGGCTATTCATTGTAGCACCTAGGCCCAAGGTAAAGCCCTTATTAATTAAAAATCCCCTCGACCCCATCAAATGCATCCCCTTGTCAGAACACATGCCTACTACTTTTGGTTCAAGGGAGTCTAACAACTCAAATGAAAATGAATCATGGAATCCCACCCTGACCAACTCTCTTTGCACTTTTATGCTCATGTGAATATCTCTAAAGTGCCCAACACCCCCTATTTTTAACCCTATCCCTGAAAATTATCCCAAACTATGCATCAATCTAGAGGAAGATGACACTAAACCTAGGTTGATTTGTGCCCCTAGTGACCCCCTCTGTAAAAAAATCTTTGAAATATCAAAGACAATCAACATCCAAAGGGATATCATGAAGTGGCTCTTGGGCCAATTGGTAATGGTTAAAGAAAGAATCCAATTTTTTTAGGGTTAATGTTCTTGAGAAGCAGGTCTCGTGGTTAGGGGAGGTGGAGAACAAGGAGCATTGGAACATGATTGCCTCTTTGGCCAAGTCATTCAAGAAGTGGACAAGGTGAGAAAAAAAAGCTAGAAGATTTGTGCGCCATTGTTGACATAGATGAAGAAAAAAAGAATTTACTAACGGAGATTGATGCTATCCATTAGAATTAGGAGAAAACCATGAAATGCCTCAGGGTCATCACCGATTATAGTAAGAAAACCATGATGAACACTACCCTCACTCTTCAAGTTTTTCAAGATTCAAATTAAGGAATTGCTAGGGGAAACGAGTTATGGATGGTTTAGAGGATGGTCAAATGCAGAAAAAGAAAGGAAAAATAGTGGATACCTTGACTCGTGATGTCACAGTGAATACCCAAGCCATTCAATAGGGGCCTGTAAATTTTGAAAAGAAGCTCCAATTTATGTCCCAGGAATGGAATGTGATCACTGGTCTTAAGTTGTTGGGAAACCTATAGGTGTCATGTTGTTATGTGTTAATATTGGTTCGGTGTGCTTTTTGTGTTGTTTTTTTGTTAGTCGAGTTGTTTAAGCTTAAGCTTATATTTTTTTTTTTGGGTTTCTCACTTTTCATGACTTCCTTAGTCACCTCTATGGCTGTTTTGTAATGGGTACTAACCCTTCTATTTTTAATCTAATCAAAACATTCTTATAAGGCTTTGATACCATGATAGAAATTAGGATTTTAGGATATTAATCATTATAAACAAAATATAAAACAAATAAAATGAAAACTATACAAGCGTAGATTTTACATATTACACAAAATATACATGGAGTAAATCCTTTTGAGTAAAAACCCCATAAAACATCACTTTATTAAAATACTTACAAAAATGGTACATATTCTAATCTAGATCGAACTTGGGGAACCACTTCTGCTTACTTCCACATGGTCAATAATACTTCATGTGCATAGTGATAGAATTCACTAACAATCTTTAAATTCACTTTCTCTTAAATGAGAGATAACCTCCTTAAATAAAAGAGAAATGGTAACAAAATACTTGAAAAGGTATTAGTCACACCTATTCAAAGGAAACATTCATAAATAATTAAGAATATAATATTATTAGACTATTAATTATTAAATGATATATGTTTTATAACATAAAATTTTATAACCTTATATTAGAATAATATATAAATGTTATAAGAATATATACCCCTATGTTGTAATGTAGCGTGATAAATAAATGTGTGAGGATTACCTCCAACATTAATGTCTTCTTCTTCTCAGTCATCATTGATGAAATTATTGGCAAGGTAAATGAGGCTACGTTTTTTGAGTATTTGATTAAATTTTGGATGTATAAATTTCAAAAAATATCGACCTACAATTCGTGAGATTGTGGGTCATTAGCAGCTCATTGGATCGGCGATAACAAGGCCACACAGAGGATCTAAGGCAGTGCATCATACTGAGGTGGATCTAATGGATCAAGAGTGAAAAGAAAATTCACACTAAGGCAGCGCGATATACACTAAAGTCCTGAAGGAGTCACGAACATCACTGAGTTATTCTTAGCTACTAAATTCGGCTAGAGGGAGTTGTATATCCTTCATGACCAGAGTCCAACACTTTGTCTTTGTTATTTAGTGTTCTTGAGAGGTTTTCCCTGTGAAAGCCACAAAGATGGGGGAAGATTTTTGGGCATCGTGTCCAATATGGATGTGAGCTTAAGCGGGCAATCTTGTTTAGTAAATTTTAAAAGTTGCAGTATGTTTCAATATAGAGTGTGGGAAACTTGCCAAGCAAAAGTTGGGTGCCCTGTCTTCTCAAGTCTCAAACTTCAGCTACGTATTTTCCTCGCCACCACTGCCACACTTTGACCTCCGCATCGCTTTTTTATGGTGCTTTATTGTGCAATATTTCCCTCGTTCGACCGGTTATTCATTTTCATCAGCTCAACAGCTTCGCAATTGATAGATAGGCATTGTTTGTGGTTCATAAGTATTTCTAAAAAATCAGTGAAGTCAGACTCATGTTTTTCTGAAGTTCCAAACAAATGCTCCGAAGAGCACATACTTGCATCAGTTGTAAGGTTTGTGAAGTAGCTAGATCATTTGAAGGAGCATAAATATTTGTGTTCATGGTGATATCCTTTCTACAACTAAGGATAACCCCATTGCGTCAAGTTCACCCTAATAGTCAAGCTCCTCAATTCTAGAGTCACCGCTTCAAGGGTAACAAGATCAACTGCTATAAGTAAAAAATAAAGGCACGGTGTTACAAGGAGAGTGGATTTGTAGAAATTTTGAAATTGTTGGGAAATCCAAAGCAAGTTGATACTCTTGTAGTGGTGGTGGAAGAGAATGTGTTGGTGTTGAAGCTGAGTCATTTAATAATTTTATTTTGTGTAGTTAGTTTTTAAAGTCAAGTTGCATTAGAGTTCATTTTTTATTTTTAATATATAAGTCATTAATAGTTGTGTGATAAAAATTATGTGTTAAAATTCAAATAATAAATAAATTAAAGTAAAAATTGTCTCAATTGTAATTGGAGTGTATGATCAATGGTACACAACATTTCTTATAAGAAGTTCATAGGAGGGGGAGGATACATTATTTCCTCACGGTTGATTAAATGAGCCTCAAAAATCAATTTTTCTATGTAGAAAATCAGTTGGAGGACAGAGGCATAATAGGTTGGAGGATATTTAGTAACCTCTCGGTAGTCACTAGCGGCAAGGTTGAAATATTCTTTTAGTGACAGAACTACTTGTTCCTATTTGATTGGAAAGGGGGATCTAGGCCTTAAATCACATTTCTTCCAATTAGGGACATTAGGGATTATTTAATATCCACTTGGCTACAAACCTCACTGGAAGAGCCAAAATGGTGGATCAAGGTTCTAATCTCTATTTTGTGTGTGTGATGATGATTAATTGATTTTAATTGACTAAATTATATAATACAATGTTGTTCCTAGGTTAACTATGAAAATATAGCAAACTAAGATGATTTTTAAGAAATGTAGAACAAAAAGATAGAAACAGATTCCAGAAATGTAGAGAGAAGACACATAAGAACCTAGCATATAAATTTAAGACTGAAATGATTGGTTAGGGCATGGGATGCCCTATATTGGCTTTCTCCTTTTCCAGATCTATAAAGTTTGAGTTGGAGGTTACAATTTGCTCCATGCTTTCTAGAACTATCTCCTGTTGAAACTCTCAGATTTGATGTTACACCCCAATTGTAAAGTTACTATTTACTATTACTACATAGGGTAAATATGAATATAATGTGAATTCTAGAGATGAATAAATTATGCTTGTACCTTGTTATTGGTATGAATGTTATCTCATGTGATGTTATTCCATTTGATGTTATCTCAGTTGATGTTATTTCATGGAGAAATAATCCATAAATATGCATAGATGGTTATTGAATTATTACTCTAACTTTGGAGATGTTTATGTATACTACATATGTTATGAACAATTGATTTTCATGTGCATGTGTTAGTGGATGCAAGTATGTGTTCCATTCCTCCAAGTGGAGGGGAAGTATCACTTGGTAGAAGATCTTAGTTGGGTAACCGGTAAAAGTAAACTATCTAATCATATACACACACCACATTAGAATGATTGAGGTGAGTCAGGTCATTAGTAGTAGGTAAGTCATCCTTAGCTGATATGTCTACATTTGAGAGTCTTGTTTACTATTGCATGCATTATTGGGTGATGATTATCTATTTGAGCTTTTGAGATCTTTCTTGTACTATTACGATTATATTGACAAGTGGGATGTACGTAGAAGTATGTGTATATATATAAACATGCATGTCAATGGGATCTAACAACATGTATATGCACATATACAGATGTACTATATGCAAATACTTATCAATACGATGGTAATTGTGAATGACTATATGTGAATCGGAGGTGAACATATATATATGTGTGTGTGTGTGTGTGTGTGTGTATATAGATATATGTATATGTATATACACGTATCCATATGTATATGTATATTGATACATACGTACGTTGGCGAGTGGACACACTCATATGGATGAATCAATATAGATATACCTACACATACTTGTACGTAGAGGCATATACATACATACATACATACATACATACATACATACATATATGTATGTATGTATGTATGTATGTATGTATGTATGTATGTATGTATGTATATGCATACATTTATTATAATGTGTTTATTATATACTTTCTTCTATATACTCATATATATATATACATATCAAATGTATGCTTACATTATTGGCTTACAATATATATATATATATATATATATTTATATATATATATAAATGATAGTATTTAAGTATATATATATATATGTATGTATATAATATATATTGTATATATATAATATTATATATATATTTAATATAATATATATGTTATTAGAATTTGACTATCTCTTATTCAATAGAAGCTGATTTATAAAGGCTATTATAGTTGATTAAGACTATAATAAAGGAGGTCGATAATAGTCATTATTGACTATGTTTAAAGAAGTTGATTTAATAGCTTATGACTATTGAGAAAATCAATTATCAATCAGAAAGACACATAATTTATGACATTGTATTACTGTCTATATGTTAAGCTTGACTTGTTCGACACCATTAGTAAGACTAACCTTGACTTTATCAAACATATTTATTTTCTCAAGTCAATTCATCCTCCAAATGGATCGATGGAAACTTGTTATCATAAAATGGAAGTTGACTGATTCTCTTGGTAGTTAAACCATGCCAAAAATGAGGGTGAGAGAATGGAAATGGTGCCACCTTTGAATCTAAGTTGTTGTAGATGTATTTTCTTTGTGGAAATTTGAATTAATCATATGCAGATTGAATAAGTCTTTTGATTGTTGTCACTAAACAAGTCAACCTATAGGTGATTATGTTGAGTATTAGCTTGAGAAGTTGCCACCTTTCTGATATGTTTCATGTGTTGCTTTGCATGAATCTTTCTATCCATTAACATGCCTAAACCGTAGGCTTTGAGGTTGCTTGGTTTCTCTATAAATAGTTGAACCATTTCATTTGGAAGGTACACATTCTTTCCCAAAAGATTACACATCTTTTGCAGTTCATTATTTTTGTATTATTTCAGGCCATACTTGTCTTATATTGTGAGCGAGAAATAGTGAGTGTTCTATTGTGCTGAGAGGAAACATTGTTGCTTAAGAGAAGTAAGCTATCAACAAGTGAGATAGAGTTATTTGTGAAATTCTTGAGAAGTTGATTAATGAGCTAATTTTTGTTGGAGAGGGCTGCATTGTTGTCTTTAATTTAGATAAGCGATAACAGGCATGAGGATCTCTTCTTTTTTGTTATTTTACTTTGAATGATGGGTCTTGCATGCATGGTTGAAACATCTTTCCTAGTATGCGCAATTGAGTTAATTTAGTGTTTTTGAAAAGGAAATTGAAGCTTTATGTTGTTTTCATAATGTATTTTTAAGTACTCCATAGTAGGAGATGGGTGTTTATCATAAGTAATATATACTAGGTATGATTGAACATGAAAAGAACATATGGTGTATTTACCTAAGTTATTGATTTAACTAGGAAAGCTTGTGTTTACTCCTAGGATAGATAATCTAGTATAGGAGGGAGTTAAAGTACTTACTTGTAAGCAGGGTTAATCCAAGTAAATAGGTTCTCTAAGATGATGGAATTTATTGAAGGTAATACCTAACTTGTGTACTTACTAGTTAAGTAGGTTTAATCCAAGTAGATTATTATGGTGATAGGTTATTTGGGATGATGGACTATCCATTGAAGAAAAGACCTATGTGTAGCTTAAGATAGCCTTAAGTCAAATCGGCCCTAAGTAGTGTATGTGATAGATGAACCTTAGTAGAATATACCAAATGAAACACTTTGGCCAAAGTAGTGTGATGACCTTTGGCTCCATTTTCAGTTCACCATGATCTAGTATTACATGCTAGATAGAGATTATGGGATTACAAGTTCTAGTTATGTAGGACACAACACTATGCTCGGTTGGTTAACATTATTGGTTACTCTACCAATCTCTTCGGCAAAGGGATGGTCCATCTATCGAATGATAGATGTGTGAGGGACCACATTATCAATCTTTGGTTGGTTGAAAAGTGCCTGAGTGATGATTCTTCTCCATAGTAGGTGACTAAAGAGCCAAGATTTGAAAGGAAGGATCTTGGACCATCTTACAACTATTTATTTTAAAGCTCATTGAGCTATGTATGTAAATGTATGCTTTATTGTATTGATGTATTTTATGAAATGAAAAGGAATTTATGTTGTAATATGTTATGCATCTTGATTGAAAGTTATCAATAAAGAAGGACAAAAATTATTTCAATGGTTTGTTACTTAGTTTATTTACTCATAAAGAGTAAAATTATAAATTTTTACTTTATTAAGGGTTGGTATGTTACATTTCATCGACACACATGAAAAGAGGGGGAAGGTTGTGTTGTATAGGGGATTTCCTAATTCAAACTCCATTTTGGTATTTCTACCTCCACATACAACAAATGATGATGATCAAGAGGGCATTTCCCTAAGTCGATCAGAGGTCAAAACAACAATAATTGACTAAAATGATAAATCATAAATGATAATGCCACCTTTATGTGAAACCCTTGATGAAGTGATGTCAGACCAAAAGTTACCACAAATGTTGATTGATAGATTCTTTGATTGCTTGATAAAACTACAAAATTTTAGTTTCCAAACACAATAGATTGTTGTAGCTAGCATGTAGAGGATTACTCAATACATCTTCACCATTTGGCATGATTGATCATAATAAGTACTTGCACATAACTTTCTTCATTCTTCTTAATGTATTCCAAGCTTGAACTTGATTGATGCAAGTTCTATAATAATGTTGTTAATTCTACCCTTGAATATTCCTTGACTAATTTTAGGATCTTCAACTTGCTTCATAAATTTCTTAAGTGTGCTTATAGGATATTAAATGTTAAAACGACTCGTATTTATATGCAATCCTTTCAATTTCAACAAATCAAATATCAATAGTTGACAAATGACCTTGGAGTTTCAAATAATTAAATACCAACACCAACATATTCAAATTGGAGTCAAAAAGGGTTGGACAAGGGCATGGGGCACCCTAGTCTAGACCCATCCTTTTTGGGGCCTTAAACATCAAGGGTAAACACTAAATATTTATTTTTATTCCCATTATTTGATTTTCCTAAGATATTCATAAAAAATATAATTAAATGTATAATTAGGTCTAAGCACATAGGGGGGAGCTAAACCTAGATAAAACTGTCAAGGGTGACAATTTTCAATGCTATAATACCAAAATGACTAAATCCAAGTGTGATAAGGTGAAAACGTGGTCCCAAAAATGAGCAGCAACACAAAATATGCAAGAAACCACCTAAACACCTAACACCTCAAGATTGGGCAAATGATTCGCTTAACAAAACAAAATGTCTAACATTTTACCTTGTTGAGTTGTCCTTTGGTTGGCTCTTTGATTGTTGATGTGATATATTCTCCTCTTGATGGAAAAAGATGCAAGTGTGAGATGCAAGATGGATAGGAAATGGATGGGAATGGATGCAAGTGAAAATATTTGTCTAAGTGTGGCTCAAATGAAAATTTTGCAAGAGTTTGGTCAGCACAATGATCTCCCCCAAAATAAGAGAAAAGAGGGGGTATTTATATAGAGAATTTTGAATTCTCTGGAGAAATGGATGGTTGAGATTAAATCAACATGGCCAAGATGTAGGGATATGGTGAGTTGAGAACTCACAAGCCCTCACATCTTGACATGTGGCATGTGAAGTGGCTTGAGAAAGATGATGTGGGCATGACATGGAGGTACTACATAGTACATTGGGATTGGGAGAAGATATCCTCATAAAGGAGGTTCTTGTCCATATGTGGGTGAGAGGACATGTGAGGAATTAAAAATTCCTCAAATATCCACATGGGGATGAGAGAAAGAATTTAAAATTATTTGAAATGCATTGGGGGATTAAATGTGACTTAAAAATTCACATGGGGAAAGGGGTTCCTTCTCCAAAAGGAGAAAGCCTTTACTAGGGTTGACTTAGGAAACATTCCATAAATGACATGGAGATTAATTTGACCTAATTAAGTGATTAAGATTGTGCAAGTACTTGATTAGACAAATTAATGACATATTAGAGGCAAGTGGGAGAAGGGGAAGAGTTCACATGTGGCTTGATGTGACAAGTCAAAGATCACATGGGGAAGAGAAAAATGAATTTAATATTCCTTGGAAGGATAAAAGGAATTAAAAATTCCTTGAGAGATTGATTAGGCTAGTTAATGAAGGATTAGAGGAGCATTAGGTGGCTAAGAGAGATTAGAGGACAACTTGCAAAAGTTGGAGGATGTGACACATCCTAATCAAGGATTAGGCATGTGCACATCCCTAATGATGAGATTAGGAGAATAATTAGGAATAAGAAAGGGATGTGACATGTGAAGAGTTAAATAAATGTCATATTTATTTAATTCATTTGATGAAAAGGAGGATTAAAGAAATAAGGTATTTATTTATTAATTAAATACCTTGAGGATTTGGAAGAATTAAGGATATTAATTAAATAATAGTGATATTACTTAATTAATGCAAATAAGGGGATGCTTAGACGAAAGGGGATAAATTTGGATAAATTAAGTGTCCAAATTTAGGTGTCTACACCAATATTGGCTTCTAGGTGACAATGACAACCGTCTCATTTTTTATCAAAATGGTAACGATCTATAATGGTGGTTGCATGCATGATAATGAAGACTTGGTTCTTAAGATTTTTTTGTTGTGAATGGATGTGTTGGTCTCTAATCACAATTATAGATGTTTTGGTTGAATGTGTATGTCCCCAATCACAATTCTTGGTTGGTTTTGAAATGATTTATTTTTGCATATTCATAAAATTTTGTATTTGATGGGTAAATGCACGAAGTTGGGTTCCCTTAGCATGGAAGCTTTAGAGAGGAAAAAACACCTAATCAAGCTAAGAAAAATGGGATCCCACTTCTTATCAAATGGGATCCTATTTTTCTTCGAGACCTTGAGCTAAATTAAAATGGGATCATGTTTTGTGGTGGGATCTCAAGCAAAGGACTACAAAATAGAATCCCATTTAGTATGAAATAGGATCACATTTTCTACTAAAGGTCCTGTTTCAAAAAACTATTATTTTTTTTAGAAAATCACTTGTAATTCATTAATAGTAAAAAAATTAAAATGATCAAAAAGCAAACGAGATCCCAAGTACTTTTCCAAAATGGATCTTGTATGCTAAATGGGATCTTATTTCTTAAAATTTGAATTTCCCACCTGGTTTCTACTATAGGTTTTGAGTCAAAAAGAACTTGGGAGCCGACACCTAGCTTTGGACTTACTTTGACCTGCAACTTGGAGGTCATGTTGGTGTCACTAGGAAAGAGTGACTTTTGACATATGTTTGAAGATTTTTTTTTATAATCTTTTAACAAAATTAAAACCCATTATATATGAGACTGTAGATTTCAAATATGTTAATTTTATGATTGGATTTTTTTCTATTTTTCAAATAAGTTTTAATGAAACTGGTCCATAAACTTGGAATAATAGGTTTTCTTATTTTCTAATAACTTTTAGTTTTAACATTTTTTGAAAAAAATATATATTTCAACAATCTACAAACAATTCTCTTCAATTTGAAAAATAAAAATAAAAAATGATAAGTTTAGGTTTGCTTATGCTTGTTGTACAAAAGGTTTTTTTCAAAATAGTAATTATGACCAATAAAAAATTAATTAAAAAAATATTCAAAAAAAATTTATAAAAAAAATATCCTTAACAATCTTTAGTGTCTTACAAATCTTATCCCAAGAGGATTCAAAAAAATACTTTTATTTAGGTCAAAATATGGTTGTCATACACATGCATGGTATGGACCTAGAAAATGACTTTTAAACAGTGGGTTTTAGAAATACCTATGGATATGTGCAGGATCATGATGGGCCAAAAGGTGGTGATATGATGGGTATTTGTAGGGTATGTGGATGACGATTTTTTTTACCCAAATTTGATGAAACGAAAAAAGGTTTTTAAAGGAGATTCTCAACCTTCCACCAATATAAATTATTTTTTACTTTGAATTTAATAAATAATTATTATTCATTTTTTATTTGAATTATGACTAAAGTCCCCATTGATAGGTTGATTGAAAAACATCTATAGCTTTCAAACGGTATCACATTTTTTTAATATGAAACATGTGTCACATTCTATGCTTCATATACTATAGGATTAAAAAAAAAATGAATTTCATGAAGTTTTGACCAAGTTAAGGTGGTCAGACTTACGAAGTTTTTATATTTTTAAAAGTTGTAATAAAAATCATAATTAATTATTTACTTGGAAAAAAATTACAAAAATATTCATCACATTCGACATGAGTCCCCTACTTATATCTTAAATATTATAAAAATAATTATCATTTTATTGTAGTTAGGGTGGTCAAATGACACCTACTTCTCATTTTCCCTAAAATTTAAGTACTACTGCATTCAAATTTCAAATTTTCACCAAATAGATTTTAAAAAAAAATAAAAAATCTAATAATCTAGAAGCTACATTCAATTTTCTATAGATTCTATTCTTACATATTTTTTAAATAATATAGATAACTTATTTAAATTTTTACATCAAGTTGCCTAACTTTGCTTTTTTTGAATTTTTTGCCACTTAAGGGCTTGTTTTTCCATGATGATCCTACACATACCCCTATTGAAAATCAATTTGTATTATCTAGGTATTAAAATAAATTACATATTTGAAAACTAGACTCTAAGTACTACATTTCATATTACTAACTTTTTTAAAGATTCAATCTTTAAGTGCTTCAAAATTTTAGGTAAAATATGAAAAAATTTAAAAATTAGGGAAAGCACTTCCACTTTTTGGCCAAAAAGTGGAATCAGTTTCTTGCACACACCCTAATTGGAAGTTTTGGTTCCCAATCACATTTATTGAGTAAATATGATTGGATGTGTGTGTCTTGATCATAATTGTTGTGATTAGAAATGTGTGTCACTATTCATAACTTCAATGTTGGATAGATGTGTTTGTCCTTATTGATGAGAAAAAGGTGTCTCAAACTTACTATTCAAGGCTCTTTAAAATCAAGAAAACACTTAGCCATGTCAAAGTCTTCTACACAACAATATTGTGGATGTTTAAACTAGAGCTGGAGGGTTGGCGGTAAAGGTTCACCTAAATGTTACTCACAGGTGACTTCATTCTTCGCTATTTGAAGAGACAGGCACATGTCAGCGGGATGAAATAGCTAGTCTCCTTGACATCCTGATAAGCTCTTCATTGAAGAGATAGGTACATGTCGATGAGAAGAAATGTTTAGTCTCTTCAACATGCTGATAAGGTTTCAAAGTTTGGGCTTCGGGTTCATCAGGTTGACAAGTGAATTTCAACAAGACATAATGGCTAGTCTCCTTGACATCCCTATAAGTGCTTCATCGAAGAGATAGGTACATTTTGGTGGAACAAAATGATTAGTCTCTTCGACATGGTGATAAGGTGGGACCAAATGGTCGTGAAGGATGACATCAGCAAGGAATTTGGTGACGAGTGTTTGGTGGATATATCAAGTCACACTGGTGATGTTATATGTAGGATGATGATAGGGGTGATAGGTAGGTAGTAGGGACCACCCAATCAAAGCTACAAGGTATATTGTTGAGACTTTTTTATATTGGTGTGAGTTGTTATAGTGTCTCTTTGACATTTTAATGGGACTTCATTGGCAAGACTTCGTCATATCGGAAGGAGTCACTTGGGATTCCCTCTGATGGAATGATAGGCATATTAAGGTGAGAATGGGAATTTAGAAAGACGAGATTTCAAGGTCCCTTCGACATTCTGATAGGACTTTGACTACGGAAAAAGGTAAAGATAATTAAGTTTGTTTGTGACTATTCGGTTGGTATGGAAGTTGGAACAACGGTTTTCTTGTAATGCTTGAGAATTATGTATGCAATTATATAGCTTTGTAACTTGTATGTAATATTTTTTTTACTTGTATGTAATAGCTTTGTGTTGATGTTTTATTGTCAATTTGTGTTTTACTATGTGCATATTAAATGAATGGTAATTGCAAAGGTTTAAACAATTTATGTACTTCTCTCTCCTGAAGATTAGCATTAGGAAGGTGTATTTTGCACTCTACTTTCCTTTCATTTGGTATCAGAGCATTGGCCAACTTTTTTATCAATTTGAGTTAGAAGGACTTTTTGTGTTGATTTGGTTTTAGTGGGAGTTTTATAGAGAAATATGGTTGGAATCTTATTATAGATTTAATATGAGCACATCTGGAAGAATAGAAAAATAAAAATTCAACAATTGTAATTTTTAGTTGTGGAAACTCAACATGGAAGATTTTCTCATGGACCAAGAGCTATGGGATGTGGTATCTAGTAGCAAACCATAAGCAACCTCATAAACTATCTAGGATGCAACAGACTAGAAAGCCAAGGGTCTAATTAGATTGTGCTTGTCTAATTCTATTCTTTTGAACATCCATGAAGAGAAAACCATAAAACTTCTCTAGACAAAGCTTGGTGACATTTATCAAGGGAAATCCTTAGTAAATAAGTTATACTCTTTGAAGATGGAGGAAGGAGCATCTGTTGCATATCATCTAAATGCATTTAACATGATCATTACTTAGTTGGTGTCTATTGGTGTGAAGATAGATGATGAGGATAATTGCTTGCTCCTATTATGTTATTTTCCTAAGATATGGGATCACCTAGTAATGGCTATTGGGAGTACAACAATCACTTTCAAGATGGAATATGTGGTTGCTTCACTATTTTCAAAAGAAATGCAAAGGAAGTCTTCTAAGATGGCCAAGGAGGTCCTTGTTGTTTGAGGTAGATCAAAGGATAAAAGCAAGAAGAAGGGAAATAAGTCTAAATCCAAGTCATAAGGGAGATCAAATTCTCCTGGTAAGAAGTCCAAGGTGAAATGATATAATTGTGGGAAATCTGGACATATCCGAAAAGACTCCAAGAAAGAGAAGAAAAAGAAAAAGAAAAGAAATAATTATTTTGATAATGAATCTTCTCAAAATGATGTGATGGATTCATAGCATCCTTGGAAACTCATGCATCAGAAGATGTGTGATTAATTGACTCAAGTGTATCTTTTCACATGACCTCTCATAGGGGTTGGTTTTCAAAATATGAAGAGTATGTTGGTGGAAAGGTGTATTTGGGTGATGATTCTCACCTAGAAATTGTTGGCCATGGAAGGGTTATAAATTAGTTTCCTGATGGAAGAATGAAGGTAATCGATGATGTGATGCATATACCAGGTTTGGATCAAAAATTACCTTTTGTAAGTAGGCTTAATGATTTGGGTGTGAAGGTATCTTTCTCGAATGGTATTTGTAAGATGACTAGACATTCTATGGTGATCACTAAGGGTGCACAAATTGACACTCTATATAATCTAGATGCATGTGTAGTAGAGTGTATTAGTGCTTCTGTAAAGTCAAGTAAATTTGATCTTGTAGAGAAAGGAGGTGTTCTTGAGGCTGCAAACTCTTTTGAGGTGAAGATCCTAGTGGAGAAGAAAATGTTCTGCCACTAAAGGCTTGGCCACATTATTGAAAAAGGTTTAAAAGCCTTGAAGAATAAAAAATTGGTTGATGGGCTTGGCGATTGTAATCTCGAGTTTGATTTTTACAAACATTGTATATATGGAAAGAAAAACCATGTTTCTTTTTATTCCAATTCTCATAAATCTTTTGGAATTCTAGATTATATTCATGTTGATGTGTTTGGTCCAGTTAATGTTCCCTTTTTTTATCAAAATTTGTATATTTTGTCTCATTCATAGATGATTATTCGAGGACATCTGTATATTTTCTCAGAAGTAAAACTGAGTTATTCAATCAATTTAAGGATTTCAAAACCTTGGTAGAAAATCAAACTAGTAAGAAAATAAAGTGTTTGAGGATGGATAATGATGGTGAGTTTTATTTTATAGATTTCGACAGGTTCTATAAGGACCATGGGATTTAAGAAACATAAAACAACTCCCTACACTCCACAACAAAATGGAGTTGTGAAGAGGATGAACATAGCACTAATGGAGAGGGCAAGGAGCATGTTGAGTGACTCTAGTCTTGAACAAAAATTTTGGGCTGAGGCTATAGCCCCCACATGTTATCTAATTAATAGATCTCCTACTTCAGTGATCATTGATAAGACACCTATGGAAGAGTGGTTTGGTGAGAAGCCCTTGTTGAGACATATTAGAGTCTTTGGTTGTGAGGCATATGCTTATGTGTCTAGTGAAAAGAGATCTAAATTGGAGAACAAGGTAGTGAAGTGTATGTTCATCGGTTATGACATTAGTGTGAAGGGGTACAAGCTTTGGAACCCAATTATAGAGAAGGTGCTCTATAGTAGAAGTGTGGTCTTCCTTGAGCTAAAACCTTCTATAGTTGGTCTATAGCCAGAGATGAAAGAAAAAAGAAAGGAGATAGTTGAAGTTCCTCATACACCCAATAAAGATGAACTATGTACTCTCAGTGGACCTGTTAATGAGGAGAGATCAAGTATCTATGAAATTTTTGAACAAGATGAAGAACCTCAGCCTCAACTTTTGAGGGGGTCTACATGCACTAAGTGACAAACTGAAAGGTTTGGATATTTTATGTTGGATTCTAGTTGTGCCTATGCTTTGATTGCTAACACTGATGAGCCTAGGATTGTTAGAGAGGCTATAGGTATGTCTAATGCAAATTCTTGGTTGGAAGCCATGAACAAAGAAATGGAATCATTGAAGAAGAATGATACATGACACTAGTACCTTTTCTAGAAGGACAAAAGCATGTTGGAAGTAAATAGGTGTTCAAGAAGAAGATAGGTCTTGATGGTAGTGTTGAGAAGCATAAAGCAAGGTTGGTCATGAAAGGATATTCCTAGGTGGAGGGGATTGATTTTGGAGAAATATTTTCTCCTATAGCCAAGTTGGCATCTATTAGATTTCTATTGTCACTTATAACTACATATGACTTATAAATCAAGCAGATGAATGTGAAGATAACGTTTCTTCATGGTGATTTGAAGGAAGATATTTGCATGTTCTAACTAGAGCACTTCATTGAAAAAGGTATGGAAAACCTAGTTTTCAAATTAAAGAAATCTTTGTATGGTTTGAAGCAGTCACCTAGAATGTGGTACCAAAATTTTCATACCTATGTGTTGTCTTTGGGGTTTGTGAGATCAGAGCCTCATCATTGTGTTTACTTTGAATCTGAAAATGGTTGTCTTCTTATTATTGCCCTATATGTGGATGATATGGTGTTTAGTAGGAATAGTAAGCATATGATTTCAAAATTAAAATCTCAATTGTCAGTACAGTTTGAGATGAAAGATCTAGGTTTAGCTAGGTGTTTTCTAGGGATGGAAATAAAAAGGGATAGGGGAAATAGAAAACTTTGGCTCAGCCAAAGAAAGTATATAAATGTTGTTCTAGAGAGGTTTAATATGGTGGATTGCAAGCAGTTAGTTGTTCCAGTGGTGCAAGGAATGAAACTTTTTGTTGAAGATTGTCTAAAATCTCCTACTGAGATGGAGGATATGACTAGGATGCCTTATGCAAATGCAGTTGGCAGTTTAATGTATGCAATGGTCTATACTAGGCTATACATTTCCTAGGTAGTGGGAATGCTTAGTCAGTTTATGGTCAATCCAAGAAGGTTGCATTGGGATGTTGTGAAGAGAGTTTTCATGTATTTGAAGGGTACTGTTGAGTATTCCTTATGTTATCATGGTTACTCTACTAGATCTCAAAGTTTAGTTAGCATTCGTGAATATGTGGATTTTGATTGGGAAGGAGGAATTAACAATAGAAGATCCACTAGTGGATATGTATTCATGTTGTTTGGTGGTGCAATTAGCTAGACGAGAAAGTGGTAGGCTATAGTCACTTTATCCACTACTAAGGTTGAGTACATGGTAGAAACTCACACCTACAAAGAAGCCATTTGGCTTAGAAGACTATGTTTAGATGTTGGTTTTGATGTAGGGAAAATTACTATCTATTTTGATAGCCAGAGTGTCATATGTTTGATAAAAAAATCAACTTTCCATTCCAAAAAAAAACACATTGATGTGCAGTACCATTTTGTTTGTGATGGGGTGGAAGATGGAAAGGTTAGCTTGGAAAACGTTAAAAATTTGGTCAATGTTGTTGATGCATTGACAAATCCAATGAGCATGAAGAAGTTTAGATGGTGTGTAAATTTGATGGGCCTTGAGGCCTAGGGTGATACAATGACTTTGAACATTGATTAGAAGCTAGTAAGTTCTTCGTAAAGTGAGAGAATGTTGAGAAAAATGTGTATCAAGCTTACTAGTTAAGGCTCTTCAAAATTAGGAAGATACTTAGCCAAGTCAAATTCTTGTACACCATAGTACCGTGGAGGTTTAAACTAGAGTTGGCAGGTTAGTGGTAAAGGTTCACCTAATTGTTACCTATAGGTGACTTCATTCTTCACTATTCAAAGAGATAGTCACATGTTGATGGGATCAAATGGCTACTCTCCTCGAAATCATGATAATATCTTCATCGAAGAGATGGGAACATGTCAATGGGACAAAATGATTAGTCTCTATAACATGTTGTTAAGGTTTCAGAGTTCAGGCTTTGGGTTCATCGAGTTGACAGGAGAATTTATATGGGACTTAGTGGCTCATCTCCTCAACATCCCAATAATTAGTTCATCAAAGAGATAGGTACATGTTGGTTGGATAAAATGATTAGTCTCTTTGGCATGTCGATAAGGTGGGACCAAATGACCATGAAGGATGACGTCAACAAGACATGTGGCAATGAGTGTTTGGCCAATATATCAAGTCACACTAGTGATGTTAGCTATATAATGATGATAGGGGTGAGATGTAGGAAGTAGGGACCACCTGATCAAAGCTGCAAGGTATATTGGTGAAACCTTCTTATATTGATGAGAGTTGCTATAGTGTCTCTTTGACATTTTGATGGGATTTCATCAGCAAGACTTCACCATATCAAAAGGAGTCACTTGGGAGTACCTCTGATGGAGTGATAGTTGTATTGAGGTAACAGTGGGAATACTAAGAGACAAGGTTTCAAGTCCCTTCAACATTTCGATGGTACTTTGATGACGACAAAATGTAAAGATGGTTAAGTTTGTTTGTGACTATTTGGTTGGTATGGAAGTTGGAATGATGGTTTTCCTATACACTTGAGAAGTATGTATGCAATGCCATAGCACATTGGAATTATGAGTGAAGATCAGAGTGAATGTAATGAAATGTTGTTGATTTCATTATGTGAATTAACACCTAAAATAGCATAGATTTATAACTTGTATTTAATAAATTTGCTTTATTGTAATACAATAGATCTCTAGTTTGGTGTGTGGGTTTTTTCCCAAAAGGTTTTTCCATGTAAATCCTTGTGTTGATGTTTTATTATCTATTCGTGTTTTACTATGTGCATCTTAAATGAAATATAATTGCAAAGGTTTAAACAATTTATTTTCTTCTCTCTTGAAGATTAGCATTAGGAAGGCATATTTTTCACTCTACTTTCCTTTCACTTATCCAAACTTGTAATACCTTGGATAGATGTGCTATTACCTATCCTTGGTCCGATGGGTAGATATGTTTGTCCCTAGGAAAAAAATTAAAAGAATAGTGAGGCAACTTCCACTATTTATTTTCATGATTATATTTTAATTTCCCTACACTTAAATATTTTTGGTGAACTATTGAATGTGTTCATCAAGTATTGTTACTCTACCTATCACCAATTAGAAAATGATGTAATATCAAGGTTGTATTGAGAATATTGCATCATTCGTGTAGTTGTTACTATAATAATTGGGTTTGTTTGTTTGTTCATTTGTTTGTTTCTTTGTTGGAGTTGTTAAGAAAATCAATATATTATGCATCTATTATAGGTTTCCTATAAAATAGGATATTAGAATCTTTTAAATATGTAATCACTTATTGAATAGAAATAAGGAGAGATAAAATATTACTTTTGTGATAAATATGCTCCTAATTTCTCTCAATTCTTGTATTTCCAAGTGATATCTCTTTGTTTCTTTATCTATGCTTTAAGTGAATCTTAGAATAGATTCCACATTTATCCACCTTACATTTCTTATTTTGGTTTTTATATCCTTAGACATGTCTAGACTTATTTTACATATTTATTGGCATAAACTTGTCACTAATATGTTTTACAACTTCTCAATATTTACAGTCCTTTAAAACTTGATTTTGAAGTTGATGTAAGAGTATCTAGAGGTGTAAGATCATTCAAGTGCATCACCCAAATAATTTTTTTTTAACTACTATTTGGTTTGGAAAATACACATGAAGATTATTTCCTCTAAAAAGGTTCTAAAAAGACTAAGTTGGTGAGATTATTACATTTAATAATTTTGCATTTAAGCATGTAGGGACCTAAAAATTTATCTAAAGGTCCAAAATTGAAAAGTACACATTTTGGTGAGTTTCAAGTCAATTTCATGTTAGGATGTGGAGATATTAAATATTTAATTTTCTAAAAATATTGTATTTATTTTCTTAAGATTGAGTTTTGAAGCTTCAAATGACATTTTGAGGCCCTCAAAATTGGAAAAATGTCATTTATGAATTTCTAGCACATGGAGCACTCTAAGCTCTTCATTTTTTTAGGAAAAAAAACTCAATTGAGTGTCTAGATGAGAATTTGTGACTCTCAAAATTTTCACTACTTTTAGATAGGAAGTGAAAATTTTATAAATATACCTAGAGGCACCAACACCCATATAGACCATATTTTTGGCATTTCCAAGTGTAGCATCATAAATTGTCACCCCTAAAAATTCCATGCTAGGTTTAGCTCCTCCATATGTTATTGGACCTAATTATGCTCTTAAATTTCATATTTTATGATCAATTTCATAAAATCGACATTAAATTGGGAATAATTATTTAATATCTATTTACTGGAAGTCAAAGACCCAAAATTAGTTTGGACTAGGGCACCATTGCCCTTGTTCAACCTATTTTGGTCCCATTTTAAATATATTATTAGTGGAATTTTAATATTTCTAAACTTAAGTTCATTTGTTAGTTTTTGATAATTAATTTTATTGGAAAGCAAGTTATTGCATATAAAGACAAGTCTTTTTCACCATTTGAATTACTAAGTGCAACCTAATTGAATCCTAGTGAAATGATTGAGAAATTAAGCATCCTAAAAAGTATCTAAGAATAGAATAATAATATTTTATAACATTTATCATCAATCAAGATTCATGTTTGTAATGCACAAGTCTTCATGTGAGTTTTTCTACATTATGTATTTATCTACTTTGATGGTAATAATACTTGTAGTTCCTTCAATCAAGCAACCAATTCTCCATGTATGTGATGAGTACAATGACTTTAGTCCATCAAGGAAAGTATATGTGAGTGCTAAGTTATAACACTTTTTTAATTTATCATTCTTTTACCCATTTGCCTCTATTTAGTTGAGGGTAAGAAATTGTTTACATAATGTAGTCATTGTGGAGGTATAAATACCAAAACGGGGTTTGACTTAGGCAAGGCCCTATATAGCACAACATTTTCTCTCCTCTCTAGTGTGCAAATGATAGATCTCAAGTGGATTTGGGAAAGGATTGAAGGCCTAATTAAAAGATCAAGCATTCAAGCATCCTATTTCAATAAATTTGGGAAAGATGAAAAAATCATCAACAAATGAAGTTCTAAAGATGAGTATGTAAAGGAAGAGCCTACAAACTATGAACATTTGAGATCTAACTTTTATTTCCTAAGATTTTCACTTCCAGGACTATGGTTCTAGTGCCCTTGTCTATCCAATTTGAATCCAAATTTATATGTTAAGTTTCCCTATATTCACACTTTACTACTAGGTAAGTGCACCAAGATGGTTCCCAAAAAGGGGGCTTAAGTGGCCACTTTTTTTTTCTGAAATCAAGAAATACTGACCTTGGACATGAAATTGAGGATAGCTCACTCAAAATTTTGAGATGGAACAAAAAAAAGGATTGAAGTGCTCTGAGTCTACTTTCTAAACTACTATTTATTT
>VDFB02105785.1:348560722-348592119 GCA_007258455.2 Sequoia sempervirens
CTCCCTCTATCTTTCTCCCACTCCCTCCCTCTCTCTTTCAACCCTCTCCCTCCTATTGCCTCTCCCTCTCTTAGGTATCTCTCTCAGTCACTCCCTCTTTCTCTCTCCCCTCTACCTTTAATTGTAAACCTTAAACTCTTAAACCTTAAACCCTAAACCCTTAAATCCTCTACCCTCTACCCTTGTCCCTTCCCCCATCCATCTCTCTCCCACTCCCTTCCTCTCTCTCTCTCTCTTAGGTGTCTCTCTCTCTCACTCACTCCCTCTATCTCTCGACCCTCTACCCTTAACCATCTACCCTATAAATCTTTAAAAAAAAAAATTATTATAATGTGAGCACGTTCTGAATAAGTAGAGACATGGCCATTTAGCAAGAAATAACGTGATTGCATTTTAATGTGAGCACATTTTTTATTGCACTAAAAATAGTAAAAAAACATAATATACCCGTGATATTGGCCCACATTCTACATATTCTCCTAGTTTTGTGCGTGCTGCAACAAAAAGTAGCTTTTTGGTGATTGAGTGAAGTGTGCATGCATGATTTTTAGATTCCACCACCTTTTTCATGATATTTCCATCACCTTTGCATGAAATAATAGAGCTTTCATGTTGAAAGGCATATAATATGAATTCAAGTTTGAATTACAATGATAATTGATATACAATTGAAGTTTGGATGGGAACAAACTTTTGAAAAAGTCAAATTTTTTAGGAGTTTGAGGAAAGAAGAAGAAAAGGGTACATAATTGGGTAGAACTCCTCTATTTGAAACTTTGGTTTTTTAGGTATGTGAAGTCTTTGTATATTTTATTTCATTCTATTATGTCTTGCTTTCATTTTTGTTGTTTTTCTTATTCCATGTTGATCAAATTGTTTGTTTGTCATGTTACAACCTTAGGTTGTCAATGGACATTTTAAATTACACAATTCTATACACTTTCCTATTACATTTTTAAACCACATCTCTTTGAGGCATTTTGTTAAATTTAACAATTTACTTTCTTTGTGTATGCTTCCAAAGCTTTCATTGAGGTATTTTGTCAAACAGTTATACAAACCAGTTGATTACCTTGTCTATGCTACTAAATTTTCCATACATGTCTCTAAAAAATTGGAATATACTCCTAATGTAGTAGGGGGAGGCCTGCAACATACAAACACACAACTCCAATCTACAAACAAATTTACAATTTACAATTTCATCAGGACCTCTTCTTTCAACAAATTCACATTGTTTAGGTTGTAGCATATCAAAGTCACTCAATTAGGTATAATTCCCCACACAACCTTCAGAACACACCCAAATCCAAAAACAGTCTTTACTTAGGTCTCAAAACAAAAGATTTTCCAGGTTTTAGGACCTTGCATGCTCAAATAGGTTTCCAATACAAAAACCCTCAATTTGCTCATAAATATCTAGGGTTTTCTATATTTCACAACTCCAAGGCCTTTCAAGCCTCACCAAAGCATCAAAAAAGTTTTTTAGGGTCTGCAAAAACAAAATAAACCTTTACTAGGCCTTTAGCCTCATTAGATCTCAAAAACACCACTTTGGTTCCTCCTTTTCATGCCAAAAATTCACATTCTCAGCCTAAGATAACATCACCAGCCTTATATACGCCTTACCACTATTAAAAGAAAAAATGAAACTTGAAAACAACATATTATAGGCCTTTCCTCTGAATCATAGGTCACCATAGTGGGAGGAAAGGCTCCATATTTAAATTAAAGTAAAACTCATACCATGCTGGTCTGTAAAGGCTGGTCATGAAGAATGGAGTTTTTCGTTTACCGAAACAACCAAAGGAGTCTCAAAATAGATTGAAGTCCAAGTTAAGACCTACCACCACAGTGATTTATGAATTTATAATCATGGGAGGCATGTATTAGGCCGTACACAGGAAAAATAAACTGAAAACACAAAAAAAGTACTTGAAACTCCATAGTTTAGGCGTTGAGTAGAGCACCAAATCCTCAAAAGAAATTCATTGAACCCTTTATTCGGGCTTGTATGATGCTTTTATACATTTTCAAATCAAGAGTCCCAACTTCCATCAATGCCCATAACCACCCTTGAACCACCAAACCTTCATTAAGTGTAAAAGTACTAGTATAACAAATTCACCACAGTAGGAGGAAGGGATCCATCACAAAAATTAAAGTAAACTCAAACCTTGTTGGTCTGTACAGGTTGAGTAAAGAAAAATGGATTTTCCTTTCACTAAAATAACTAAAGGTGTATCAAAATAGATTGAAATCTAGGTTAAGACTTGGCACCGCAATGTTTCATGAATTTCTATTCATAGGAGGCTTGTATTGGGCCATACACAGAGAAAAGAAACTGTAAAACTCATAAAAATGTTGAAATTCCACAATTTTAGGCATTATGAAGATCACCAATCTTCAAAAAAACTATTGATTGAACCCACATTCAGGCTTGAATGATGTTTTTAATACATTTCAAATGAGAATCATCTCCCTTCAATGCCCATAACTACCTTTGAACTACCAAACCCTTATTAAGCCTACAAATACTAGTATTTAACAATGGTTTTGCTTAATAAGCTTTATCATGCAAATTTATTATTCTAAAGGCCTAGGACCACTTAGACACCCTTATAACATGAATTTTAGACTCTTTCTCTACACTCCCACCTACTTTTTACATAATTTTCCTTTATGGAAATATCAAAAATTATTTAATTCAAGAGTGCTTTTGCACATTTTTCCACCCTAACCTACTAATTCCCAAAGTACATAAAAGATTGGTCTATTAAACCCTATTCAAGACAAAAAGACCTCAAAATACTACCATTTACCAACTATCCTCCCAATTTACCATCAAACAATCACAAATTGAGGGTGAGGTGTGGGTGCTCCTACACCATTCAACTTTCAAAAACAAAGTCAATTAGGCTGGTAGGCATCTAGATCGGGCTAGCATTTGGTGGAAGAGGAAGAATGATGACTGGAACTCTAGAGGCCCACCATACTAGATTTTGGTATTGAACCATGAGAGTAGAAGAGAGAGTTGATATCGTGTATCAAAACATTAAGCATGCATTCTTCCAACCAACGAAGAAGGAGATGATTACTTTGCTTCATTTTCATTTGCATAAGCATATCAAGGCATGGGAACCAAGAAGACCAAGGATGTCCAGTTTTATGTGGAGGTAATGCATGTGGTCCAAAATTTATGAGGGGCAAGAAGGTCAATGTATGATCTTGATGAAATTGAGGAAGAGCAACAAGAGAGGGATAGGGAAAATAAAATCAATACAGAGTTTCAAAGATTTGTCAAGTGAGTAAGAGAGCTATGGGAGCAGCCTCATATAAAATATTTTGAACTAGAGTTTGATATGTACCATTTAGAGAGCTTGGTTTTCATGGAGTTCCTTTCAAAGCCTCTGCTTTTATTATTTTTATGGTAAACTATTTGGTAGAGTTGGTGGAATTACCTTTCTTAGTAATCGCTATTAGTGAGATTGAGATTGTTAACCTTGAGAGAGTAGGACTTGGGCAAAAGGAATTTGATATGGCTATTGCTTTCAAAGACTTCAAGCAGGATGTACTCTGCATTGACGCCATTCCTCAATCTTCACTTGATGGCATCAAGGAATGGCTGAACTCCATGGTTATAAAGTATTATGAAAGCAGAATGAACTTGTACTAGCAGCCAATTTTGAAGACTATTACTAATGATCCAAATAAATTTATTGAATATGTTGGTTAGGAATTTTTGAATATGGAAGCTAGTGATTTTGATTCTGATAATTCAGAAGAGTAAAATCAAGGATATGAATCCTCTAATGTAGAAAAGGAATTAGAATCACTCTTCATGTTGTAGGTACCAACTTTAATATCAACTACAATGCAAACATTAAAATTTCCTAGCAATATTTATGTAAAGGAAATTTCCTTTAGGTGCAAGGATTCAAAGCACATCAACCATGTGGTACACATGATTAAATCCCAAAAATGATTTGTAGCAATGGAATAGTCTGAAAAGGCAGAGAGCTACATTGGTGACTTAGGAGAAACTTCATCTTTCAAATAACAAAGCCAATTAGGCCGGCAGATGTGTGGATCAGGCCAACATTTGGTGGAAGAGGAAGAAAGATGACTAGAACTCTGGAGGCCCACCATACTGGATTTCGATATTCAACCATGAGAGAAGAAGAGAGAGTTGATATCATGTATCAAAACATTAAGCATGCATTCTTCCAGCCAACAGAGAAGGAAGTGATTACTTTGCTTCATTTTCATTTGCATAACCATATCAAGGCGTGGGAACCAAGAAGACCAAGGAGTTCAAGTTTTATGTGGAGGTAATGGATGTGGTCCAAACTTTAGGAGGGGAAAAAAGGTCAATGTATGATTGTTAACCTTGAGAGAGTATGACTTGGGCAAAAGGCATTTGATATGGCTATTATTTTGAAAGACTTCAAGCAGGATGTACTTCGCATTTTCACCATTCATCAATCTTCACTTGATGGCATGAAGGAATGGCTAAAATCCATGGATATAAAGTATTATGAAAGAAGAATGAACTTGAACTGGTGGCCAATTTATTGAAGATGGTGGTTGGGAATGTTTGAATATGGAAGCTAGTGATTCTGATTCTAATAATTCAGAAGAGTCAAAAAAAGGATATATGAGTTCCCTCTAATGTAGAAGAAGAATCATAATCATATTTGATGTAGCCACCATCAAAGTGTTACAAGCCAACAATATGGAGGGAATTCTTATATAAGGATAATTTTCAATGTAGCAGGTACCGACTTTAATACCAACTACAATGGAAACATTGAAATTCCCTAGTAGTATTTATGTTGAGGAAATTTCCTTTAGATGTGAGGATTCAAAGCACATCAACCACATGTGGTACAAATGATTAAATCCAAGAGATGATCTATAGCAATGAAAGAGTTTGAAAAGGTAGACAGAGCAACACTGGTGACTCAGGAGAAACTTCAGCTTTCAAAAAAAAAGTCAATTAGGCTAGTAGATGTGTGGATCAGAACAACATTTGGTGGAAGAGGAAGAAAGACAAATGGAAATCTAGAGGCTCACCATACTAGATTTTGGTATTCAACCATGAGAGTAGATGAGAGAGCTGATATCATGTATCAAAACATTAAGCATGTATTCTTCCAACCAGTGGAGAAGGAGATGATTACTTTGCTTCATTTTCATTTGCATAACCATATCAAGGCATGGGAATGAAGAAGACCAAGGATTTTAAGTTTCATGTGGGGGTAATGGATGTGGTCCAAACTTTAGGAGGGACAAGAAGGTCAATGTATGATTGGTGTATGAGCACCATTCAATAGGTTTTGTTCATCAAGGAAAATAAGGAGTAGAATATAGGATTTTGAGTTTTGTATTAAAATAAGGTCTATGAGACAATTCTATTATGTATTTAGTCATATTTGAGCTGTATTAGGTGTTTAGGAGGTTGGGTTTTTCAAAAAGTGCAAAATGTTTAAAAATTGCAAAAATGTGCAAAATTTGCAAACTCCAATGTTGTAAAATTGCAAAATTTGCATTATGGAAGGAATGTGAAGAGTCAAACTAATTCAAAGGCCAGTTAGGAAGGTGAATCAGTTTTTACTTGGTGGGAAAGATTTTAAAAATATGGAGAACTCGAATTTAAGGTTTGATTTTGTGATTTGAAGAAGCAAAAACAATAAAAACTCAAAATTTTCCAGAATTTTCTTTATTTTCAGCTATAGCAACAGATATTACGGCTTGTATTTCAATTAGTTGATCTATATTTGTTGATATTTTCATAGTATATAGATTAAATACCTTTCTTTTGAATCCATTTAGAAGGTTTTCCATAATGTTTTGTGCATTTTATCATCAATTTACTAAAACCGGTCTGAACTTGTACACTTGAAGGTTTTGAGTCAATAAAAATAGATTTTTGACCCATTCCTCTTTCTATAGCCTCTATAACTTGAGGAATGGGTCTTCACTAACATTATTAAGGTGTGGGAATGATGTGTTAGTGTTGGGGAGGTCTGAAAGTGAGATGGGTGTGAAACCCATGTGTGTAAGAGTGAGTTTTCTTTAAGAAAAATGGTGGTTTTGAAGAGTCAAATTGTGTTTTTTTGTAGGGAAGCATTATTTTATAATGGTTTGAGTTTGTGTAGGGTATCAAAAACTTGTTTGAGTAATTTTTAGGTTGTGGTTAGCTTTAGAAGTATCATTTTCAATAAACCACTAGGGTCTAGGCTACAATAGAGGGTTTTGTGGTTTACCCATTGTACGGTGGTATAACTAAGATCTGATTGTGGATTTTGAAGTTTTGAAACCTTAGAATTGCTTCCCCAAGAGTTGGTAAGGTTTGGATAAGTTTAGAGCATAGACCCTTTGTTCAACCAGATCAATCCCTTAAGGGTCCAAAAGGAAAAATGACTACAAACTTCAGCATGAGGTTACTCAGACACCATGATACTCTGATCCTATGGAATTGCATTGGGCCCATCTACAATAACCTCTCTTAGTTTTTGTTATCTTGGAGTGGTTTTCCTGTGGTGTCCAATTTTTAGTTGATGAAAAAAGTGTCAAATGGAAGTAGTGGAACGCTGCAAGCTAGTGTAACTTTCATTCTACAATTCGTGTGACCAAATGGACTGCTCCAATGTGTCCAAATAGGCATGTTTATGCTAGGAATGGTCCTCTTTCACACCCAAACACATGGAATCACTCCGAACTACGTTCAACCAGATCGATCCCTTAAGGGTCCAAAGGGAAAAATGGCTGCAAACTTCAACATGAGCTTATGCAGACACCGTGATGCTTAGAAAATTCTTGTCTGATCCTATGGAATCATGTTGGGCCCCTCTAAAATAACCTCTCTCAGTTTTGGTTTTCCTATGGTGTCCAGTTTTCAGTTGATGGGAAAAGTGTCAAATAGAAGTAGTGGAAAGTTGCAAAGTGGTGCAACTTTCATTCTGCAACTCGTGTGACCAAATAGACTATTCCAACGCGTCCGAATAAGAATTTTTATGCTAGATATGGTCCTCTTTTACACCCAAACATGTGGAATCACTTCGAGCTACGTTCAACCGTGTCGATCCCTTAAGGGTCCAAAGGGAAAAATGGCTGCAAACTTTAGCATGAGGTTACTCAGACACCATGATGCTTAGAAAATTCTGATCTAATCCTATGGGATCATGTTGGGCCCCTCTACTATAACCTCTCTTGGTTTTCGTTATCTCAGAGTGGTTTCCCCGTGGTGTCCAATTTTTAGTTGATGAAAAAAGTGTCAAATGGAAATCGTGGAAAGTTGCAAAGTGGTACAACTTTCATTCTACAACTCGTGTGACCAAATAAATTGTTCCAATGCATCTGAATAAGAATGTTTATGATAGGCATGGTCCTCTTTCACACCCAAACACGCAGAATCGCTCCAAGCTACGTTCAACCAAATCGATCCCTTAAGGGTCCAAAGGGAAAAATGGTTGCAAACTTCAGCATGAGGTTACTCAGACACTGTGATGCTTAGAAACTTCCTGTCTGATCCCATGAGGTTGTGTTGGGCCCTTCTACAATAATCTCTCTTGATTTTGGTTATCTCGGAGTGGTTTTTCTGTGGTGTCTAGTTTTCAGTTGATGGAAAAAGTTTCAAATGGAAGCAGTGGAAAGTTGCAAAATGGTGCAACTTTCATTATGTAACTCGTGTGACCAAATAGACTATTCCAACGCATTTGAATAGGCATGTTTACACTAGACATGGTCCTCTTTCACACCCAAACATGCGGAATCGCTCTGAGCTACATTCAACCGAATCGATTCCTTAAGGGTCCAAAGGGCATAATGGCTGCAAACTTCAGCATCAGGTTACTCAGACACTGTGATGCTTAGAAACTTCTCATATTATCCCATAGGATTGCATCAAACCCCTCTACAATAACCTCTCTCGGTTTTCATTATCTCGGAGTTGTTTTCCCATGGTGTCCAGATTTCAGTTGATAGAAAAAGTGTCAAATGGAAGCAGTGGAAAGTTGCAAAGTGGTGCAACTTTCATTCTGCAACTTGTGTGACCAAATAGACTGTTTCAATGCATCCAAATAGGAATTTTCACACTAGGCATGGTCCTCTTTCTGATCTAAACACTTGGAATCGCTCTAAGCTATGTTCAATCGGATCAATCCCTTAAGGGTTTGAGTGTAGTATGTTGAAATAGGTCATTCCATCTATTGTTCAGTTTGTTTATTGGTGATATGGGCCTGATGTAAGTAGGATAGGGAGTAGGAATAATAAAATAGCATTAGTAAGGGCATTGGAAGAGATTACTAACCCCGCCCCTGTTGAAAATTCAAAATTCAGGCCCCTTAAAAGCCAGGCTAGAAGAGGTGAAAAGAAGAAATTGAATGACAATAAGTTAGAATAGGTTGGAAATAGGGTGATATTGTGGATTTTGATGTGTTCAAAAGGTCTACAAGGATAGGGGAGGTCAAAAGTATGTTATGGCATGACATGCCCTAGTTGGGAAAATAGGGGTTTTGAATGAAAAAGAGAGGTTCGAGGGAGTAAACGTGGGTAAATTCAAGGGGAAACATAATTTGGTGGTCAATTAATTTTGTGCAGGAAAAATGAAGAGTGTTGGAATAGGTTTTGAGGTTTAGGGTTGGGGGTTCGGTTCGCCGGTTTGGCAAAAAAAATTTGGAGGCGGGTTCAGTTTGTTTTGGGTTCGTTGGTACAAAAAATATGTAAAAACAAAATATATATCTATGCAACCTAGAAGCATGAATTAGGATTAGAATATCAAATATCATCATATAAACAACAAAACCACCATAAAATTGAATGTCATTTAAAACAGAAAAATTTCCAAAAAAAATGTGTTTATAACCTGCAAAAAAATGTGAATAAAATCACACCGATTTTCGTGTGAAAAAAAACTATGAGACCATAGCTTGTTGCTTACTATTATGCTTTGATAGATTTTTTCCAAGCATCCATAGCTTGTTTGAAAGTACTTTTTTTAGGCTTTTAGCCATAGAAGCAAGGCAACAAATTTTTTGATAAAATGCTTTGGTAGACATGTATGAAAAATGTGGTAGCATAGACAAGGCAGTGAACTGTTTGAAAAAAATCCACAAAGAAATGTGGTTTCATGGTGATAGAATGGCATGACGAATGCCATGACAAGAAAATTTATATGGATTTTCATGGCATTCCATCACCATTGAGACCACATTTCTTTGAGGCTTTTTTTCAAACAGTTCGTTGCCTTGTCTATGCTATTGTTTATTATTATGCTTTGATAGATTTTTTCCAAGCATCCATAGCTTGTTTGGAAGCACCTATTTTAGGATTTTAGCCATAGCAGTAAGGAGGTGAACTGTTTGATAAAATGCTTTGGTAAACATGTATGAAAAATGTGGTAGCATAAACAAGGTAGTGAACTATTTGAAAAAATGCCTCAAAAAAATGTGATCTCATGGTGATGGAATGCCATGACAATCCATAACAATTTGCTTGTCATGGCATTCCATCACCATGAGACCACATTTCTTTGAGGCATTTTTTTCAAATAGTTCATTGCCTTGTCTATGCTATTGCTTACTATTATGCTATGATAGATTTTTTCCAAGCATCCATAGCTTGTTTGAAAGCACCTATTTTAGGCTTTTAGCCATAGCAGCAAGGAAATGAACTGTTTGATAAAATGCTTTGATAGACATGTATGGAAAATGTGTTAGCATAGACAAGGCAGTGAACTCTTTGAAAAAATACCTCAAAGAAATGAGGTCTCATGGTGATGGAATGACATGACAATCAAAAGCATTCGATTGTCATGGAATTCCATCACCATGAGACCTCATTTCTTGAGGCATTTTTTCAAAGAGTTCATTTCCTTGTCTATGCTATTGCTTACTATTATGCTTTTGATAGATTTTTTCTAAGCATCCATAGCTTGTTCGAAAGCACTTGTTTTAGGCTTTCAGCCATAGCAATAAGGCAGTGAACTATTTGACAAAATTCTTTGGTAGGAATGTATAAAAAATGTGGTAGTATAGACAAGGCAGTGAACTATTTGAAAAAATGCCTCAAAGAAATGTGGTCTCATAGAATGTCATGACAAGCAAATGCAATTGGCAGCTGCTCCTAGTTATTAGTTATGCAGCGTGAAGTAATTGCATAACTGCTTAGGTTAACTTTGTAAATACTATATTGTAATTGAAATTTTGTCATCTATCAGCATCTAGTTATTAGTTATGCAATGTGAAGCAATGCTTTGAGTTTGAAAGATGTGCAATGCAATGTAATCAACAATATGAATATAAACTACAAAAATCTATTTTTTACAATTTATTAGTTAAACTCTTTATTTTATTTTCTCTCTATACCTCTATGCTATGGAAATGCCTTTAAATTTTTTAAAACAAGTTTTTATCTCTTGTTCTACTTTATTTTACCTTTTTTTTTAAATCTGATTTTTTTCCATTTTTTCTAGACTTTTCCCTGATTTTTTCAAAAAATCTTATACTTTTGGTTTGCCGATTTTTTCCCCAAAATATTTTTGCTGCTATGTTATAAACACATATGTTTTTGTAATATCAAGGATACTTTTTGAAACTTCCATGCATTGCTAATCTAAAAGGAAAAGACTTTTGCCTAATCTATATGCAACCATGCTTTTGACATTGTCAAAAAGAGCAAAACTTCTAGAATGATGCAAAGGCATGGCCAAGCAATTCTAACTCTTTGCATGAGAGAAGAGATATGTTGGAGAGTATATCAAGTCAATGAGAACAAAAGTGTAATGTGTTTTAGTTTGTAGTATTCCTCTATTTTTCTATAGATGTGTCATAAATTCTTAGTTCAAATATGGACACCAAATATTGATAAAAAAGATTTGTAATAACCAAATAGCCATGTATGCATACATCTATATATGTCGATATAAGTATAAAATATAGTTACAAAATAGCCATATAGGCTTACGAGAATTCCATATAGGCATACAATATCAAATATATCCAATACAAAATATGTACAAAATTGCCATGTCTAGGCATACAAAAAAGAGCTCTAGAATCAAAATTCATCTCTCCATGCTCTAGAAATAAATTCTTTCCCTTTGTTTGGCGATTCGATGGCGATAAGTCTGTCACTCATTTTTTCTATGCTCGAGGAGTGTTCCTGCTACTCCTCCTAGAGTTTAGCTCCTGGTGAAGTTTTAACTGTTACAATAAGAAGTAAAGACATTAATATATAGAAATTACATTATAAAAATGATATATTTAACAAAATAATCACTTACGACCATCTCACGATCACTCTCCACGATGGAAATATTTGCATGTCGATGCTGAGGTGTGCTCAAGCCTTGTATAAACCATCCAAATAGGAATTAAACTACGAATCAATAATGGTTTGATTTTTCACTAGAACTAACATCTATAACAGCGAATGTAAATTGAAATTTAGTAATTTTCCTCATACCTCCCCTATCAGAGCCATCGAGGATTGTATAGCTGATGAAACATCGATATCCATTGCCCTCACAACATTTGGAGGTGTTTCCAAAACCAACATCTGAAAATAAAAGAACAAATTATTCAATCACAAAAAAGTTGCAATAGCAATCCATGTCACATGACTTATAATGTATGATATCTAATGAACAAAATTTTGAGTACAAGTATTAAACTATATATTTATGATTATCATGCTTACTATTTTCCCTATCCATATATTTCTTATTATCATGCTTACTACTTTTCCTAGCTAAAGCAAATTGAGTGGAAGGGTGCCTTGGTGAATGATGAAAGAGTGAATTGTTTAGTGACTCTAATTAGGTTTCTTGTGCATGGATCAGTCATTTTTGTTGATAAATAAGATGTTTGAAGCTTGAGGATGATAAGAAGAAGTATTGAAATGAGTTGGCTTGTTGTTGCCTTGTGGTTTACAAATGAAACAATGTGATTTTTGAAGAAAAGAGAAATAAATTTTAGTTGCTTATTCAATTTGATCTTCTCCTGATTCAATTGGGTCAGATGTTGCTGCAGGAGCACCTAGGTCATCAAATACTTTTCAATTTTGCAAAAGGGATGAGTGCTCAAATTTGTATTGAGTCAATCACAAAAGGTCATGGAAAAATGATGTAAAGTGCATTTTCAAGGTCATATGAGGTCTTATTTGAATGTACTTAAGGTTATGGGTAAGTTCTAGGTGGTCAAAGTGGGAAAATGCAAACAATGAAATAATGTAATATTGTTAAAAGTTGTTAAATTGACAAAAATGAGGAAATCAAGCATATTAAGGGTTAAAAGGGGTAGTTTCAACCAATTGAAAGACAGTTATGGAAAAGGAAATGTCTTTAAAAGGAATGTAAAGGCGAGAAAAAGTAGAAGTTTGTGTTCTTGTAATTAGATTTTGAAATAAAAAATTCCCTATTTCTGAGTTTGCAGCATTACTCCATTGTTTTGTTTTTTTGTGTTCATAATATAGGAACACCCAAAGTTAAATCATAGTGTGAATAAATGTAAAGAGGAGTTAGTTTCCAATTTCAAGAGTTGGAAGGTTAATTTTAGGAAACAAAAGAATAAAAGGCGGTTTCCAGTGCCCGATAAAGTCCTTTTAGAAGCAAGTTTGAGAGTCCAATAGGGTTTTTCTTCACTACTCCACCAATTTAGGTCAAGTAAATTGGTGGAGTAGGTTAATTTTAGGATTTTTTGCATGTTTTGATGACTGTAAGTGCAGGGAAAAGCAAGAATACCATGGTGGAGTTGTTGCTACACTGGAAAATAGAGGATTTTCCTACACAAAATGATGCTACAGTCATGGGTCATGAATAAATAAAGCTTCCAGAGGCTTGGAAATGATTTAGAAGGCCTTGGCAGACATAAAAAATCATGTTCCAGGTGGTGGCTAGAGAAATAGAGGTTTGCAAGAGTATTTTTCACAAAACCCTCCTTGATTTATGCTTTTACACCCTATAAACGAGGGTTCATTGGATCAGAACATTTTCATGGTTTTCAATCCCTATAAATGGTGAAATATTGAGTTATAAGACATGCTTGAAGACTTTTTTGAGGTTTTGAGTGATTTGGAATGGTTTTGAAGGGGACTCCTTAGTAAAATAGTCCTAATCTACTAGCCTTTCATCAAAGGACAGTCTGAAATCTAATGATTTTCTTTATGTCAAACATCTAAGAAATTTGATATGTTGTGATGTGTTGGAAAGTGTTTCTAAATGTGCATTGAGTTTTTAAATAAGCTTTGAGATAGGAATGTAACTACCTGATTCAATGGTTGGCAGACCTACTAGAGGAATATGATATTGTCTGATCAAAACAAAGATGTTTGTTTAAACAGTGGAAAGGATGATATTGAGTGCTTGGTTACTATCAAACTAATTATATTATTGATGTTACTAAATTTGGTTAAGGTGTATAAGACAATTTTGGTGACTTTGATGGTTGGATGGGTGAGTATTATGAAGCCTTTTGAGCAAATTGGTGATTAACCACAAGATGATAATCAAGATTTTGTTGTAGCAGGAGTTTGTAACATGTAAATAGACTGATAACATTGAGTACATAATCAAGATGATAATCAAGATTTTGTTGCAGCCAAAATATGGTGAGTATAGTGCTTGATAATGGACTGATAATAGTGAGGTATGGTTTAGTTAAATTGTTGCCTATGAATAAATGAAAGGATGAATTGTTCAAGTGTCAATAATCAGGTTTATGTTGTTTTTATGGTGGCTAAGAATGATGTGAATCTAATTGATTAAGTCAAAGTTTTCTAATATGGTTTTTTCTTTGGATGAGTCAATTGGAATACTGATTAGTGGAATGATGAATGATGGCCTATGAAATGGCTAAGATAATTTGAGTGGATTTTGGTTGAATGAAAAGTAGATTTCTGATGAAATTATATTTGATCTTCGCCTGATTCTATTTGGGATTGAAATCCCTTGAAGAAATTATGTTGATGGTGTTTTTTGGATGCTCTGCATCAGATGTACCTTGATGATTGAGTGTTTTGATATGATGCTCTACATCACTAACTACCTTGTCTATGCTATTGCTTACTATTATGGTTTCATAGATTTTTTCCAAGCATCCATAGTTTGTCGTGATGGTGCACCTTTGCAAGCACATGCCTCCATGTGAAGTAATTGCATTGTGCTACTTATGTTGACTTTCTAAACAACTATATTGTACAGTTGAAATTTTTTCATCTATCAACATCTAGTTATTAGTTAATGCTTTGAGTTTGAATGATGTGTATTGCAACGTAACCAACAATATGAATATAAACTACACAAATCTATTAAGTAGAATTCATTAGTTAAGTTCTCTTTATTTTATTACCTCCATGTACGTTTGAGTAAATCCACTGGCACTAGGAGGTGTTTGCTTGAAACCTTGAATATTAGCATGTTCAACATCTAAAATCACATATTAAAATACCATTTGTAAAACAATGCTATTAACATGTAATAAATTTATAATTGTTTACTAGTTACATACCCCACTGATAGGTGTACTACATAAATAAGTAGGTGGAGGAGGTCAGTGTATCCAGTCTCAACACTGTGACCCTACAATTTTATTAAAATAATAAAACTAAATTAGTTAATCTTGCATTTTAGAATCAAAATTTAATAAATTAAATTCAATGAACATGTTGAATTTTATTTTACCTGACTATCAATGTCATATGCATGATGCAAAATGTCAATCATCCTCTCCATCCCCATAGCAGCATACAGATCCTATGTAGCAACCTCCTTAGTGTCGGTGGGGTCATATGAACAAGTCACCCCACAAGATTGACACACATGGGTTTGAAGGCCACCACCTGAAGACTCCCCTAGATGGCATTGTACAATAGGGCTAGTATGATGGATGACACTCCGGGTCAAAGTGTTGATCGCCTGCAATGTCTCTATGTCGACACTCTCCTTCACAGCAACAGGCATAACAATGTGCTCATGAGGTGGCCTAGTGAGAGGTTGTCTCCCTTGCCATACAAGATCTAGCTATGCACCAAACCTATCCTGAGCCGACCCCCCATCTCTCCCCTGGAACTCCCTCAGATCAAAATAATTTGGGATTTGGTTCAATACGAACTCACTGTATAGTTTCTTAAGAAAATATTGGGGGACTTCACAATTGTTGCATGATGGGTAATCAAAGACCAAGTACCACATATCATAAAAATGGTTCCTAATCTCTTGGTGGTGGCACCAATGAATAGGAAACATCTTCGCATTGAGGCTAAGATTTTGATTTGTTCTAGGGTTAGCGAATAAAGAGCACAAATCACCTTTAGTAATTTTTAAATATTTTACTTGTTTATATGATAGTTTATCTGCATAATATGCCCTAGCTGCATGCCTCCTATCTTGCCATCCCATTATTTGTTGGGTTAGTGAATCTACATTTTTTAACATCTCTTTCATTGAATTTTCTAGGGTCATTCTTTCCATGGTTGAAGCATCTGGATCACTCAACCTACTGATAAGATCCTCAATTTGTTTTTTATTGTTCTCAATTTCACTCCTCAAATTTTGTTGAGTGCCAGGAGGGTGTTGAGTGATTGGTGGGGGAGGTTGATTTTGTTGAGAATTTTTTTGTTGAGGATTTGTTTGTTCTTCTTGTTGAAGATTTTGAGGATTTGCAGGATCATTTGCATCTCCTACAAATTAAAATAAAAACAATCAAATCTAACCCAAAACAAACAAAATCAACTTGAAACTAAGAAATTCAAAACAAATAGCAAACAATACTTACCTCCTGCACCTCTTCGTCATTGTGGCACCATCTTTACAAAGAAAATGCAACTGTTGTTGATGAATTTTGTAGAATTCCTCCTCCTAGAATGTGAGCATGAAAATGATGGTTTTTGGCCGCGGGCAGAGCAGAAAAACAGACAACAGAAAATGAATCACTTTCACTTTTTTTTTCTTTTAAAATGACATAATGCGAGCGCATTTTAACGCACTTGCGTTATGTCATTTTCAATTTTTTTTTCTGAATTGGCCACAAAAGTGTAACCCAACTTCATGCACCCGCCCTACTCTATACTTCATTTATGGGTTTTTTTTATGTACTTTTCTATAATTCCAACATTTTTTTGTAGCTTCATAGTTGACCTAGGTAAACATTTTCATTATCAAATCAAGTTTATCATTAATCAATTAATAAACATCAATCTCCCCCTAAAGAAGAACCAAAACCCTAATCTACCATTTTGGATCTTACATTAAGGTTAGTAGTGAAGTGGGTGTATGTGATCAGTTTTGGTTTCTTCACCCATGTGATGTAGGAGAAAGTGTGTTTTAGGCCCTAAATTTCTTTTTCCCACATCACATTTTGGTGAACTTAATGCTTGCTACATTTTTAAAATCTTTTGAAATCTTAGGTTTAGCATTTTCAATCCTACGTGCAGTCTTAGTTTCTTTGAATTTTTCATTTGTGCATGCATATATTAGTGATTTTTTTTGAAAAAGGAAATGTTTTCATAGTGTTTTTCATTTTGAAAAGATAAAAATTGTTAAATTTTAGATTTTTCAAGATAGACTCACTCAATTATTGTATTTTAAAATCTGAAAAATTATCTTATGAATATATTTCATTACTTCAAAAATATAAAATTTTATACATGATTGTGTGCTTCACATAGAAAAATTAGGGTTTTGTGTTTTTCCAAAAAATGTTACTAGACTTAATCCTTAACAACTTCAAATCCTTGTACAGTGTAGGTGATTTCTAGATTTTGAAATTAATAAAAAATTGCATCTTTGTACTAGGGTGCCACTACCCTTGTCCAACTTATTTTAGCCCAAATTTTGATCATATTTATGTCTCTATGATTTTTGTGCAGGTTTGTGTTACATTTATGTAAAATATGTTAGTTTATCTTACTGTCTTATAGTTTTCTCTTCATCATATGATCACTTTAGTGTTTTGAATCTTATAATAAATTTATGAGCTTAAAGATCTAGTGTCCAATAGCTAATACCCCTATGATATATATTTTCAGACTTATGGCGTCTTGTGTTGCAATCACATCTAGCATTTAGCTTGAGTCTTATAACTCTTTCACTCAAGTTGTGGCATCTACTGAATCCATCTTTTATTCTCTTCCTAACTGTGTGTTTCATATGTCTTCATAACCAACTAACATTTATGTGGACTTGAAGTTTATTTTTTCCCCATTTCCTTGAAGATAAAATTTTAAAAAAATTAGATAAAGACCTAGAAGGACTTCAATAGTACATAAGGATGGGGAGTGTTTTGCACAAACAATTTCCATTGCACCAAAATATCAACATGTTAATGCTTAATACAACCATCAAAGTTAATGAATCCATGATAGGTGGTTAAGCCATGTCGTAAAACCAAGCGTTGTACTGCACAACATAAGGAGACCAAGGGCACACAACTTGCAACAATCCCCCCCAACGCTAGTGAGGATTTGGACATGTGACCTAGGCCCTGATACCAATTTTTGTACAAATGGTTATTGTTACACCAAAATATCAACTTGTTAATGCTCGATACAACTGCCAAAATTCATATATCCATGATAGGAATTTAATCCATGTCGTGAAGCCAAGCACTACATTGCATAGCATAAGGAGAGCAAGGGGCACACACCTTGCAACAGAGTGGACAATATAATAAGATGGATATGTCTAGGGGATATAGTTATGGAAAGTAAAAATGATGATGAATGAATCATGGGGCATGAGTGTGGGATGAAGTAGGATGAGTTGGGGGGCTAAAATGGTTCTTGGGGGAGTGAATAATGTGTTGATGAAGATCAAATGTAGGGGATTGTATCTAGAGTGAAGAATGGTAGAGGATGTATATGGGTATGTGTAGGATCATGATGGGCCAAAAAGTGGCGATATAATGGGTTTTTGTAGGGTATGTGGCTGATGACTTTTCTTTTACCCAAAATTGATGAAATGAAAAATGTTTTAAAAGGAGATTTTCAGCTTTCCACCAATATAATTTTTTCTTTACTTTGAATTTAATAAATAATTATTATTTATTTTCTATTTGAGTTATGACTAAAGTCTTGATTGATAGGTTGATTGAGAAACATCTATAGCTTTCAAACTGTATCACATTTTTTGAATCCAAAACATGCATCACATTCTATGCTTCTCATACTATAGGATTAAAAAAAGAAAAAAATAATTTTATGAAGTTTTGACCAAGTTAAGATGGTCAGACATATGAGTTTTTTATATTTTTTAAAAGTTGTAATAAAAATTTCATAATTAATTATTTATTTGGAAAAAAATTACAAAAAAATATGCATTATATCTGTACATGAGTCCTCTACTTATGTCTAAAATATTAAAGAAAAACATTATCATTTTATTGTGGTTAGGGTGGTCAGACAGACACCTATTTCTTAATTTTTCCCTAAAATTTAAGTACTACTGCATTGAAATTTCAAATTTTCACCAAATAATTTTTTATTTTTTTTTAAATCTAATAGTTTAGAAACTACATTCAATTTGCTACAGGTTCTATTCTTACATATTTTTGAAATAATATAGATAACTTATTCATTTTTTTACGTCAAGTTACCTAACTCTGATTTTTCTGAATGTTTTGCCACTTAAGGGCCTATTTTTTCCATGATGATCCTACACATGCCCATATGAGTGAAAAGGAGGGGAAGCATCACAAGGGAAGTAAGTGGCCTAAACAATATGGTTAATTCCTTTTAACATTCTCAATCCACATTCTTTAGTTATAAGGAGGGGTTGAAAATCATCAACTAGAAATAATGATTATGTATCATCATCTAATTTTTTAAAATCTACTTTAGGATTCAAATTTTATAGTGCATTTGATTTTTTAGTTGAATTTTAACCATCTTAAGGTTGGAATCATGATCGTATGTTTCCTTCCTTTTTCTGTAACTTATTTCGCAACAGAGGTATCCTCGTGACCTAGCCCAGCAACCCAGCCAGCCTTGTCTTGGTCTTACTTTTTGCAAAGTTGGGGTATGGGAGGGGTGAACTGATGCAAGACTATTCCTCTAGGGATGCATGCAATCACCCACAAACCATGTGCATTGGTTAATCCCAAGCCTTAGAGTTGAACCTGAAACCTATTGGGAGCAAACCCACGGCCCAAGCCAACTTCGCCACCTATGTGGGTTGAGTGTATGTTTCCTTATTATTATTGTGTATGGAAGTAGTTAGTATTTTTTATTATGTGCATTTTGGAAGAAATCATTAAGATGAAAGGATTAATTTAGTGGTTCATTGAAGGGGGAGTAAGGTATGTTCAATTTTCTTTGCATATAGGACTAAAAATGTTATCTCTTAAAGAGAACACGATTTATCAATACATTCACATGCTATGACAATCTAGAATGTTAGTAACATAGATGGATGACATATAGTGATTATCTAGGTGATGTATGCAATATCAAACATCACCAAATTTGTGTGAGTATATAAACACTTTTCCAAAGCTCCATTTATTTTTCCTATAGTATATTGATTTAAGATGTAATCAAATAATTAAATAATATGAAAAAACAAACTAGATCTACATGTAATAGTTGAGAAATTGATTAGCTAGAGAGGAATATGGTAATTATTTATTTTTGATAAGGTGGTGAATTTGACTTTATAGTTGACTTGTGACATGATAGATGATTAAATTCAAAAATTAAAATTTGGATATGGTATTAGAAGGTTGTAAACAAACTCTATAGAAGCTTACATTACCATAAGTAGGACTATGTCTTGTAGCCTAGACTTGGACAAGGCTATCTCATGCATCTTGCTAGATAATATATTATCACACCATAAAAATTACCCTAGACTAGTCCACACCATACAAATCAATCCATGTGATATGGCCTCATTTCTAAAAGGATATAAAAAACATATAGAAACAAATCATAGATCACATTTGGGTTATAAAAGACATATGAGACTAAGCAATCAAACATGATCAGATTATTTTACTACAAGTATAAAAAAAATTTAAATAGTGTACATTAAGGAACCAAGTGATTCCAATTAAAGGATATAAGTACTGTTGTAACTTTTGGGTCCTCATACATACACCACATGGGGCTAGGTAAATTATGAGAACATTTTAAACCATTTAAGCTATAAACAATGTCATGAGGCCAATGTATTTTCTCTTAGACTACTAAATGTCATCGATATGTATAGCCATATAAATTATATTATATATGTGTCATGCAAATGAATACAAAGTGTTTTCATCTATCGTTTAAACATATTTCCTTGTTTAGCTTGACTAGACATTGAACCTCGATCTCTTGTATCGCTCGGTGTCTTATGTCATTCTAATCTCTCGTTCCCCTCACTATTTTGTAGGTCAACCTATACGTATAATAAATATAAAATTAGATATTGTTCCAAAGTCTATAACTACAAAAATTATTTAAAATGATATATATATTAAACACACAACATACTACTAGTCCAGTTCTTCTTACCTATGACACTCAACATCATTAAGAGAGGTTTGTCCTCACATAGAGGTGTTTACGTCTATAAAATGACAAAGACATATTTATCAATTATTTGATAATACCTACTAATATCAATTGAGACAAAATAATCATATTTAAACATATATGTTCATACTCATACCTATGTTAAGAAAATTGATGATGAAATTGTTGCACTAAACCAAAATCCAAATTTTCCTTTTCTCATACCTTTTCATTGAAAGATTCTCTCAAGTCTTATGAAGACTTAATATTAAGACATAAGTTTGCTCATTTTTTCCATTATTACTAATTCTTGTCATTATCTTTATTTTTAGAAGTGAAAATTTAAATTTTATCTAAAAAGAATCTACACAAAACTAAAAGTCAACGAAAAAATATATAAAAAGAAACTTTTTGTAATTAAAATATTTCAAAGTTTCTAAATAATCAGCTTCTCTTATCCATTTAATCAACATATGCATTATAAAATAATATGAAATGTGTGAAATATAATATACCTTTAAAATATTTCTAGATTAATCACTATTATTATCTCATTGTTGTTGATATTCTAGAAGGTATCCTCATCAAGGATGTAACATTAGAATGTATCTAATTTTCTTAAAACAAAATAATGCAAACATAACCTAATTCATCTAATCATTGTGATCTTAACCTTATCATTTTCCTAATTCTTAAAAGAAATGATACAACGTGTCAAAATGTAACTTATTATGTAAGCATTGAAATCAAACGTTCTTCAATTTGATAATGCTTGACTACATGTGTTTTTTAATATATTCAATAGTTGCACAAAACCCTACTTCAGTAAGAAAGGCAAGGAATTATCTTCAACATAAGAGTATGCTTTAATCAGGCTCTTATAATTGAAATTTACCGAAGCAACTATGACATCAAAAGTTTTATCCAGAAAGGAAAAGGAAGCATCAGCGCACTTACAAATATTACGACAGATTAAAATATTGAAATCGTCTAAAATTCAAAGGTGGGCCTCGTAAGGCGTCGAATAGTACTAGAAAGGAAAATAAGATCACGCACTAACAATGGTAATGTCCCTTTTTTTAATCGCCTAGCTGAGAAAAACCATAACTTCACAGTGCTTCTTGATGAAAAAAATCTTATAAAATATTTACAGAATCTAGTACACTCGACGAAACTAGTGGTGGTGCAGGCTGCCAAATTTTGCCAAATAAATACTTGGCGCCACACATGTATCTTATTCACATGAACAAGTGGAAGGAAATACAATATACAGTGAGCTGATTATGCTCCCTTGAATATCAAGATATTGAGCTTTCCCAAACAGAAATAGATGAAACTTCCTTTGGCATGAGTGAAATAACAACCGAAGTTCATCCCCACAACGCACTGCCACCCCCCGCCATACCACTTATCAAAGTCCTGCAAAAACAACCACAACTATATGACATAACCAAACCATTAATTTGGCCGAATTCCCTCTATTTCTACTCACTACACAAATCACTCATACTATACAAAAATCCAACCCAACAAACCTTCTTGATATGGCATGCAATGTTTTGGCACTGAGAAACGTCAAAGAAATCAAGAGCTTCCGATGCACAGAGCATTGCATGTCTTTGCAGCTTCTCCGGCATATCTGTACTTTCTATCACTCCCTTCCCTTCCAACATTTTCAAAGCTAATGGGCTCCACTACTAGGGAAGGATTCAGCCTTAGCTAGATATTATGGTGAAGACCGAAATATTCCAGAACGAAAGAAACTAAGAATAGTACTAAAACTATGCAACAGATAACATTCAGAGCTATTAATGGACCACACAAACCAATGAAAGAAAATCCCGTATTCGAGGTGGGATTGCACGAATTTTTAAGGTAGTGGGATGCTTCAGATTTGCATAACAGGTCATAAATTATTGCGTGCAACCAGGTGTGCGGCGCGATTGTCGGTGGAAAGACTCATGTTCAATAATGCGTGTACTGACCACCGCCCAGAAAAAAGTGATCCAATCTAATGCAAGTGTTAGCGACATGAAAGTATACCTTGACGACGAAAAGCGAAGATTCTTTGTTTTCTTGCTCCTTTAGTCCTAATGGATATGATAGAGGACGGTCAAGTGTGTCCCACATGGATAGATTGATTCACTTGCACTATGTTTAGGGGTCCACTATGTCGTGTCTTCCATTGTTTAATTTTGCTTAGATTTGTCCTTAAGTGTAATATTGGCTAATCCAATAGAACACATGCCCATTATCACAATCAATGTAGATTGATAATGAGTGTTTAGTGTTTTCCATTGTTTAATTTGCCTTAAGATTTGTTCTTAATTGTAATATAGGCTAATCTAATAAAACACCCGCATATTATCACAATCAATGTAGATTAATAATGAGTGTTAGTTGGATTGGTATTTGTTAGTTGGGTTTGTATTTTGATAATTTAGAATAATTAAATCTAGAATTGAGATGGAAATAATAGAATTTAATTCAATAATCAATGAGTATAAGAGGATTAGTGTTAGTGTTAATATTTAATATATTTTATAATCTAAAAAGAATGTCTTCTAGATATTTATCTTGGAATCATAAATTTATGTTCTTGTAAGGATAAGTTTATACAGATTAGGGAAAGGTTTGCAATTATCGATGTGTCTTGTACTTGTGAATGTGTACTATGAAATTTGTTTACCTTTGTTTCTCATTTCACCTAATTCACGCTGACATTTTCTTCCTTTCTTGATGTAGCATCATAAATTGTCACCTTGACAATTTTACACTACCTTGACACCCTATTTTGCCTACAATGTTAATTATAATAATAATGTATTCATTTCGGGGCTAGATTAATAAAATATATTTAAATCCTCAAAATCCCAACATGTTTGAGAAAAAAAACACCTAGTCTAGGGTATGGGGTGCCATTGACTTTAATGGGGTCCTATTTCAAATTAGAGGTTTGGTGTTGGTCTTTAAAGAATTATAAAAATCCTAGGTCAACCTATATTCAAAAATATCAATGAAGATGCATATATAAACAATTTTTTATACTCATTTGAACATTACAAAAGAGATAATAATGAAAAATGAGCTATTATGACCAAATTGTGAAGATGTATTGAACTATCCCCTACATGCTATCTACAACAAGCTATTATGTTTTGTGGACTAACCTCTTACAAGTCTATCAAGCAATCAAGGCATCCATCAATCAACATTTGTGGCAACTTGTGGTGTGGCCTCACTTCATCAAGGATTTCATACCAAAGGTAATATTTTCAATTATCATTTATCATTTCAGTCACTTATTGTTTTGGCATCCGACTGACCTAGGGTATGCCCTCTTGATCATCATCATTTACTATATGTGGAGGTGTAAACACCAAAACAAGGTTTGAATTAGGCAAGCCCCTATACAACACAACTGTTTGCCCTCTTTTCAAGTGTGTAGGTTAGATTTGAAGGCTCCATCATTAGACAACTATAGGAAAACATAGTGCAAACTTGTACCTTACAACCTAGAAGTTGTAGATCTAGAATCTTATATGGGTATGTGTAGGATCATGATGGGTTGAAAAGTGGTGATATGATGGGTATGTGTAGGGTATGTGGCTGATGACTTTTTTTTACCCAAAATTGATGAAACAAAAAGGGTTTTTAAAGGAGATTCTCAGTTTTCCACCAATATAAATTATGCTTTACTTTTAGTTTAATAAATAATTATTATTCACTTTCTATATGAATTACGACTAAAGTGTTGATTGATAAGTTAATTGAAAAACATCTATAGCTTTCAAATGATATCACATTTTTTTAATCTAAAACATGCATCACATTTTATGCTTCGCATACTATAAGATTTAAAAAAATGAATTTCATGAATTTTTGACCAAGTTAAGCTGGTCAAACATATGAATTTTTTATATTTTTTAAAAGTTGTAATAAAAAATCCATAATTAATTATTTACTTGGAAAAAAAGTACAAAAAAATATGCACCACATTGGAACATGAGTCCTCTACTTATATCTAAAATATTATAAAAAAATATTATCATTTTATTATGGTTAGGGTGGTCAGACATGCACCTACTTATTTTCTCCCTGAAATTTAAGTGCTACTGCATTGAAATTTTAAAATTTCACCAAATAGATCTATTTGTTTTTTAGATAAACTTAGTAGTTTAGAAACTACATTCAATTTGCTACAAATTCTATTCTTACATATTTTTGAAATAATATAGATAACTTATTCAAATTTTTACATCAAGTTTCCTAGCTCTGATTTTTCTGAATTTTCATCACCACTTAAGGGCCTATTTTTTCCATGATGATCCTGCACATACCCATATCTCAATCAAGAGCACCCCACACCTTTGACTAGAAAATTTTGCTTCAAATTTTGATGATAGGTGCACAAATATGCACCTTTATGAGATCTAGGTTTGTTCCATGATTTTCTATTTTCGTTTGTGAGATAAATTGCATTTTTCAATTTTAGGGTTTATGTCAAATAGGCTTGTTAAACACATATTAAATTTATCATCTTTACAACTCAAAAGAGACACAAAACCTAAGAGATTGTCTCCTCCTTGTGGCAACAACCTAATCATCAATCCTAGTTGGTTTATGTTCAAATATGGAGTCAAGTGAAAAGAAACTAATCCTACTTGGATCTAAGATCACTTTTCCTAATCTACACTTGATATATGTCTATAAGAGTTGGTATAGAATGATCTATATTATGCAATATTTGGATATGGAGATAACCAAAAATATCAACAAGTTTTAATTAAATCACACAAAGGATCCAACATGAAAGATTGATTCTATTCTACTAAAGGATACAAATATACATGATTATATTATCCATTACAATGATAAACTTTTGTATATATAAAAAGGTTGAGACATAAGATTATGACATGTATCTTAATATTATGACTTGATACATTATAGGTAAATTCCCAAGAATACTCTAAGTAAAATTAAGTAATAAGGTATGAAAAGACTTAAGAGTGAAACTAGTTAGATAATATTCCTCATTTATATCAACAACCCCTTATGTGAAACACAAAGAAAATAAGAAAATATGTAATGATAATTCCCAGCTATAAGGCTTCATTAGCCACATATATACAAATGAATTTCCTAAAAATAGAGAAAATGGGAAAAAATCAAAAGAAAAAAATCATCTCCAAGAGAGAGAAAAATACAATATATTTGTATAAATTATGATAAGGATAAAATATCATATGATGAAAAAGTCCTCTATAAGAGATAGGAAGAGAGAGCATGCAACCCTCAAATGTAAAATCTCTTACACTAATGGTACATACTCAAACAACATTTCTCCCATTAGGAACAAATATTTGGGAATATTTTCCAAAATATCCAAACAAGATTTTTCCCATTAGGAACAAATAAATCCAAGAATGTATGTAGGATATTTTCCCATTCTTAAGAGGAATGTGAAGGAAGAAAATAAAATATGTATGATATCTTTGTATTTTGTTCAAGTCACTCCTATTGATGGGTCTAAATTGACATAACCAACTCAAATAGAACAAATAACACTACTTCTAAACAATTGATCAATCCTAGTAAATAATCAACTTCAAAGTCCCTTATATAGTTATGTCTTATAATTTGAAAAAATTAAGTTGTCTATGCAATTTATTTAACAAGGGGTTTATGCTAGAAAATAGCAAGCTCAAGGTGAATACTTCATGTCAAATGTGTTAGATCTACTAAATTTTTTTATTAATATTTCAATCTTGTTAAATAAATGTACTATTTTAATTGATAAATATTTTAAAAATGATATACTAAACAACTATCGCTATTCTACTATGAAATGAACACATAATTTAATCCTATCTATCCTAAAATTATCCTTAATCTATCTATATTTAATGAAAACATTAAAAGATGATAGGATTGTAGGAGAGGTAAATTAAATTAAAAAGGGAATGACATATTCAACATTATCTTTAATTATAAAATATATGATAAAATCCAAAATAACCTACAATGCAATGACCTAAATTCACACAATCATGGACATTTTAAGTGCAAAATTATTAGAAATTTTAAACAAAGATACTCAAGTTAAATTCTTAAAATAACCAAATTCCATCTACAAATGTCGTACACAATCCTACTATTAAGCATTTTCAAGGTCTCACTAAGATATCTACGTTAAAGAATGTAAAGGATAAATACATCACCACCAAGGCTATAAAAATAAATAGAAGAAACAAGCATCTCCTTTCATTAAAATATTGAAGTTTTCATTTACATCCAAATATTCCAACATTTAACAATATTTCAAAATTTTCTATAAATATCCATCTTTGGTTCATAGCATTACAACTAAAAAGGGAGTTTGGCATATACCTCAAATTGGTCCCTAGGCCCCAAATCCATAAACTAGACTATTTTCAAAATTATAGCTCGAAAGAATAAAAAAAGTTTCATTTTATTGAGTCTCAAAGAATATGATACACCCACATAAAGGTGGTTAAGTAATGGAATTAGAAAAAAACAACAGTAAAATGTGCCCTTATTGATTAGGAAAATGGGCTTGGAAATAGTACAATGCTTCCAAAACATTATTAAGACTAGAAGCACCTATATACCACATGTTTACTCTTCTATTGAAAAGGGTCCTCTTTATCTACTCCAAGACCTGTTTCATTTATATAATTCATTCTAAAATGCATTAGAGTTTCCTTTTCTTCTCATCAATTCAATGGTGAACTATAACATGTGGTTTTTCCTTATCAACTTGGAAAAGTCATTGATGATTGTGGTATTTTGGAGGACCTTAATATAATTTTCCTAGAAGGTGTACATATGAGATGAGCAATAAGCTTTTGATTTATACCTTGACTATAGTAGTAGCTTCTCTTCCCACCTTGAACTTTCCTTAAAAGGCTCACACTTCCTTTATTCTACATTTATTTGTCTATAACCACTCTTTATAAGTTTTGGGTTACCATTTCGTAATATTTATTTTCTCTAGAGATCCTTAATTGGAACCCAAACCAATTTTTTTAGTTGAGCGAGGTTATACTCTAGTACGATAAATTATTCTACAATTTATTCCTCAAACTCATCTATTGTACTAGCTTCACCACTATGTTCATGATAGCACTAGACAATCTCTTAAATTAATCTACTCCCTAAGGATTATAAGGCATCCTTCTAAGCGATGTAGGAGCATCTAGGTGCATGAGCAATCCTACACCACAAAAAAAGAATTGTATTTTCTTTTTATTTGATTTTTTTGTGAATTTTTATTTTGATCTTATAGGCATGATTTTAGGGCACTTTTCACACATTTCTAGCATATTAAAAATTTAATTTTAGTACCTATTTGATAGGTGACACTAAAGACTTGATTTTCATATGTTTTTGGCTCATAAATTTAATATTTCTTCACCAAATTGGAGGAAAATTTTTAACACCCAGGATAGAGGAGGCCATTTTTGGAATCTTGCAACTCCTCTCTAAATTTAAAAATTTGCATTAATTGGGGAGTGGAAGAATTTGGATACCTTGATGAAGGTAGTGGAATGAAGCAATAAGAGGACAAGTCTAGAAAATAATTGAAGAGGAATGTCAAAACATTAATGAAGTGGTTATGGAAACACCTAGGAAAGAGAGATGAGATATGTATGCAGTTGAAGAAATGGGAAAAAACCATGCCTCTAAGTTGAAGAGAAGGAGAACAACAAAAGAAAATGAGAAAAAAATAAAGGTTTTGAAGGGGGATTATTTGTGAAGCCTATTGGGATGTGTAGGAGTGAATCATCTGGATTTCATGGTTGCATGTTTTATTGTTGTAGCTGATTGGAGGGTTCTTAAATCATATTTCTAGAGCTTGAATGCAAAAAGATTGCATGTAACTGAGTTCTAGTTTATTCTATTTCTCTTTGAAGTTCCTATTGTAAAGTTTTGAAGATTTGATGATAAGAACACAATATTGTTCTATTTTAATGTATGTTAATTCATGTGTTGGAGTTTAACTATTCATAGATTCAATGGATTTGTGTGTGTGTGGGTTGCAACAATTAATAGTCTCATACCTAATTTTTAATTGGTGTACTACATCAAATGGTATCAGAGTAGTGTTCTTGAGTGTGCAAACAGAGTGTTGAACATAAGGAAATCTAGCGCCAGGGTTTGTGGGTGTAGTGTGTGAGTCTATTGTTGTTCTCCAATAGAGGTTAGGCTAGGTAGAAGGTGCATAAAGAGGGGTGTGTCTTCTAGAAAATTTTATTGGGTAGAGGATAACTGTTGAATGTGAGTGATTTTCTTGTAGATAGTCAAGCGTGAAGATGAATTTGAAAAAAGGATTAAAGAACTGTTTTGAAGAGACCATTTGTGTGGATAGTTATATGTTGAACACACATGGATATGGAGATGGGGTGACTTGATATCTTCAAAAACTTAAACCCTTAAGTAATATTAAATTTTAGTCTCTTAGCAAGATCAACAACACATTCATAGATCAACAATACTTAATCTAATCAACAAAAATAAAGGATAATGCAATGAACAAACATGCAATAGATAACACCATATTTATGTGGAAAACCTAAGAGGGAAAAACCATAATGAGAGTTAACTCATAATATAGAAGCTCGTTGCTTAGAGAATTACAATTTAAGGCTCATTGTTAAATGATTGCAAGCTAAGGTGCATAGACTTATGGAAAGATATAAAGGAATTGCAACACTAAGGTGCACAAACCTAAGTCAAGATACAAATTACAAGGACCTATGATATTCACTATCTGAGAGCAAGATACATGAAGAATATGAAATTACAACATTTTTCAAGAACACACTCTACTAAATGAGGAATTAAAGATCTTTATCCTATTCTTTTAATAACTCACTACTTCAAATCATATGTGCACATCTCCACACCCTCACACACTTCTTGCAACTTAATTGTACTTTCATTTATATCCTTTGCAAGGTCTCAAAACATCAATTAGGTCAACCAAAAAGAATACAATCAATGATTTCAACAAGTTGGCCTTAAAAACATAATGTGGTCCTATCCAAAAGATAGATAAGACCAAAATAAATCTTATTACATATTCCAAAGTGATCCAAAACAAGTCACATGCTAGCACACATCAACTCAAGTTTACAATCAGAAAATTTGTAGATGGAACAAGCAACACATTACTAGTTAGCCCAAAAATATAGCTTCAACTAAATTTACTCAATCCATTTCTCAACAAGATAGGTCAGGATTTGAATACATCTTAACACAACTTCATATGCTGGTGCAAACCCACAAGCACATGGCACATGCAAGATAATGATCCTAGTCAGTCAGATATCCATAATTTTCCTAGAAAACCATCTCAACATAATATGTGGTACCAGAGATATCAACCAATGAGGTGTGGACCACAAAGAGATATTCCATAAAATCCACCAACACTTCCAAAACTTATTTCACACTTTCATGCCACAAATAGACATTGAGAACCAAACAAAAACAAAATACTTTATTCCAAAAACATAGAAGATACCACCATGAGATAGAACATTGATAAACCAACTTGTGGACCACTTCATTGCATGAAAACTTAATTGAGACGTTACACAAGAACTGAGAGCATGTCCACAAGCTATAAGAGTAGAAACATCAATGTAGAGAAATGTGGAGAATTTACCAGACCACTCCAGACAACCAACAAGACTGCCAAAACACTAAAAATAGAAGAAACCTCCTCAACAACACTAGTGACCTAAAAATATAAGATTTTTGACATCCATAGAACACAAAAATGGAATCCAAAACCATATGACTATATCTCCAACAATGGAGAAATACGAAGCATTCTCCCAAATAGTCTTCATAGCAATTTCCTAAAATTGAAACTTTCACCAGCTTGTGGAGACTAGAAAATTTCTTACAACAAATACTTCCTCAAGAAAAAAAAGAGAGAATAGAACATACTAGAGACCATCTACAACAACTCTTCATCACTAGCTTTACTTATAATCATCATCTTAATACATCATCATGATAACATCAACAACTATACTCAATACATATTCACTTGACATCAAACAAGGAATAACATCCAACAATTAACTTATAATCATAGAGTATCAACAATATATAATTCTAGACACCAATGAAAATTAAAAAAATATCACAAACATGTGCATCAATCTCCCAAGTGTTGAAAACCAATGCCAAAAATACAACCAATGTAATAATCTCACCAACTGTTGACATCACAATAATCTCCTCAAGTGTTGACATCAATGATAACCACAATAACAACTAATGCCAACAATCTCCCCCTTTGGAATTGATGGATACACAAACCTGCTCATTCTCCCCCTTTGACATCAAGGATAAAGGGCTACACATATCTACACACTAAATACAATAACACATTCTCCCCCTTTGACCAACAACACTTCAAAAATAGCTATACATGGTTGAAAGTTTCACATTTTCTTCCAACTTCCCCTTTGATGTGCATACACTCCTCCTTGAACCACCTAACATGCTTCCCCTATTAGTAATAACTATTACCAACTCCCTCTAAGAGGAAGCCACCATCAGTCCAAGCATAAGGATATATATTGAATTTCTCTACCTAAATAGATCCACCATTTATGCATCTAGTTAGAAAAAGGAGGGGGGATAACCCTAAATTTTGTTAGAGATACTCAAAAGTATCCTTTGAAATTTCCTTAGTGAAGATATCTACAATCTAATCCTTAGTAGGAACATACTCCATTTTGACTTCTTTATCTGCAACCTTCTCCCTTAGAAAGTGATATCAAATAGAAATATGTTTAGTTCTTGAATGGACCACTAGATTCTTGGAAATGTTAATTACACTGGTATTATCATAC
>VDFB02105785.1:348592219-348665266 GCA_007258455.2 Sequoia sempervirens
TTTTCTCCTACCTCAGATTCTATATGACTGACCTCAGATGCTTTAGGACTCATGGTGTCCTCTTGTGCATAAGCCACTCTCTTTTCATTGCTTGATGAAGATGCTTTCTTCGGGCACCTATAAGCAGGATGACCTAGTTGGTTACAATGATAACACTTCATGTTTGCAAAATAGGAATTGCTCCTACCTACTCCTCTTCCTCTATTTGAACCTCCTTGAGGTCCTCTTCATCTGTTATATCCTCCTCTGGAAGACGTTTCACCTCCATGCTCAGTGAGTTTAGATTCTCCTTGATTTCTTTGGTCACTGCCTCTTCCTTGGTAGCCACCACGCTGTCCTCTTTGATCTCTTTGATCTTTTCCTTTGCCTCTGCCCTTAGAAGCCTGATCTTGCTTCCTCTTGTTCCTTTCCTCAATCTTTATGGCCAACTGATAGCATTGGTGCACTATCTTGGGACTTAGAAGAGCCATCTCTTCCAGAATGTTCCATTTCAAACCATTAAGGTACCTAGCCACTTTGAGACTCTCATCCTCTATCACATTAGTCCTCATGCATAGCTTTTGAAACTCTTCAGTGTATGTGTTTACATCTTGGTTTTTCTACCTTAGAGTTTTCCTCTTCTTGTGTAGTTGAATCTCATAGTCATCTAGCATGTAGGCTTCTTTCACCTTGGAAACCATTCCTTTCCAAGTTGATATGGGCTGTTTGCCTTCTTTTTCCCTCTCTGTCTGAATGAACTTCCACCATGTCAAGGCATATCCTCTTAATATTGATTTAGTAACCTTCACCTTTTGTGCTTCAGTGACTCCATCACATTCAAAATGATTTTCCATTCCCTCTATCCAGTCCATGACTAAATCAGGTTCAATTTTTCCACTAAAAAGTGGTATGCCTTCAAGTGTTTTCCCACTCAAAGCTTTCAATGCCTTCAAGAAAGGCTCCTCCTTCAAAACAGGGTCAGGTGCAGGGGTCTTATCTTCCTCTGCAACCTCTTCTTCCTTAGGGATCCTTCCTTCAAATTGCACACTCCTCACTGCTTGTTCAAGTTGGGCTATTCTTTCCCTCAATTGTTTATTGTCTTCCTCCTACTCTTCAACCATCTTGGCTAGTTCTGCATTTGTCACCATGGTGGAAGAATCACTAGACTTAGGGTCTGACATACAAGATTCTTTCCCAAATCTTTAACCTGCTCTGATACCAATCTGATAGGGAGAGGGGTTGGAGGAATCAATCACTAATTCCTGCTCTAGGCCTTTCCTTATAAGACCTCCTTGGTGATTTTCTTCACCAATCTAACCCATAGGTCCCCACTCATGACTAGGAGCCCTTGGTTTGTCTGCCCAACCCATCTTCCATCACAAACTCCAACCACCAAGTCCACCTTGGTTCATTTCCACAACTCTTCCTTAGCCTTTACACCATACTAAAGAAAAATCTTACTCAACACTACATTAACTCTTGCAGGGGTGGTGAGATGTCCTCAAAGGCCTCAAACTATCCTCCAAGGGTTTTTGAAAGTTCGCCAAGTCTTCATCCATCCATCGCTCCCATCAAACTTACACCTAGGGTTTGGAAGGCTAGTAGCCCTTGAGCCCCTATTAGGTCTCCTTCACCAACAAAATAGGTTATAACTCACAAATCTCAAAAGGACTCCCCAAGCTATCTTCTAGGTTCCTGGGCCATTTGAAACCTTCTCAAATATTTTCAAGGTCTTGTGCCCTAACTGTCCGTATAGTGCTAAATCTTGAAAAGAACCTTTCTCTAGGGTTTCAAGCCTTTCATGGAAGTTTTCAAACTTCCAACTTTTTGACACACCAAATGGATAGATGGAGTATTCTCCTTCATATAGCAACAAGGTAACACACCACCCTAACTCCTCCCAGAAGAAAATCATCCATATCTGATCACCCGTGCAAGAAATGTGACCTGCACAACAAACTTTTCCTAGTCGAACCTGCACTGGCTTGCCTAGGGAATCATCTTGCTAGAAACTCCTAAAACCACACAACTCCTAAATTCTACCATATGTATAGGCATGGAGTCTAGGCACATTTCCCAAAAGGCCATACAATTTATACAGTGGGAAGGTGCTCTAAACCTCCATTTTCTCAAAACAGCCTATTTCAGGCCAGCAACATGGTGAATTCCAAAATATTTACAAACAATGCTTGAAAAGGAATAAAATGACTATCTATTAACACAAAAAACTTGTAAAAACACTACTCTACATCCTACATAGGCCTAAATGCCTTGATCAATCCATTTTAGCACTGTTCTTGAATAAAAACCAGAAAAAAATGGCAAAAACACTATTTTTCTTCAACTTCCAAAAAAAAATAGTCCGTACAAATGAACTTCCAACCTCCATAAAGGTCGAGGAAACCTTTAAATATGCTTCTCAAACAATTATTCTTCAAATGGGCACCTTTTGGCTGCTCAAACTCAAAAAGAGCCTTATTTTGCAAAAATTGTCAACAATTGCAAAAATTGCCAAACTTCAACATTAGACTAAAAATTGCTATTCCTCACCTATGGTCAACATTACCTTTATTTGAAAACATAGAAAAAATCTAAAATTACATGAAGGAAAACATCTAAACCATCAATTCACTCTTGAGCTCTTGGTGTTGCCTAGGTGCTCCTGCACCATTAGACTAATTGGATATGCTAAGTGTTTGCTCGCCCAAGCCCTAATGCATTCTATTATAGTTGTACCATGGTGGTAGATGAAGCAAACGTAGTTGGTTGAAGTAAATGCAATATTGAATGTAGCAGTGTGGGAAAGTTTATTTTGATTAAGTTTCATTACATGTATATATATATAGATGCATATACATATAGATGTATACATACATATATATATGTATGTAAATGTGATATTGAATGTTGGCATTTGGGAGAGTATACTTTCATAAAGTTGTATTCTCAAAAGAGCCATTGTGGTTTTGCTTTGATAACATGCTATTGTTTAATTCATTGCATTCAGCTCCATATTTTGGCAGGTTGGAGGCTATTCAAACAGTTGGGTTGCGTAATCAGTAAGCCATTTTTCTTGGGTAAGTTGAATAAATGATTAATTTATTCTTTATATCTTTTGTTCTATGCTTATTGTTCATTTCCCTAGCAGGTTTAAGGGTTTGAACACTGATGTGTTGCATAAGTTCTAAATCATTCAACGCTCTAATAACTCAATCCAATCCTCCTTCCAGTTCTCAACCATAACCAATAGTACATGTATGTAGCGCTCATCGTGCAAACCCCAGAGAACAAACATTGCAACAATTTTTTTTTAAAATACAAAGTGACCATGCCTCTAAACATTAAAACATATTCACAATGCACATTAACATTATAACGTCTAGTCCTCTGGGGCACGTGAGGTCACATCACATAACAACTCTAAACAAAAAAAAAAAGATAATACTAAACAACTTATCTAATAACATTACAATATCCATTTGTAGATGTATATCCATGTAATTATAAATAAGAGTGTAATTACATTACATATTACAACCATAATAAATCTCATCAAATCAATGGTTACAAAGGTCCATCATTGATACATCATTGTTTAAACATTACATTACATTACATTACATTACATTACATTACATTACATTACATTACATTACATTACATTACATTGTTCAAGAATAACAATGATACAACAATGTTCTTCAACATGAATGGGAATCCATGAAGAAAGATATAGCTGAATAGATGAATACAAAGTATCATAACTAGCTCAAAGGAAGAAACAACTCTGGAGTTGCCACAACTGGCACCAATCCGCACCTCTTAATTTTCAACTGGGGACCCAATGGGGTACTTAGCACGTTCCACCCGACCACGTGGGTCCGAAAACCCACCCCCCGTGCTAAGGAGCTAACAAGAAAATGACCGCGACCAAGAATACCACAAGACAACTCCAATAAAGGATAACATAGTACAATACTTCAATAACAACATCAAAAATACATAGATCATAATGATAATAACAAAGACTAAATCACAATAACATAAACCATAAAACCCATCATAAATAAACCAAGGAAATAACCATAAACCACATGCCGAGTAAACCAAAGAGATAATCATAACTCATTTCCAAAAGAATCTGAAACAACAATCAGAATACAATTCCAGAGGCAATGAGGAAACAAGGCATACAGGTGTCTACTGGAGAGTTTCATTGCATAGCTCTCATGGGTTATCCTGGCCCTTCCTCCAACTTGAAGCGCTGGCCCCCATCTATGGATATCCTAGCCCTTCCTCCTACTTGAGGCGCTGGCACCATAGGGTAGCTCATGTGGAGCTAATAACCTCTTGTGAGGATGAGGTTATGACTTTGCTGACCACGGCCTTTTTAGTCTATCATTAGTCTATGATAGCCCTAATGCATAGATGAGGTATCCAATATTTATTATCTTATGTGTTTTACTACCCATCCCCCTAAGTACTGTTATTAGGTTTTCACTTGTTATACTACTCTTACGTGGGTTATCTTGAGCTCTTCCTCCTTTTGAGGCGTCGGCCCCCACGAAGAGCCACTCTCCCTGAGACCCCAAAACACAAACCAAAATCCAAGGGGTTGTACCAATACTACAAAAACATTGATAGTCAAACTAAAACACATGCGAGGCATATACCATCTCGCCCATAGCCATAAACATAGTTGCCCATAAAACCAGGTACAACCCATACATAAATTTAAAATCTCAATTACAATCATAATCCTGGCAAGAACCAAATCAACAATGGATCAATATGAAACAAGATTATTCTCGCCTTTGGAAGCCTACTGACCAAATAACCTCAAGTCCTCACGGAGGGTTTCCGCAACAGTAAGTATCAAGACTCATCAATGAAGTATAAGCTTAAAAGAGAAAGCTCACATTTAACAAAGAACACAACATTACAATCAAGCATCACACTAGAATGCAACATCCCCATCACGAACTCATAAATCAGGACTTCTCAATTCAAAACAACCTAAGAGGGAGACATATTAAAATAGAAAGAAATGCATCATCGAGGTCAACCCTTAAATGCACAAATTCAATACACTTAGTTTACTACAAGCCATTGAGTATACTTGATATTATGAAATCAACATCTAACATCAATTAAACTATTAACTATTTAAGAACCAAGCCCTCTTTCATGGGTACTGTATTTCATTTACTTAACTACACGACATTAACTTCAAGAACATATAAATCATCACTTACATTTCACCTGGGTCTAGTAGGAAGACATCTAAAATTTATTAAAGGAAATATTTAAACATACTCTCTCAACTTCTTAATACATATTTGGAATTCGCAAGATTGTGTTTTATTCTAATTCGTAAGTTACACCTATAATCCATGAATCTAGAATTTTAAGGAACATTCTAAATATTCAATTTACATTTTATTATTATTATTATTTTTTTATCATTATAAAGTTTCTTATATAGTTAACGAACTTAAAAGAACACATTTTATTAGAATATCATCTTATTCAATTATATATAAATAAGACCCCTAGCATCATCAAATAAATTAGCACTAAATGAAAATAATAACTGCAATTAAATTACCATAATAAATAACAAATCTAATTAACCAATGTGAAACGAGATAATTCCACATATACATATCTATCTAATATGTATAACTATAATTGAACATTGCTCTAATGATAAAGAATAGCCTTAGAACATTTAATCGAGACTTAATTTACGAATAAGATATTTTTAATTATTAATCCAATAATTGAATTAACCATACGTATGTGTGTATATATAATATATATTCTAACCACCCATGCATATCAAGAAATCACAAATAGTTTCAATGAGTGTCACATAATTTGATGTTCTATCATTCTTATTTTTCTATGTATCACCGTGTCAGCACCTATCTATTAGGCTATAACAAACATGAACATAACAACTTAGTGACATACAACACTGAGGGATTTGTTGGTCTCCTGGGCGCATGCAGTCAAATTGGTGGATGAGGGATGCGAATACTTCACACATCAATAAACCCTTAATGCATTACGTATATAATTGATCATTATGTGCGCACGGTTGACTTTCAAATTTACTACACCTTTGCAAGTCTAAAGGTTGCAGTTGTGATAGGTCGCCAATGGTACTAGGAAGGCTGTTTAATTCTGTACCCGCCTCAACTCTAAAAGCTGTATCTGCGATAGATTGTCAGCATAATCAAGCAGGTTGTTTAAACCTTTGAACCTTCCTATTATGTTCACGCGCGCGGCTGAGACAGGTTAACAATGAAATCAGAGAGATTATTTAGACCTTTACAACATTCTATTTTTAAGTACAGCAGATGTGATAGGTTGCCAACGAAACAGGAAGACTATTTATACCTCTACAGTCTTCTATGTTTAAGTGTTGCTGATGTGATAGGATGCAAACGGTTACAGGGACATCAATTAAACTGATACACACTCCGAAGACTGAACGTTGCAGCAGAGATAGTTTGTCGATGGTTGCAAGGAGATTATTTGATTTCAATCACCCAACATAGACGTGAGAACTATTTCCCAGATCGCCTCAACGAGATGTCAACTTAAGGAATGAAACACAAAGGATAACAACGTGGGCACAAAATGGGTTTATAATGTATCACTCAGGTTTAGAATTTGCAGTTGCAGACTAGCAACACAAAAGCACATAAATATTCATCACTCCTAACTGACACTGTGGTTGCTAAGGACAAGGGCCTGAAATGCAACAGGGGTTCGCTCCAAAGTATACACTAATGTTGCATACCCACCTATCGATACTGATGAAGACGTGGGAGTGTAACGAATACCCAAGGCTGAGTTAAATGAAGGGGAATTCAGGTATCTCCAAGGCAACCGTCGATGTAATAAATAGGAGATTATTAAAGAAGAGCAGCGTCGGTGTCGCCCAGCCGAATGCGCAAGGCAATAGAATGGAGAGGCTGAAGAAAGATTGGCATCAGGGTTAATGATACGTTGTGAAAGCAAGTGTCACAGCCTTTACCAGCATAACCTCTGCTCATGCTGCCTCGCAGCTTAGACAAGGTATAGACACCCAAAAAGAACAGGTACAGAAATTTTGTCCGATGTTACAGATTGCAAGTGCCGTGGCAGGCCTGAATGCAAAAAGGGGAAGCATAGAAAGGGCACAAGGACAGTTTGACAGAACGCCTCCAGGAAATGTTGTTCACATGTTATGCGAGGTCCCATGGTATGCACAAAAAAATTCACATGGAACCTCTCAAAATCTTAGAATTAATTAAACACATCAGTTATCCTTATTGAATAACGTAGATATATAGTTGATAATTCGGTGCGCGCATTGCAGTTTTGACTCTAGAATAGGAGACAACACTGAAATTAGAGAGGGCACTTAGAAATCAGAGGAGACTACCAATTTGTAAGGAGCTTGGCCTGCAATGGCAAAAGCACAAGGTAGGGTAAATGTCGGAAGATCAATTAATTCAACTACACATTCATACCATGCAGATCAAAAGATGCAGGATTTCGCTTGGATTGTTAAGCAGAGAAAGAGCCTTTGAAAAAAACCACAAACCGTAGAGACGGATTCAAAAATGTGCTATTTCGAACCCTATGCTCAGATAAAGCAGGTCTCAATATTTGGTGAAGGGCATACTCAACAAGCCAAATTCTAGACAACATGAGATAAATAATATGGACGACCGAGGAACGTTGCTACTATCATAAAGAGGGAGGATTAGGATTGTGCAAGATTTTTACCAATATAACACGCAGAAAAGAGTGGATGGTTATTAAAATAACAAAAGAAAATTAACAATAGATCTGCTTAAGGAAGGAGTGAATGAGTACCTTGAAGGATAGGTGTATTCCTTTCTTATGGACAGCTATGATTGCAGAGATCAACGCCCAACCACCAGAAAACGACGCAGAACAAGTGACAGGAATCTGCAACTCTACCCATCCCTTGCGAGGCACCGGACCAAAATCCCTGAATTTTCCTCGGTAACCCTTCAAAATTCCCCCCATGCAGCAATTACCAGCATGCCTCCCCCTAAAATTAACTCTCACCATTATTATATCTTCATTGCATCTGCTATAATTAGCTTATTATTGATTTTTTTGCATGTTTTGCGCTGCTTTTAATTTTGTAACTACTTTCCGGAAGATTCCCTGACTTTTCTCTATTTTTCTTGCTTTCTCAAGAGTTCGAGACTTATCTTTTAAAGTTTATTAACATTCACTTCACCACCTTTATTAAATCATTATCCTTCCATAAAAGAAATTACCAATATGACTTAACTGTAAAGCAATTCATCAAATTATTATTTTTAATTTCTTAATAATTCATTAAATTAATTTATTAGTTTATTATTTTTATTTCTAATTCATTTAAATTACATAGAGCTTGATTTTTAATTAAATTACCTAATTAAACAAAATCCTACAAAATATTACTTTTAGTGAAATTACAAGTGGACACTTAAACACCCAAGAGGCTGATACAGAGGGGCATTACAATGTAAGTGCAGAATTTCTCCATAATCAATAAATAGATCCCATGACCACCTTGAAAATATTATTCGTCGTTTCTACTTTCTAATTGTGTTTATTGATTTTAGCTATATATTTACTAATCTTTGATCCTCCCTCACTCATATTCTTTCCCTGTCCGTTGAAATTCCTTTCTCTTCTATTTGTAGGTGTTAGGCTAAAGCATAGATGACAATTCCAAAAGATGGAACTCCACAAAATTTCTAGTGGGCATTTCATATTGCTTTTTCTCAAGGGTTTGGCTAGGGCCCCCAGTGCTCCATGTTGCCAATATGGAAGGGTGGATAATGAGCATGGGTTTTTTGTTTTTCCCTTTGATTCCATATATATTTTCTCACATAGATACATGTATAGAAAACATGGTTTGTAACAACATGTTTCTTACGTACTACCAAGTGGTCGCATCTTCAACTTATGTGCTATTTGTTTGAAGTTTCTATTTGTTGAGAAGCCAACATTTAATTGTGCAGTATGTGTAACATATGTATAGTGCCAAAATGGATCTTTTTAGAATGTACCTGAATCAATATATTGTCTTGGATATTTTGTACTGAACTTTCCCCTTCTACAACATTATCTATTTTGACTCTCTAATTGCACTATGCAATCATTCATTTAAAAGTGGATTTTTCTATTCTCAATTATGTTGTAATCCATAATACTTCTGCTCTATGGAAATGTTTACCATGGATTTTGGCTCATCTGTGATTTAGCTATAATTTTTAACTATTCTTTTAGGAGTTGTTTTACAATTTCCCTTTTTTCTCTATAATATTTAGTGGCAAATAATCTAGGTTGAATCTTGAATTGGGAAACCAATTGTTAGATACAAATTGGTGTCACACCTTCTCTAGATAGCAATAGAATTATAAGTGTAGATGCCTATACCTAATTTCCATCTCTCATCAAAAAACACATGCATACTAAAACTTTAATTTCCACAACTCTAGAAATATACTAATTATAAAAAGTACTCAATATTGAACGTCTTCCTTCCATGGAAAAAATGTGTACTTTTTTTGCCCAATTTTAAAAAATACACACATGTGTGATGACCCTTACAAAAAAATCCTATTAACTTCAAAATTAAATGATTAATTGATCCAATAGGCTACACAAAAAGTGACAATATACATGTGCATCTATTTCCATTGAATATAAAATTTAAATATTCTTGCTAGAAGAAACAATTATTTTAAATTTATTATTTAATTTAATTTTTAAGTTCCCCCTTTTAAACAAATTTAAAAATTGATTTCAAAATTTTCTAATAGTGTTAACTAAAATTTATACAAAATGTTCTTCATGATTATTTGATTCATACAATCTAACTCATCTGTTTCATTCATGGTCACCTTTCCATGCAAATAAAAAGCTTCAACCCTCCTCACCACAAATTTTCCCCGCCACGGTAGGCCCCTATCGACTGATTGTCACATGCTTATGCATAGGACTGCTAGTTTAAACTAATATTGATAATAATATCTAACCATATATCTAACTTATGAAAGTTACCAGTAAAATTATCCTATTACACTCTTAATTTTAGGTCTACACTTCTATTATCTATGTTGTGATTCTTCATATATTAATGTTTAATTCTAGTATGGATATCCAATATCTTTATTTAATGTTGATGCCCATAAATACAATTGAATTGGTCTCATTATTTTTTGTAAGGAATTTCTCATAAGGAATCCTATAATAGTCTCATCATTTCTCATAAGAATCTAAGTTTTGTGTAATTTGTAACTATTTATTGCATGGGAAGGATGGGAATTTGATATGGAGTGCAGAGGTAGGAATGCTAGTGGAGGGGGTTTATTGAATGAGGAAGGTAATTCAAGAAATGGAGATGATGATCCAGATGGTGTTGGGGATGATTTTTGTTGCTCTTCCTTTGTCTCGGGCTTTGGCTAGTCACGGGGCGATCGTTTTTCTTGCACTACTAGCCCCCAAGTTTGGGCTTTCAATTGTTTGGTCCTTGGTTGTACTTTTTGTGACTTTTTTTGTGGCTTTGGGCATGTGCAACCTTTGCATATCTAGGTTTGCTGCTTCTACCTTGGGTGTTGGCTAGTGTTTATCACTAGCATTTCTACTAAGTATTTGTTTTCTTTCTAGGTATGCAAAGCTTCATCGAGAGTTTCTTTCATTCTAGGATCCTCATGTTTGGCATTGCCTTGTTGGGTTTGTGGGTCTTTGTTGTGGGTTGCATTATTGTTGAGCTTGGTATTATCATTTTAGTCTTTTTTTCCCCTTCCCACTTTTTTTGTCAGTGTTTGGTGGTGGGTTTTCTTGTGGGCCTAGAGATTGGGCCTATTGAGGCATTGACCTCCTTGTTCTTTGTCCTTATTTTTTGCTTGGTGGGTGGCTCCAATGCAGCTTCTCGTGGGGGTTTGGTTGGGCTTTGAACTACAGTGGTGCCTTCCTTTCTCCTTGCTACTCTTTGAGTTTGCTAAGAGTGCCTATGTTTCTATGACTACCTTGTTGGATGGTTTGTAGATAATGAATGTCTACAGCTCTGGTTCCTAGATTTTCATGGCCTTTGATTGCAAGTTCTTTACTTCTTTGGCTACTTTTTTGTGAAACTTGTTGCATCTTATTAGTGTTGTGGGTTTTGCAGTGTCTAGTTTCTTGTCCCAACTCTCATTTTGGCTTCTCTTATTAAGGTGGAGAACTCTCCTACAATGGTGGAGTTTTTTTTGCTTGATTTAGGTGTTGTTTGGTGGGGGGTTTCTTAGTCCTTGGCTTTGATCTGGAGCATTTTTCATTTAGTTGGAAAACTTGGTTTGTGTTGGGAGCTCACTTTAGTTTCACATTTTGTTGGGGTTCCTGTTTGGGTTGTGCTACTTCTCTTTGTCTTTCCTTTCAACTTCTCCTTTTGAGGTGGGGAACTCTCCTATTTAGGTGGAGAGGGTTTACACTATTAGAAGTTGGAGAGATTGAGCTATTAGGATTTTGAAGCTATTCAAGGTTGGCTTTCTCACTACCTCTTCGGGTCCCCCTAATTTACCTAATTACTGGGTTGGTTGTTAGCTGGGTTTTGGTTAGGTTTGGCTCTAGTTGGAGCTTTAGTCTCTATTTTATTTTTCTTAAAATGGTGTTGTTTACCACTTTATTGTTGGAGATGGAACCCTTTTGGGGGTTTTGGTTTTGGTAATGCTTCTTTCTCTTGTTTATCTTTTATAGGGAAAGTTGGATACTTTGCAAGGGAATCACTTCCTTTTGTTCTACGTTTGTTATTTTTCTCCTAATGTGTGGATTTTAAGTTTACCAATGGGTTCTTGGTATTTCCATTTGGTACTTATTGGTTGTCTTTTAAGTTAGGTTTCTATTGGTTTTTTTCCTTCTCTAGTGTGTTTTGGGATAGTATTTTGTTCCTGCAACCTCTTTTCTTTGTAGTTGGTCTATAATCGGTTTCATGCACTAGTCAAAAGCTTGGGTTGATTAGTGGTCCTTTCCTACCTCACTTCTCATGAGTCTTTCTTTTCATTGCCTCACATTTTTTGAGCCTCCTCCTTTATGCCTCAATGGCTATTCTGTAACGAGAACTGGCCCTTCCAGTTTTAACCAAATCAAAACTATTTATTGCATGAAATATATTTGTAAATATATTTAATATAAAAGATATATAATTGTAATGGTACACTTTCCCACTCCCCCTTTGCAAGAGGCAATGACAATAATAATTTTCACTCCTTCCATGCTAAGCATGTGAAGTATCTTTCTTCCTTTATCAAAAATGATTTTCTTATGAACAAGGGATACTAATAATCCCTATGCATATAGTTCTTTTCCACACCCTTTGTAGCACATGAAATTTCAAAACCAAATTAATAAAATAAAATAATTTCATGGTAATCATAAGTAAATAACATAAATGGCATTGTTAAACTAGTTTCATAGTATATTATACTCTTCCAAAGTATTTACTAATCATGCTAAATAGTGCTAGTCAATTTATTTATAAAAAAATATTTTTTAAATTACATGTATCTTTCATTTGATGAATTTTTTTTAATAACTATCTAAATACTGATCATTGAAAATTCACTAACTTAAGGAACTCTTCTAGTTGAGGGACTCTACAAATTAAAGAAACTCAAGAGAGACCCTATGATAATACATATTTTTAGCATTATTTAATCTTCTCTAAAAATGCTAACCCAATTGTGATGTGGGAAAAAGGGATCAAGAGTCTAAACCACACTTTCTTCTACATCATATTAGGAAGGAATGGAAAATTATCACAAACACCCACTTGCCTACTAACCTCAATGGAAGAGCCAAAGTGGTTGGAACATAGTTTTGGTTCTTTCTTGGGGGAGATTGGTATTGATTGATTGATTAATGCTTAAATTGATTTGATAATGCAACTTGGGTGTACCTAGATCAACTATGGGACTACAACAAATGGATGTAATTAAATCAAAGTACAAAATAAAATCCAAAAATAAAGTACAAAGCAACAAAGTGCAAAGATAGATCAACCAAGTATATAAATTGAGACTCAAATTGGCTAGAGAAGGGTGTTGGCACCTTAGACCTAGAAATGTAGATCTCAAAAATCAATAACTAGATCTTAGATGGTCATAGTTTGTAAGTTCCTCTTCCCTCGACTCAACTTTAGAACTTTGTCTATCAATGATTAATTCCACTTTCCCTAATTTGTTGAGGTAAAAGGCATTAATGTTTGATCATGCAATTAGGTATTCACTTGTTTCCAAAATCTAGTTCAAATTTGTTACCTACACACAAGGGAGGAGATAAATGGTTGTGCCATATAAGAGATTTCCTAAGTGAAACCCTATTTTTATATTTATAACTCCACAACTACTATGATGATGTAAAAGAGTGCTTACCCTTGGTTGGACAAAGGAAAATGTATAAAAGAATGATAAATTGATAAGTGTTATAACTTACCACCTAGATCTAGTTTCCTTGATGGACTAAAGTCATTGTACTCATCTCATGCAAGGAGAATTGGTTGTTTGATTGAAGGTACTATAAGTGTTAGCACTCATAAAACATGAGAACTTGATGCATTGAAAAGATGAATCTTTATTGATGGTGAATGTTATAAACTCTACTAATTCTACTCTGACTATTTTTTAGGACGCTTAATTTCTCAATCATTTCAATAGGATTGCATTAGGATTCCTTAGGATTTCAAATGGTGAAAAAGACTTGTATTTATATATAATAATTCATTTTCTGACCAAATTAATTATCAAAAGATGACAAATGAATTTGAATTTATAAATGTTAAATACTGATAATAATATATTTAGATTGGGGCCAAAATAGGCTAGACAAGGGCACTAATTGCCTAGTCCAAACATATTTTGGGTATTTTTGTATTGGTAAATAAATATTAAATTATTAATTCCAATTTTTTTTTTTTTTAAATATGATCATAAATTTTGAAAATTAAGACCACAATTGGGTCCAAGCACATAAGAGGGAGCTAAACCTAGTGTGATGTTGCCACTTGGGTGATAATTTATGATGCTACATTTACTCCCACTTTAGCAAGAGTATTAACTTATACTCATACTCATACTAAAATAAGGATAAGACAAAAAGGGTTCATTTACCTAGACATTGGAGAGGTAGGATAGTGCCAAATCTATGAGATGTGCTAGCCCCTAGAATCAAAATTATGTAGAACAATGACGTGAAGGTAAAGGAACACACATATAAGGTGTAATACAACATGAAAAAAATAAAGAAAAAATGATGAAGAAGCAAAACTAAGAAGATTTAAAACAAAGATAAATGAAAAATACTATACAATGAAAACACGTGTAAAATTACAACTTAGCTATGTAACACTTTTATAAAGTACATGATGAAAATTGATCCAAATTTTTTAAACTTGACTAAAAAGTGAAATATATGTTTTGAATTTTGAAATGATCTAAACTAATAAAATATTTTTGTTTTGTACATTTTATTTCTATATTTTTTGAAAAAATTAAAAAAAATTTGAATATAGTATTTTTTTTGAATTGAAACTATAATTTAGTTGTTGATAAAATACTAAAAATGAAAGTTACATGAGATGTCAATATTTATATATTAATTTTTTTTCCTTCAATTTTTTTTGTGTGTATTTATAACTTGAAACTTTAGCGCATGGATATATATTTTTTTCAATTTTGATAAATATATATTTTTAAATAAATATTGAAATCCACATGTACTAAAACATAGTTGCTTCCATGACTTACCATTAGGGACTCGTGATCTTCCCATCCATCCAAAATTTTGAATGTGTCTAGTTGCTCCTGCTCGGTAGTGTCTTCCCCACTTGGGTGCGAGTTGGTTGTGGACCTTTAGGAAGATACTTTTCCTCAAGATTTTTCCAATAATCCACCTTTCATGGATGTGGTTGCTGCTATAGTTTTCTTTGTACCCATGGATATGGTTGCTATTGCAGTTTCCATTTTTCTTACAAAGGGTTCTGAATTGCTTTTATTTGTTGATATTATGAAGATCAACAAGTCTAGCGAGGGATTTGGGCATCCTCTATGATGTGTAGATGTTGCTCTTGTTATTTCCCTAGGTAAGGAAGTCTCTGAACACATTGATTTCTACTCTAAGACTACCCTTATCTATAATTTTTTTTGATGGTGGCGTTCTCTCCCTTATTTTCACCAATGGGTATCCTTATCAAGATCTCTATTAGTGGAGGTTGTGATGGAAATTTATCCTTCTACAAAAGTCTTCTTTGTTGTTGGGTTCCATTCTACTAAGGATAAACTGTCAATTTTAGATTATGGTTTGTGGGAATGGGACTCTCATCCCCTATCCATGAGGCTTTGGATTCATTCCTTTAACCCTTTAAAGGAACCCATTGATTTGGTGCCTATTTGGGTAAGATTTCATTATCTTCCCTTACAGTTCTGGTGCTCCTCTACTTATGAGGGCATATGTAATGCTCTAGGAAAGTTCTTGAAAGTGGATATTTCTTCCAAGAATTTTACTCACACCTCATTTTCTTGAATTTTGGTGGATGTAGATTTGTCTAAGGCTTTACCTGGTGAGGTAGTGCTCCAAGTTAATGGATGGTCTTGGTCCTAGCTAGTGGTTTATGAAGGTATTCCTTTTTGTTGCTGACACTTTTTTGCAATGGGTCACTTAGCTCGTGACTATTCTCATGGTTCTCATTTTGTTTTGTCCTCTACTTGGTGGAAGAATTCTCTCCATGAACATTTAACAATGTACCCTATTGCAAACTCTTCTGATGGCAAGGATTCTTGTCTCCCCTTTCCTTCTACAAGATTGAATACTCTTGTGGCTTATACTATGCCATCTTCAGGTAAGGCTACTCCTAAGGCTAAGTGTGTTGCCTCCTCTAAGGCCCCTGATGCTCCTACTTCTAAATAATATTCCTATTGTTGATGGTGCTACTCCTCTTATAGATTATGTTAGATGGTTTTTGGATATGGATTCTCCTTCTATTGTGTGTGCTATCTCCTTGTGGCCCATGCTTCTCCAGTGCTAAAAAGGGATGGTTTGACTTCAAATTCTACTACTTCATTCTTGAATTGAATGCTTCACCCAGGATACTTCTTTTGTTCCACTTGTTTCCTACTCTGGAGGGGATTCTTCCCCTTCTAATATAATTATCTCTAATCTTATTTTTGATTCAATGTGGACTTTGTGAATCAAAAGAAGAAGTCTAAGAAGGTCATTGTTTCATTTAACAAAGTGGATGGTTCCTAGCTCCAACATTAGAGCTATGTCTTTTTTATACTTCAGGGTTGTTTCTTTTTGGTGGCTCCTCTTAGCTACCAGTCTTTTGCTATTCAGCTATGTGTGTGGCCTTATAGCATGTTATACTAGCAATGTTACCTATACTTCCTTTCTATTTTGTTGGAAACAAGAATAGCTTCTAGTTGTTGTTTCATCTTGTTCTCGATCTTTATCTTTCTGTGCTTATTGCTAAATATTTTTTGCTATAAAAGGGTCAAGGCCCTTTCAAAATACCTACTTACTTAATCAAAATCATATTTGTTTCCATTTAATGCCAAATTTCTTTCTAACAATTTATCTAAAATAGAAAAAAATTATACCATTTTAATATAGATTCTTTATCTAGTGCATCATATTTTTTTAGTTTATTTTAATATGTTTTACTATCTTTCCTTGACATGAAAATCAACCCAATGTTTTGTGTTGATAACCTACTTTAAGTAAAAATAAAAAGTAAAATATAAATAATAATTAAACTATATATATATAATTATGCTATTTATATATATTTAAAAACTACAATTATGTATCTACAAAAGGGTATTTTTATATTTTGAAAAATACTATTTACACTAGAGGAAGTTGTTGAAACATCAAGCTTTTGAAATAATTATTTTTTTTGGTAAATTTTCCTTAAAGTGGTGTTACATATTTATTTAGCCAACAATTTTAGTTGGAAAAGTTGTGGACATATCTAACTTAGCTAGAATGAATCTTACAAGATCACATGTTTGACCAAAATTATTTTTTAGCTATAAATAATTAAAATCACTTGTTCTCATAAGTTGATTGAAAGTGTGACATAAATTTATAATTTTACCCACAATGAAAATATGTAAGGGGTTATAAAAATCACAAACTAGCAAGCTCTGTAGAATTCTTACTATGATTCATACCCAAGGAGATATTGAGTCATAGGTTAACAATGTCTGATATTTGCTTGGTGACCCATAAATTAAAGTATCATAGGATAGTGAATTCCAATATTCACTAGGTGAGCTTGATAAGAAACAACACATGCTAGTGAAGTTTGGTATTCATTGAATGAGTTTTGCAATAGCAAAAAATGAAAACACACAAGGGCTAGTGAAGTCTAATATTCACAAGGTGAGTTCTCATGTCAACCATACCAAGAATTATAGTCCCAATAATTCTAATATGGTACTACAAAATATTATCAATATGCCAAAAATGTATCATAAAATTCAACATGCATGAACAAATCAAAGAACATAATGAAATACATATACCCCCACCTTACAATAATTGCTTATGAAAACTAGAAGAAATTTCCTTTAAGGTGGAATAAAATTATATTTGTAACATGATAAGACATGAAAAATTATTGGAAAATACTATGCAAATGATATGTGACTCATGACAAGGGGCTACCCCAAAGAAAGAGACACAAAATTAAAATGACCAAAACAACACATAAGGGATCCACAAATATGGGGTCATTATAGACTAGGTATTATATGTAATATGATCATGCTCAAAATTGACATCATTCCCCAAATACTTGTGGAACTAAACACAATGGAGAAATGACATATGAAGATGACAAGGCTTTTGGGATAACAAGGGAAAGACCTAAATGTATCAGCACTTTGCATCATTCCCAAGAGGAAACATAAGACAAAATGTTCACAATACAAAGATGAATAGAGATACAAATAGGTGAATGCCACAATATGTTTTTTTTTACACATGTGAGCCAATATAAATAAAATCATCTACATCCCAAGTTTCCCCACCATAAATGGAAGGCAAACAATAAGCTAACAAAACTACAAGAAGTGTGATACAACCTAAGAAGCATTAGTTTCAACACATGGTAGGTCACTCATATTAGGAGGATCATCATGGTTGTTTCCATCTAGATTCATTAACTTTGCAAACATAAGAGATAATTCATTATGATCTTATTTTTGTTCTTCTATTTTATTTTCTTTCAGACTATAAGAATGTATCATGATATATTTGATATTATGACTATTTGCATGATTGTGAGTACTAACATCCATATTTGTAAAGTTAGTGAGATATTTATTCCTTTTTAGGTTGGGATAAATAAGGTTTAGCTTCATGGTTTGATGAGGGTGGTGGATTAGAGTTAGGAAATGATGAAGATTGATGGAAGGGAGGTATTACATTAGGATTTGGTTGAATGGATGGAAGGTCATTGTTAAAGTTATGTTAGTTTCAACAAGCTAACGAGTCATAGCTTGACATCTTGATTAATGCTATTTTCCACTTTTATTTCTTCTTTTACAAGTTTTAGCTTAAGAATGGATAATTAAGGCATTCCCCAACATTGGTATATTTTCTTCCTTTGCAGTAGAAATCAAAGGGAATATCAATCACTTTGAGACCATTAAACCCTTAGGTTTTGGCCTAAATATTTTTTATTTTGAAGGCACAAAGTTAATTAAGAAGTTATCTCTTGGTCCTTTATAGGATGTCAGAGGGAGAAACATGGTATTAATTCAAAGATGTTTAGGTAGGATACCTAGCTCAAACTGAGGATTATTCCCTACTTGTAGAGTAGGAGGAATAACCATCAAAGTCAATGGAGGCCAAGGAACCTCAGTAGGATATTAGTAATAGATAATTCAAATATATATGCTTAGCATTAAACTTTTGATATGACATAAATAAAAAACATTCATGAGGTTTAATAGGTTGAGCTAGTTCAGGAAAAAAGTAATCTCGTCAAAAATTTCCATGAGAGGCTAAAGTCCTAAATCCACTATGGTATAGGGTATGTATATTTTCTTCCAATGAGAATTTAAGATATTTATGAATGATAAATATGATTGCATTAATGGAGCTTAGCCATGGATGACCTAACTTCATGTGAAACTAGTCTAATGCTGGGATTATTGTAAATGAAACATCTAATTGTTTAGGTCTATCTTCTACTAGAAAAGTTATAAAACAAACTGTAGAGTAAAAAATCCATCACAACCCTTCAAGAATACTTTTGAATGTTAATAATAATATTTGTAGAGTTCACACATATATAATAATTTTTCAATGATCACATTCACTTTACACACATGATCAATAAGTATTTCCCTTATGGGTTTATCATTGATTCTACCAATGATATAAAGAGGACCATTGAGTACAGTTATAGAAGCATCAATATATGAAATAAATATTAGGAAAATGATTTGTTTGATCCTTATGGGGTTGAACTTCAATCATGTTTATCTCATCGGACATTTCATTCTCATCTTCTTCATTATCACTTTTTTAGAAAAAAATTGTTGAATGACTTAGCATTAGGTTTGCACAAGAATTTATAAGTTTTGATAAGCTGATGAAACTAATTTATTTCCTTTATCATTTACATTGACCAACTAGATGATATTAGAATCAATGCTATTTTTTACTTGGTTCTTAAGAAACATATACCTTTTTGTAGCATGTCTAGGTGTACATTGATATGGATTAAAGGATTTTGCATTAAAGTTCAAGGGTAATGGTATAGTTGTGTAAATAGGCCTAATTATAGGAAGTTGAAGCATGTAGAGAATCAAGCAATTGTGAAAATTACCTATGTATTGGCCTAAACTGATATGGTGTTGTAGTTGTAGCATCAACTTGCATTTCAATGTTATTAGCATCTTGTGGATTCTTTATCTTGATGCATTTTTATTTTTCTTTTGAAATAATTTATTTTGAGGGACAACTTCAAATTGACCAATATTAGTTGATGAAGTTATATCTTCATATTGAATAACCAGTATCTAATTATCATGAAGGGTCAGAGGGTTTAGGTTTGGTAAGAATTACATGGTTTTGAGGGTTCTTTTATACAAATTCAATTTGAGAGCATAGACTAGTGAGTTTTTCTACAAGTGAAGGTTTTCTAAATCTTGTTCTATCTCCTGTAAGAATGAGTAATCTTAGTGATTCTGTCCAACTAGTTAGAAGGTCTAGGAGGATCATCATGCTTCAGCCTCAGGATGATATTCCAAAAATTGAACAAGGTACATCAAGAGCTCCTGCAAAGCCAAAGGACAAGAAGAGAGATTATAATAAGTCTAAGAGGGGTGGTGTTAGGAGCACTTACAACCTGTAGAGTAGGGTTGTTGGTCATAACCAAGGGAAGTCTGGTGGAAAATTCACTAAGTCCTGGAGGAAGAGGAAGAATAACTACCACAAGGCTTATGATTCATATATGGGGAGACATGACTCTGCCATGGAGGATGGGGCTAGTCCTTCGAGCAATGAAATAAATACTAACCCAAAGTATGTTTGATACCTTCTCATAATGGAAGCATGAGAGGATTTTGATGATGGAGATATAACTTCTCTAGTTTCAACAAAATCATGAAGGGGACATTCATACTCTGATTCTAAAGATGATGAACCTTAACAGAGGTGGTTTCCATGTTTCATGTTTTTTTTTTGATGACTAGCATGAAGGAGAGGTGTTGGACACTATTGCTATGATGAAAAGTATGCCTTTTTAAGATAACATATAAGTTTTTGTATTGGGTACTAATGTGGAAAACTTTTTTGGTTAATGTGGATGGAGGGTTTTGGCACTGTTGCAATGACAAATGATGCCTTTTGGAAGGCGGGTGAATCTTCTACAATGGAAAGGATTTTGTATTTTTGTATTTTTATTTTCCTCCTCTCTACAAATGTAAATGTAACCATCTGGGGAGTGGTGGAATTGAAATGAAATTGAGTGTCAAGTTTAAATGTGACTAAAATTGTAATTTGGCTAGTTGCTTGTTGCTCCCATGTTTCTATAAATGAGATTTCATGGCTAGTTATAGGGGTTCGAATTTTGGGTCTTGATTGGTCTAGGCCAGAAAAATGAGCTCATGTAAGAGCAATTTGTAAATTCATGCATAGATGAACAAAATAGTATGAAGTCTAGGGTATTTAAGCTAATTTGTAATTAGCTTAATTAGTTTTATAGTAGCAACAGTATATGAATGAAAATGTTAGTTTGGAAATAGAGTCTCCTATGTATTTTCTCTTTCAAATTATAAATGAAATGATTAAGGGTCTTTTGATTTATCTTCAATTGTTTTGATTGAATGAGTGATTTTATTATTGCTTTGGTTCAAGGAACTGATTAAATGCTTAAGTAAGATCATTGGGTTGTGAGGGAAAATTCTAGGAAATTGCTAAGTAGTTTTTGTTTTCAACACAATGAATTGAATATTGTAATGCAATTTGTTGATAGTTTGCAATTTTTGAGTCAAATTGCTAAGGTATTATAGATTGTTACAAGTGTGACTTCATTACCCGAAGATAAGGCACTAGTCTATTTTTTGGCTATCTAGAATGTGAATGAGTCATCCCTGCATTGGACCAAGAGAAGAGTCATCCCTACATTGGACCAAGAGCATAAAATGAGAATGAAAATCATTTAAACACATTTAAAAAAACATATCAATATGAGATATCATTTATTCCTTGCTTTAGGTAACAACTCACTTAAGGGTTAGCCAAATCCTTGAGGGGTTTTATCTATTAGCATCTGATAGGGATATATCTATTTGTTCTAATGTTTACGATAAAATGGAAAGGGAATATTATTTGAACATTATCAGGATTACCCTCCTGGGTTTCATAGAGTTCAAAGAGTAGAAGTAAGGGCCTATTTATCCCTACATGTTTATTGTACAATCCTTACCTTTGCTTACCATTGAATTATGGAAAATTCATAGGAATTTGGTGAGATTAAGTTTGGTTCTAAAAAAATAACCAACAAATCCAATACCCTAAACCTTCAAACCTATAGGTCCTCAAACCTATACCCTCAATTCTCAACCCTCTACCCTATACATTGGATCATCAACCCTCATCTCTCTCTCTCCATCCCTCCTCTTCTCTCCTCTCTATCTCACTTCTTCCTCCATCTCTCCCTCCCTTTCTACCCTAATCCCTCAACCCTATAGCATCAACTCTTAAAGCCTTAAACCCTCAACCCCAAACACTAAACCCCCAACCCTAATCCCTGAAACCTAAGCCCTCAAACCTTAAACTCTTAAACCATCTACCTTACACCCTCAACCCTTAAACCATGAATCTTCAACCCTTAATCCCTCAACCCTAAAATCTCAACCCTCAACCCTTAAACCTTAAACCCTCAACCCCTATATCTTCTACCCTATACATTAGACCCTCAACCCTATACCCTCAATTCTCAACCCTCTACCCTATACATTGGATCCTCAACCCTCATATATCTTTATCCTTACATCCTCTTCTCTCCTCTCTATCTCACTTCTCCTCCATCTCTCCCTCCCTCCATTCGTCCCTCTCTACCCTAATCCCTCAACCCTATACTCTCAACCCTTAAACCCTCAACCCTTAAACCCTAAACCCTTAAATCATCTACCCTCTACCCTCTACCCAATACCCTAAACCCTCATCCCTAATCCCTCAACCCTATACCCTCAATCCTAATCCCTAATCCCTAATCCCTCAACCCTATACCCTCAACCCTCATCCCTAATCCCTCAACCCTACACCCTCAACCTTTAAACTCTCTAGCCTAAACCCTCAACCCTAAACCCTTAATCCCTCAACCCTTAAACCCTAAACCCTAAACACTTAATCCATCAACTCTCAATCCCTAAAACCTCAACCGTCAACCCTAATCCCTCAACCCTTAAACCCTCAATTACCAGCCCTCTACCCTATATATTAAACCTTGAACCCTCAATTCTAAACCCTCTACCGTATACATTGGATCCTCAACCATAATCCCTCAACCCTATACCCTCAAACCTCAACCCTAATCCCTCAACCCTAAACCCTTGAACCCTCAATATCATCCCTCAACTCTTAAACCATTAAACCCTCAAGCCTTGAGCCCTCAAGCCTTGAGCCCTCAACCCTTAAATACTTAAACCCTCAATCCTCTACCCTATACATTAAACCCTTTACTCTGCACATTGGACCCTCAATCCTAATCCCTCAACCCCTATCCCTCTCTCTCTATATCTCACCTCTCTCCCCCTCCCTCTCTCTCACTCTCTCTAATTGTCTCTATCTACTCTCTCTCACTCCCTCTCTCTCCCACTCCCTCTCTCTCAAAATCCCTCTCTCTCCCTATCTCTCAGTTATCTCCCTCTAGCACCTTACCTAGGTAACTCTCTCTTCTCTCTCTCTCTCTCTCTCTCTCTCTCTCTCTCTCCTCCTCTCTCTCTATCCCTCCCACCCTACCTAGATAAGTCCCTCTCACTCCAACCCCCTCTCTCTCACTCCCTCTCTCCCTCCCTCTCTCTCAAGTCTCTCCCTCCCACACCCTCTCCCTCTCCTAGGTCTCTCTCTCTTACTTTCTCTCTCTCACTTCTCTCTCTCACTCCCTCTCTCTCCCACTCCCTCTCTCTACCTATCTCTCTGTAACACCCCACCACATAACACCAAAGGAAACTAATACATCTAACATTTATGGCACAATTTTTAAAAAAAATTATATAAGGTGTGTATATTAAGATTCCAATGCATACAATACAACTAAATGAATACAAATTAATCACCTAAGTCCTTTAGGGTACACAAGGTAACATTACATATTCTAACCCATAACGAAATGATAATGAACAAGATTCTGAATTGTATTAATATAAACCATCATAACGCTAACATTAAAAACATTCACAAGAGATAAACCAGTATGACAAGATTAAATCAATATAATAACCATACACATATATTATAATCATTGGAATGCAATAAACATATTTCCATATATACAACATGTTCATATGGTGATATTTACTATCACAAATCAAGAAGGAAATACAAGGTATAATTATACATCACATCTACCTTCAGTACATCATGTTGAATAATTACATGAGTTTACATCATAAAATTTCCCAACGCATGAGGGAGTAATACATCAATACAAGAGTATGAATAACGTACAAAGTATACATTTGGAAACAAAGTGAACTATGGATCACACTGCATCTGAAAAAAATTGCACTGTATTGCACAACTACTGATAGAGTACCTAACGAGATGTGTAGCACTTTCCACTTGACCACATAAGTAAAAAACAACTCACCCCCCTATGCTAGGAGTAAAAAAGGAAGGATCCTCGACCAAGCTCATCCAAATAGAAAATAACAAGACTAACACGAAACAAGAGTGACATGAAAACACCAAGGAAAAACACAACATCAACATACCACTTCTAGAGGCTTGAAAAGATAACAAATCAAGGGAATGCTAGGGGAGAGTGTCATCACACAATCCTAACATGGGTTATCCTAGCTACCTTCCTCTAGGCACCGATCCCCATCTATGGTTATCCTAGCTACCTCTGTAGGCACCGGCCCCATAGGGTGACTTGTACGAAACCGTTAACCCTTCATGGAGATGAGGTAACGATCTTGCCAACCATGACCTTCTCAGCCCACCCTTAGTCTATGAAAGCCCTAATGGGTGGACGAGACATCCTTACTTATCTTGTTAATGTTATTTCTACCCATTCCCCCTAATTCATTTAATTAAGTTATCACTTATTACACTAACTCTTATGTGGGTTATCTAGGCCACCCCTTTGTGCACCAATGCCCACGAAGAGCCACTCTCCCTAGAAACCCAAACCACAAAACCAAAGCTCCAAGGGGTTGTATTAACACAATAAGTATTGAATCTCAAAACTAAAAAACATGTGAGGCACAATCATCTTGCCAACATCCATATACATAAATACTCATGAAAATAGGTACAACCCAATCATAAACTCAAAATCACAATTACAACCAAAGTATTATCAAGTACCAAATCAAATGACAACTCAATAGACATCAAGCATACTGTCGCCTCTGGAAGCCTAAAATGCCAAGTAACCAAAAAATCCTATATAGGATATAACTACCTTGAGGCTTTTGACATGTCCATATACCAACTCAAGAAAATAGCAAAAGACCCAAGGGAAATTAAAGAATAAAAATCAATCACACAACCTCAAGATTCAGTTATAAACAAGAAATTCTTTTAACTCAACAATCACATTTTTAGAATATCCAAAACAACAACCTAACTCCTTTTTTTTAAAAGGTAAACTTATTGCAACTACAAACGTACGATTCCATCCATGAAATATAAATAATAAAATTTACCCAATATATATATAATTAAAAAAAAAATCTCACAATACAATTTATTACAACACTTGCTTTTAATTTAGCCAATCACAACATATATTTAGACATTACAATTAACATCACAAGATTTTCATATATTTGCACCAAGTATATATACATGCATATATATATATATATATATTATTTTGAATATTAAAATCAACATAATTACTAATAAATAACAACAAAGATCTATTTATATTACATATATACATATATATTTAGATATAAATATATATTTAGATATATATGTAGATATATATATATATTATATATATATATCTAAATTTAATTTAAATAAAATAAAATTTTAAAAAATATAGTAAAGGGGAGGCTGCAAACCTCCCCATATGGGGAGGCTATGCCTTGGCCTAGGCTATGTGCAATAGTCCCTGGAACTGCTGTGTGCGGCTAGGGCTGCTTGCAGCCCCTAACTCCCAATTGTGTGTGGGGGGGGAATGGGGAACATGGGTACAGTGACAACTAACTCGCCCCACTCCCCCCTTCCAATTAATAATAATAATAATAATTATTATTATTATATATAGTTTTTTTTTTTTTTGATAAACAACCATTGCCCTTTCACAGAAAAATACAAACAATCATATATATATATATATATATATATATATATATATATATTCTTTTTAACATAGTATATAATTTTTTTGAATATATATATATTTTCTTAACAAAATCTAATTTCAGAATGTATATATATTTTAAAGAATTGAATTTTCTCAAAAAAACATTTTTTAACAGAATATTGTTTTCCCAAATTGACAACAACTTTCATCAACAAGAACACAGATTTTTCTTCAGAAGAATTTGCAATTTCTCTAGCCAAAATTATAACAACCAAAATGGATCGAAGAGGAACAAGATGGTTTTCATTCAACAAACACAACTTTGTAAAGAAAATACAAGCTTCTTTTCATTTGTTTGAACTAAAGATTCAGATTCAGCCAAGCAATGAAATCAAAACATTTCAAATAGACTCACAAAACTCTCAATTTTTAAACAGCATAATTTTCCAAGAAAGTATAACCTATTTAAACTACAAGCACCAAAACAAATACTGATCTAAACACTAAATTTTTGAACAACATTTAAAATAGATAGTGATCAAAGAACCTGGAGTCCTATGCTTTGCAACAAAGTAACATGCATGACAAACTCCTTCCTCTTTCAAAACAACCTTCAAAATTTCTTTCTCCTTCCTCAACAATTTTTTTTAATTTCTTCTTTGAAACTCAATTCTATATAAATTTTTACAGAGAAAGACCAGAGAACCAAAATACTTTTGTAGACTAGTTTTTTCCCAAAAAATCAGAAGTTAAGAAAACTTCTCCTCTTTTAGAATTAATTAAAAAGAAGCTCTTTTCCTTTTCGAAAACAAAAATCCATCCAAGAAGCAAGTTTCCATTGCTTTTCTAATTTTCAAAAGGAACTAAACATGCATTCGTCCTTTTTCTTCTTTTCCTGATTTTTTTCCATTTCCATGAAATCTTTTGCTTTCATTTTTTTTATTTGATTTAAAGCTCATAATTATCACACAAAATTAATAAAAAATCACTTTATTTAATATTTATCCACAACTTAGTAATTATCAAGCAAATCATTAAATTATTTTATTTCCTTTACAAAAATGATAATTTGTAATTATTGACAATATTACTTAATTTATTTATTTAATTAAATAGACAACATTTAATTTAGCACTTTTAAAACTTAATGAATTAATTTAACACATTCATCTAACTATTTAATCATTTTAATTAAATAACATTAATAAGCTGCCAAAGAAATATCAAACATAATCATTAATTAAAATAACACATAAACAAGGATTAAAATAAATAGCCAACACAAAACAATACCGAAACGAAGATGGGGTTGTGGATGAACGACATTGTTAGACACAACAATGAGGGTGACAAACTTGGGATGGGAACACTTACTTATCAACTCCCTTTTAAAAACTTCATACCCGTTGGGTTTATGGGACACACTCAGACCTGACAACGCAGGTGGAGTTAGTGTCTAGTACCTGTATCTTGCATGAAAACAATGTCAAGTAACATATAAATCTCTAGTACAGACACACCATGAAAGGTAGTCATGATGTATTAGGGCACTCGTGAGTGAGTGATGCTACCCTGTCCTTTCACCAAAACCCACTAGAATACACATCATAATCCACATCTAGAAATAAGCATAAGAACATATCATCACAACATAGCACCAGCCTAAAGCCATAACATATCCAAATAGTATGAACACCACATATCATATATCATAAATCATCATAAGTAGTATCATGTGCATCCAACCAAGCTAAATATTAAATCCACACATATCAATCTGATGAAACAATCACCATCACAATCTCAAGTACACAACTCAACATAAAAGAGTATCTAGAAAGTAACAACATGAGGGGTATTACACTCTCAAATATCTCCCTCTCACCCCCATCACACTCTCAAATCTCTCCCTCTAGAACCCTACCTACATAAATCTCTCTTTGTCTCCCTCTCTCTCAGGTCTCTCTCTCCCATCCCCTCTCTCTATCTATATATATCTCTTTGTCCTTTCACTCTATCCCTCCAACCCTACCTAGCTAAGTTCCTCTCACTCTAGCTCATACTCTCCCACTCCCTCTCTCTTAGGTCTCTCCCTTCCACCCCCTCTTCCTCTCTCATGTCTCTCTCTTACTACCTCTCTACCTCTCTCTCTCTCTCTCAAGTTTATTCGTCCCTCCCACCCTATAGACAACTCTCTCTCTCTCTCTCTCTTTAAATTCCCCCTCCCTCTAAAGAAATACATACATACATATAAGAATACATACATACATACATACATATAGGAATACATACATACATATATACATGTCATACAAGCATACATACATACAAACATACAAATATATATACATACATTTAATAGACTACTATTTAACACAAAGGAAGACATAACACGAGCACATTATGTCTTTCTTAGGAAACTCTTGGGTACAAACACAAAAAAAAATGTCAAAACTATGAAATAACGTGAGCACATTATAATGTGATCATGTTACTCCTTGCTTTGGGAATCCCCAAGCCTTAGGCTTGGTGTTTTCTTTGAAATACCAACCCAAAAGCTTGGAGTGCCTTCCCAACATCAAAAGATGTGTTTTTGCAAATTTCGCAATATTTCACATAATCATGTTCATGCTAAGCATCATGATTGCACATGTTTCAAGGTCAAACAAATCAAACACCTAGATAATAATAGGCTCCCTCTTAGCTATCTAACAATGCAATTTTTTTCAAATTTTGACAATGTTAAGCCTTTGATCTATAATTTCTTTTGTTTGTCTCTATTTTTGGAAATTTAAAATAAATTACACTTTTAGAAACTATACTCCATTCTACACATATTAGAAAAAATGATTTTCAATTAGTTTTCAAAATTTATAGGGGTAACACAACCAAAATTATACTTTTTAAGAAGTGTCCACTTTGAAAATTAGTAAAAAAATAAAGTATTCATTAAAAAATTATCACAAAAATTGGGCATAAACTACACATTCTTAGCTAATTTCTAACTAAGGTGATTTTAAAAATACCAAAAAAATTTAACCTTTTGAGGGAGCCACAAAAGTTGCTATGTTATTTTTTTTGACCAAAAAAACATCAATTTCTGTGGCTCCCTCTTTTGTACCCTTTAATCTCTACCATTTTCAAAAAATATTAGTAGTTTAGAAAGTAGACTTGGAGCACTATGATCCTTGTTTTTATTGTATCTAATTGTTTTGAGTGTAACTATCCTCAATTTCACATCCAAGGTCAAGAAAAAAGTGGCCACTTAAGACCCCTTTTGGCTCCCCATCTTTTTGCACTTACCCTTATGTTATTTTGAAAAATAAGTAGAGATGAATAAAAATTATTCACTAATCATATTTCATCAATTCTTTCACAAAAAGTGCTCCTAGAAATCATTAAACTTCAAACTTATTTTCTTCTTTCTCTAAATTGCATCATAAAAAATAATAGAAATCCCAAAAGAAGAAGAAGAAGAATAGAAACTTAAAACTATTTGTTTTCTTTCTAAAACCTAAATTAAGACTTAATAATAAAATGTAATAAAATATTATAATCTTAACTAGAGAAGATAATATTAAATGTTTTTTCTGCAAATCAATAATGTTAAAATATTATTTTCTTTTTCAATTCTTCATCATAAAAGAATTTACTTTTAAACTAATATTAGAAAATTATTTTTTGTAATTCACCAATTAGTAAATATAATATTTTATTTCCTACATTTTTAAAATAAACTTGTATATTCATTTTTTTTTGGCAAACTTAACAATTAAATTTATTTATTTTCTCAAAAGAAATTAATTAACATAATAAATAAATAAAATAATTATATTATACATTCATAATTATCCAGTATTATTTATTTATTTATTTATTTTTAAATTAAATTAATTACTTAATTCTTTATCTCAAACTTGGATTATTTCAAGACATCTCAACACTAGGACCTAGTTCTTGTTCCATGATACTTAAACCTATTACACAAGATAATCATTTTATCGATACCTTACTATCATTGTTAGGAAATAATATAATAATAGAATCATTTAAACAATGAACTATGACTATACAATCGCATATTATATATATACTAAATCAATATTTTGTATCCAATAGAAGTCATCATAGAACTTTCAATTTTATCATAAAATTGGAACATCATAGAATCATAAAAGGATTAGGAATGAGGGATGTTAGATATTTTCATGTTTTAGCACATCCACACCCTAGTTTAATGCACCAACACACTATTTCAATGCATCTTCTTCTTTATGTGACATTCCTTCTTCTAATCATCTAAAATAAACCCTATCCCTAATCTAAGCTTAATCAAAATCTAAATCCAAGATTTATTTAAATCCACCTTAAGGTCTTATGATATAAAAAATAATATATATTCATCCAACAATCCTAATCCTATCTTTCCATCCACTCTCTTATTTTCCTCTTTCTCGTCTAATCAAACAATCCTAATCATGAATCTATTATATCCCAATGATGATGTAGTCTTGTTACTCAAGACAAATATGAAACTAATCCCTTTGATGTCGTCATTGCAAGTAAACTCTCTCCAAGCTTGTACCACCTACCCATCCATAATACTTTTTTACCATGAATTTTCTAGCACACGCTACCCCATCATTCCTACATGTATATCTATTAGTCACCCTAGGGATACCTATGTTATAGAAAATCCATCCTTTCCCCTAATCAAATCTCAATTTTATTCTAAATCTATATCTCTGTATTATTCCTCATATATTCCCTCATCTATGCATCAATCTAAATTTTCCCAAATATATCATTATTACCTCCACCCTTTGCTCAAATCCCATTTATTGTTATCCATGTGTCCATATACCTAACTCTCCACCTTCTCCTCTTTCTAATCATAATCCCCACCTAACCCAAAACCTTCCAAATCATTCACTTATAAATTTAGGAATCTAAGGACTAATCCAATACCACACTATTAGGGAATCATACCACCCTCCTCTAATCCTAAACAATCCAAATCCTTAATTTATAAAATTATCTAACGATTAAAAAAACAAAATATTTTTTGATTCATTGCACCCATTAGTTGAAAATCACCTAGGTATTCCATTAATGTGGCAATTCCTCTCACCAACACCTATCCCTAATCCCGTCCAAAATTTTACTTTTATCTAAACCATTGGAATAATCTAATCCCCATATATTCCTACCATCCCATCAAATCTTCCTTATGAACCAATATCAACTCCTATGGAAACTATCCAAAACCATCACCTTACCCTCTTGGTTATCTCACATTGACCCATGATGTTTCTATTTCCTTAGAGGAATAACATGTGTCCACTACCCACCCCCTTCACCTCAAAATAGAATTTCATCTTGTTTCTAAAATAACCAACATCCCATTTCCATACAAATGTTGAGGATAATGAACTATCAAAGAAAAGGCTTAGGCATTCACGAACATGGCATCTTGGAGCCCATCCATGCCAAATAAAATCCACATTCATATGGCCTTGGATACACATCCCATGACACACAATCTAAAAGTATTAGTAGAATATTTTTTCATCCTATGGTTGCTTCTTCTAAATGATCAAAAAGTACCTACCCCACCTTCTCTATTACACATATTTGAATCCTTCCCCCTCCACCATAAAAATCCAAAATGAAATCTGTTAGCCCTCCCTAATCTTCCAAATATATTTTGGGTCCTTATGTCCCAAAGACCAATTTAACATTTCCTCTATCTTATAAATATATTTTGGGTTCTTATGCCAAAAATTCTACCCTTCCAAATCCTACCAATTGATTCCTTTTAATCCCTAGTCAAGATAAAAAAAATATAAAAAATTATGGTTGTCTTTTAACACATCCCTCCTCCCATGCATATTTAAACCATCCATATTCACTAACCCATTCCACTTCCATTGGAAGCTGATGGAACCTTCAAATTTTTCAAATTTGAAGTGCCCATATTGAAAAATTATCCTTTGCACCCTTAGGAGTCCACCTACAAAATCTGCCCAAGTGACCTACTTTGGAGGGTCACAATTCGAAGCCAATTGATTTTCATTCCAAATGGATTGTTGCTCTCAATTATCCTCACATTCATGTACTCCCTTGTTTGATTTCAGAGTCTCAGGATTAGATTTGCTATTTTTTCGAGATCAAAAGTAAATGCAGTTTATTCAGTTTTACATTTGCATTTCTGATAATGTTTCAAGGTGGTCAACTTTGATCCCTAATATCTCATGGAGAATAATGACTGAGGAAAATCCTTTTTTCACACATACTCAGTGTACCTAGATGAGCTTATGTTTCTAGTGGTAGACCCCCAAAAGTTGTTTTGATATGTTTTCAAAGTGGTGACTTTGAGAGCCCTGATTGGTTCTAAACAGGTGCAGTTGCATAAATGGCTGACTGAGCAAATTTGACATTGAATAAATTTCACCCCAGGATCTCTTCTACCAAACCGTTTGTTGCGTTGCATTCTTGGGCCAAGTGTCTACATTCCTACTTAGTTTTAGGCTCCTAGGATAAGTTTTGATGGGTTAACTAATCCTTTTCTGATAGCGACATGGCCAAAAATGGTGTTCCAAAAAGTTTCAAATTTTCAAAATCTAAGGAAAACCCATTTCTTGTATTTGGTCTAAAACCTCTACAACTCCATTTTCATCAAAATCAGAGGTCATTTAATACATTATTTTAATGTATTTTTGTTGTGGCCAACACATCCTAAGGGCAGTTTACAAAGGAGGTACTTGAATTTTAAGGGCTAGGAAAAATTTGAGGAAATGGGTTTTCTCTAAATAATTTATTATGGACACACACAAAAAATCTAGGCTCCAAGTGTCACTATTTATCCACAATAAATTTCTCTGTTTGGGCCGCAAGCGTAATTAAAATTTGCCCATTTTCTAATGTTTTCAAATGTTAATATTTTAAATATTTTAAATATTGGGAAAATGTAAAAATGTATTTAGGGAAAACATAAAATACATTTCAAAATTTTGGGAGGAAAAACAAGTTTAATTCTTGCTTGTGATTGGTTGAAAAGATGTCACATAGCTTCACAGAGAACTCATTGCCCATCACTAGTTTCAAGTCTCTCCTCCATTTTAAATTAGTGATCATTGATGGTGGTGGCTTCTCATCACCCATTGTGGATTGAAGTGTTTTCTTCCTCATCAAATTGGTGATGAGCGATCTCACATTCATTTCATAGCGCATCTCTATTTCATAGGAGATTTTGAGTTTAAATTAGCAATGAGCAATGGTTATTGTGTCCATCGCCCATCGCCAATCAATGACTCTTCCTTCCAAAGAAATGAGAGATGGTCTCTCCTGAGCGATGGTCTCTCGATGGTTTTTATTTAATACATGTGAACAATAAAAAGTGCATTTTCAAATGTTTTTGTGCAAAAGAAAGTTTAATTTTTGTTTCTTATTGGTTGAAGAAAATTCTCATGGATGCACGACAATAGTAATTCCATCTCCATCGCTCATCGCCAGTTCTAAATAAAATGGAGGAGGCAATCAATGATGGTCAAGTTTGAGCGATGCCTGCAGGGAAACAAAAATGGAAAATATAAAAATATTTTCAAATGTTTTTATTAAAACAAGAATAATTCTTGTTTCATATTGATTGCAAAGAAACTTTTAAAAAATAATTCATTCATGGCAATGGTGATATTGTTGGTCTCTGTTTTGGGTGGGAGAAGTGAAAGCACATCAGTGATGGTATTCCTCCCTCTGATGGATTTCATTTGGAGGCACGTGAGAAGTTTGAAGAGAAAAGCTTGATATTTTATATAGATTAAAGGGGAAATTTAGCCATTTGCATAGTGCATTCTTTGAAATGGAAATTATTTGCGGGTGTGTGCAAGAAGTTGAGTCCACTTTTTGGCAAAAAAGTGGAAGTTTTTTTCCTTATTTTTAGAATTTGACATATTTGACCTTAAAATTTGAAGCACTTAGAGATGAAATCTTTGAAAAGATCACTAATCATAAAATGTAGTGCTCGGAGTCTAGTTTCCAAATATGTAATTTATTTCAATACCCAGATTGTACAAATTGAGTTTTAATAGGCATTTCTAAAAACCGTTGTTTAAAAGTCATTTTTTTACCATACCATGCACGTGTATGACATCCATATTTTGACTTTAATTATCATATTTTTCTAAATCCTTTTGGGAAAATTTTTATGACTCACTGAAGCTTGTTCTTGATATTTTTTGTAATTTTTTATTGAATATTTTTTTTTGTTAAATTTTTATTAGGCAGATTTGTCGTTTTGAAAAATCATTATGTACGACATGCATAAGATGACCTAAACTTATCATTTTTTGATTTTTTTTTTAAATTGAAAAGAATTGTTTGAAGTTTGTTCTCATGCAATCCGTTTGTCAAAATGTTATGTTGATCAAAAGTTATTAAAATAGTAAAAAACCCTGATATTTAAAGTTTATGGACCAATTTTATTAGAAATTAATTGAAAAATAGAAAAAATAATCCAATTGCAAAAAAAATTACATATTTAGAATCTGTATTGTTTCATCTAAAATGGGTTTTAATTTCATCAGAAAATTCTACAAAAAAGGTCGTCAGCCATATGTCCAAAGTCGATATTTTTCTTTGACATTGCTAGGACCTTCAACTTGCAGGTCAAACCAGGTTGAAGGCCTAGGTTCAGACTTCTAATGCTTTTCCCAAGCCAAAAACCTAGGCAAAAACCCGACCACAATGCAAAAAAAAATTCAAATTTTAAAAACCGGGATCTCGAATATAAAACGGGATCCTGTTTATTCATAAACAGGATCCCATATTATAATCGGGATCCCGTTCCCTATTCAACAATATTCAGACTGTTGTAAAGGAAACAGGATCCCGTTTCCCAGCCAACGGCCCCGACATTCAATGTCGACGAACGAGATCACGATTATAGAGCAGGATCCCACTTCTTATAAATAGGATCCCAGTTTTATAAGCAGGATCCCGTTTTATAATAAGCGGGATCCCGTTTAGTTTATTTAAATACATTGTAAAAAATACTGTGAAGTCTGCAACTTCACATGTATAGTCGAGAGCAGTAAAAGTAAATTATTTTTCATAAGCTATTGTATTTACAAGTGGTGAACTTGATTTTTAGTTGATTTTATCAAATGGGGCATCATCTACACCATTTTTGAAGTGGAATTGTGTTATTTTTGTGCTTGTTTGGGGGAACAAAAGGTTTCAATTTGCAATATGGATTGAATTTTTCAAAGGAGACATGAAGAAAACAATTTTTAAAGTGGAATTGAGGTAGTTTTCTACTTGTTTTGAGGAACAAAAGAGGAAGAATTTTGTCTTAATAGGTATTCAACTTCCAATTTGGATTGAATATTTTGAAGTATTTCACTATTAACATTCATTTGTGCTTGAGAATTTTATAATTATGGGAGATAAAGCTCGTAATAAGAGAAGGAAGACATTGACTCCTCAAGAAGTTGAAGCAAATAGAGAAAAAGAGAGACAAAGACAAAGAGAAAGAAGAATGAGAATGAAATCAATGAATGATGGTGGAAAAACCAATTCAACAACTATTGAAGATGAAAACATTGAGGATACCAAGGTTGTAGATGAAGCTAATTTGCAAGGAGTCAATTTGGAGAAGAATATGATTATATAAACAAGTCCTACTATGTCTTCAAATCCCTCTTTGAATACTATGGATAATGTTTCATTATGCACAAATCCAGGTATGTCTTCAAATCCACATGTTAGTGAAATGGTAAATTTTGTATGTAGAAGTTTTACAAGATGCTGGACTTAATGATGTTGACATTGACTATATTCAAAGAGATGAAACTTTTATAGAATTTGTTGAAAATAAAAAGAAAAATATTTTGTTGCAAATAGAAATCAAAATGATCATTTTCTTGAAAATGAAAACAAAACCTGTATTTTTGATGAAAATGAAAATGAAAATGAAAAAAACCATTTTGTTGATGAAAATGAAGATGAAAATGAAAATGAAAACCGTTTTGTTGATGAAAATGAAAATGAAAATGAAAACCATTTTGTTGATGAAAATGAAATGAAAATCATTTTGTTGATGAAAATGAAGATGAAAATGTAAATGAAAATGAAGATGAAGATGAAAATGAAGATGAAAATCTAGAATGTGATGTTGAATTTAATGAAAATACTTTTTTAAAAATTGGAAGTGGTGTTTTCTATAATCTTCCTGGTCAAATTTCTTGGAGGCAAATAAGAACACATGCGAATAGAATATACACCAAATTCTTTTATCATAAAAAAATTGCATTTCAATGTCAACTAATGATGCAATTGATGAGAATGCAAACAATGAGGAAAGTAATGAAAAGGTTAGGCTTTTATGTTAAACCAAAAAGAAAAGATCAATCATTAAAACATGTTATGTCTACTGTTGCTAGTGCTATTCAATCTATTGGGAAAAATAGTTGATCTAAAGATAAAAATGCAGCAAGAAGAGCTATAACTATTGCTATAGTTAATAAAGCAACTTTGAATAAAAGAATGGTAAGCAATATTAGTGAAGTTTTAAAAAATGCATCCTAAAACATTACTAAGAGCAGCAAAAAGAAGAGAAAGTATAGAAAATGATCCCATCAATCAATGTTGGAGTTTTAGTGGATGACTATCGAGGTCTGATATAAAATTGAATGTTGAAATTAAATCTTTGATTGAAAAATATTGGCATGATAATACTAGGGTTTCATCTAATGCTAGAGATGTTTTAAAATTAAGGGTGGGGTCCAAAGTTTCGATCCTTACCCAAAACACCTATTAGATACAACACAAACTAAATTTTATAGAAAATTTTGTAGCGATTAGTGTTACTTGGTAATATTAAAATAACTCAAAGGTCTTTTGAAAAATGTAAACCACGGTATGTAAAAATTAATAAGCAATGAATATCTTGTTGTTGTAAAATACATGTTCAATTTCATTATTTTTATGATGTTTTTTGATATATACATTGTACCTTGCATACTAACATGATTATATAGGATTGTGGTATTGATATGCCACCTAAAGCAATAAGAGAGTTTATTTTAGGTTTGTTTTGTGAAAAATCTAATGATAAATTATTTTATTTAAGTTCTTGTATTTATGGACAATGCATTAACTATGGAAATCTTTCATTTTTAAGAATTTGTTTGCATGAAAGTGTTGATCATGATTTTGGACAACAATTAGTAGATGTCAAAAGGTTTAGAAATGTTCACTATTCTTTAAAGATGGAAAAATAGGAAAGTGTTGTGATTTAGTTACAGAAAAAGTTAGTGTGCATGCATAAATGAGTGGATTTAATAATAAAATTGTACCAAAATATGTCATGCACTCTGAACATGCTCGATGGCTTGATGGCCAATTTTGTGCATGTAGAAACACATTTCCAATTGGTACTATACTTTCAGTGGTTGATTTTGCAGAGAATTATACTCTCGCTCCGCAAGAGGAAATTCAATCTCAATATTATAATTCAGTGCAAGTAGCTATGTTTGTCCATATTGTTTATAAACATGCAGATGATAGCACTGAGGATGATAGAAAATTTTGAGGGAGTATCATTTTTATTTGAGTGACAATCGGTTACACTCATCAGAGTTTGTTCAATATTGTTTTAGTATATTTTATAGAAATTTAAGAGAAAGAGGAATCCATATGAAAGAACACTTCATATGGTCAGATAATTGTACGGCAATTCAAAAATGCTAGAATGTTCTATTGGTTAAGTAGGGTTCACAAGGAACTTAATGTCCAAAGCATATATGAAGTTTTTTTTAAGCTGGGCATGGTAAAGGAGAACATGATGGAGTTGGTGCGTGTGTCAAAAGAATTCTTGCTAGAGAACAATTAAAATTCAAGGATTCAGTAAAATTTAAAAATGCACATGAGATTGTGGATTGGTGTAATAGAAGATTATCTACACCTGGTTCAAGTGATTACTCTACAATTCATCGATTCTTTTGGTTGGTGGAAGAAGAGAACATTGTATCTAGAGTTTATTGTGAGATAATTAGTGGATCTACTAAATGACATTCATTTAGGAGTGCCACAGCAAGCACATGGACTATTTGGACAAGGGAGCTTGCATGTTTTTTCCAGTTTTGTATCTTAGGAGATTGGGAAGCTTGCAAAAATACATAATGGGTTGAATAGTGGGAGTAAAGATTGTTGACACCTGCAGAAGCACATAATCAATATGAAAGAACTATTGAAGAAAATGATCAATTGTTTGCATCTAAAGATTATGACCATGTTTCAGATCTTGTACAAGAAGGTAATTTTAATTCAATTTATTTCATTTTATTTCACTTTATTAAGTTATTTTGTAATACTAAATTATTTATATGGATATGCACAAGTTATTAAATCAAATTTTGTTTCTTAAATGTGCATGTTTTCCTACTTTGAAACTTTATGTTTATGTTTATAAGCCCTAAATATCATGCATACATTATTGTTAAATCAATTATATCCTTAAGACATATTATGACCCCTTAATACATCCCCTTAAGACACCCCCTTAAGAGCCCTTAATACACCCCCTTAAGACCCCTTAAGACATCCCATTTAGGCATATTATGACCCCTTAAGAAACCCCCTTAAGACATTCTATTATGACCCTTTTAAACATCCCCTTAATTAACACGTTCTATTATGACCCCTTTAGACATCCCCTTAAGACCCCTTAAGACATCCCTTTAATTAACACGTTCTATTATGACCCCTTTAGACATCCACTTAAGATGTATTATAACTCCTTAAGACATCCCCTTAAGAAATTCTATTACGACCCCTTTAGACACCCCCTTAAGACGTTATTATTTGTTTTGACAACTTATAAATTAGTGTTAGATGAACTATTATTTATAGTATTTATTAATGCTTTTATTCTCTAATCTTCTATGGTATTGTTTATTTCTTAAAATTTTATCCTTTTTGGTATATAAATAGATTGCTTTTGTTTATAAATTATGATTTATTGAATGATTATTGATTGACGTGAATTGAATAAGTTCATTGAGTAATTATCGCTATTAATTGAATGTACATATCATGTATATCATGTATAAAATCACTAAATTTGCAAAGTATAAATATTAAAATGTCCTATATTAATCCATGTATGAGATCACTAAATTTCACATTAATGTCCTATATTAATGTCTTGACTATGAACATAAAATGCATAAATGTACATGTGTAAATTAAAATTTCAAACAATAATAAAGTCCATAATTTATGTAACATATTAAGTGCATGAAACCAATATATTAAGCGCATGAAATAAAGTCCAACAGAGTACATGAGAAACAAGAAATATAGTCCATGAAATAAACAAATATAACACATAAAATCACATGTTTCTAGGTCATGTATTGTCTCTATAATCAATAGACCTCTTCACACCATGCAGACTATGTGGATGACCTGAAACACTCTGTATAAGAGAAAGATGAAATTAGATGTAAGACAATAAAAAATGATTTAATGACAATTTAATTTATAATCCATCATAAAATTAAATTACCATCATATCTACATCTGAATGCTCTGGTGCACCTGAAGCAACCTCTAAATTCTCTAGATCAATCTACATAAACAAGACAAAGAAATTCAAAAATAGATGTACAACTCTACAATTAATTTTTTTTAATTCAATATAATTTATAATTTATCATATTTTAATTGTACCGTATTCTGAGGTTGTGCACTAGGCTCTTCTCTAGGACCTATCTGTACATGCTCAACTAAAAGATGTGTCTCATGCTATAAAAGAAAAAGAATATGTAAAAATCTCATATTATGTATATATTCAATTTAAAATTTATAATTGACTTTAAATATAACAATTGACTTTAAATATAATAAAAAAATAAAATTACCATTTGATCTGGACCCTGTTCTACATGTCCTCTTGGTGGTGTAACTATGTCTGGGTCAGGGCTGGAAGTTGCACTAACAAAGTCCTACAAGATCAAAATTAAAGCATGTACAATTGAATTAGTTTAATATATATATATTCAAGTTTGCACATTTTGTGTAGAATTTTTTGTAAACAACCTGGAAATCAGTGGCCTCATCAGTAACTGTAACATCAAATGTTTGTGCAATGCCCATTCTTATTGTGGTATCAACCTAGACATTATTGTGGTATGAACATAGACATACATGTACATAGACATTTAACACTTATAATATTTACAAGTGTACATGCATGCGTTTCATATATCTAGTGAATTCAAAACTCATAAAATTGTAACTATACTAATGTAAACTTTAAAAAAATTTACAATATGAATGTACCTACCCCTGATCTATGACGCTCGATAGTGGAGGAGTGCTTGACAATCCCTCAGGAGGAATTGATGTGGATGTCGATTAACACCTAAACCAAAATAAATATTCGAAACATATATCTGATTCAATTATAAATTTAAAACTCAAGTTAAATAATTTATGATTTCATATATAATTTTAAAAATTGAAATCAAAATACCCCATAAGGGTTGCTGAGTATGATCGGTGTCGATGTATGTACTCGTGGAACAGATGATTTCCCTTGCATCATTAGTGTCATCTGTACACAAAACAATTTGATTGTTAAAATGTATTGCAAACTTTCTTTGATATATACAACCATCAAAATTCTTATAAAATGAACATACATCTAGATGCATATTTATACCTGTGTTGTAGTGTCTTCAGGGTGATGTTCTGCTATGAGGAACTCTACAAATGAACTGATGCAACTAGATGAACCACCAAAATCTCCCCATCCACCTGAACTAGGTGTGGCATGATCAAGTCCATAGCATACTTGATGATGACTAGTACATATATGGGGGAAGGGCCTCGACACTCCTGGAGTGATACTCAGACCAGCTCCATAAAAGACTCCTCCATCATCATCATCATCTCTATGCTCCCCACTCACTATCACAGAAGTGTGCTGATCAAGGTCTCCTACGAGTGTACTAAGGGAACCTAATGTTGAGACCAGAGCTTGATGATGTACATGTGCAGGAATGGGAGGACCAGGAGCAACAACAAGGGGTTGTGCATGCACGGGGTGTTGGGGATCAACCCTTTCCCCTAATCTCTATTGTGGCATGCCACCACCAACACCCTGAAATGATCTAAAATCAAAATAATTGGGCTTTTGCCGCAAAACAAACTCTACATACAATTTTCTCAAAAAATACTATGGGCAATCCTAATTAGCATGTGGGGGACTATCAAAAACCATATACCATCGATCCCAAAAATGTGCACTCATCTGCGGATGTATGCACCACCTCATGGATATTCTAGATTTGTTGGGTGGAATGGGTTGTCGAGTAACGGGGACAAGAAAGTAGGGGGCTAGATGGGCTTTCATTATTTTAAGGTCTAATATTTGTTTGTAAAAGAGACCATCAGAATAAAATTGTCTCATTTGTTCTCTATCTCGTCGATGCCTAACAAGATCAGAATCGATCATCTTGATGGCATCAACAACATTTTGCATCATAGATGAAAAACGTCTCACATGTGGAGGAATCAATGCTTGACTCTACATAGCATTGATTTGATTTTGTAAGGATGCAACTTGATCATTTATTTGTGCTCTCAAGTGAGCCTCGTCAGATGTGATAGGTGTTGGATGTGGCATATTAGGGGGAGGGGGAGGGGGAGGGGGAAGGGGAGGGGGAGGTGGAGGTGTAGGTGGAGGTGGGGGAGGTGGATGTAGTTGTGGCTGAGGTGGTGGATTGATGATATCATCAATGTTAAAATCATCCATGATATGCTTGATATAAATGTGCACTTGCATTAAATCATACAAAATAGTCCATGTGCATACATATATTAAGATCATATATTTAATTAAAATAGAATGAGCAACATATATATTAATATCATATATTTAATTGAAATGCACATATATATACATTGATTGTTCAACTCAAGAGCATGTCCATACAAAATTCAAAATTAAATGTCTGTACATATACATTTAAAATAAAAAATATGATGCATAATTTGCATGCATACAAATCATTAAACTAAACTATGTACATACATACAAATTTCAAAATTTGAGAACTATATATGCAAATTTTTAATACATGCACATACATACTAAACAATAAACTTGAAACATTCACAAAAGCTCATTTTATGTCTAACACACACACATATATTACAATTTTTCAACAGGAGAAATCATGATCTAGTAGATAGTCATAAAATATATACTATTACATACTATTCATTATAAGTTAATAAATTCCACCAAATTCATTAATCCATGTCACTAAAAATATCCATCTAGAACCAAAATCATAAATTCATGTCACTAAAAATATCCATTTGGAACCAAATTTATAAATTCATCACACAAAATATCCATAGTTCACCAAATTTATAAATTCATAACTATTTAAGATCATTGTTTTAATTTATAAACTATTATGGCTCTCTACTACATAGATCTTCATTTCTTTGTGTTTTCCTTTTCAAAATCAGGAGTTCTCCTCTCCTCTAGCCATTGTCGATGCTCATCTACGATCCCATCCATAGCCCTGACAACATCAACAAGGGTTTGCATCCTAGATGCAAACATCCTCACAGGAGGTGCGACACATTCTTCATTTTGAATAATGTTGATTTGATCTTGGATGGTTCTAGCAGAAGCATTGATTTGTGCTTGCAAATGAGCATGTTCATTGATTTCAGGTGGTGGAGGTGGGGGGTTACAAGGTGGAGTGGGTGGAGGTGGAGGTGAAGGTGTTGGAGATGGATGGCGTGGAGGTGGATTGCGAATATTATTGAATGGATCCATGTGATCTTTAAGATATGAGTGAACCTACATTAGATTTGTAATTTCAAGATGTAAGATACATGTTTAGGAAATACCTTTAAACCATTCAATATAAATGGCCTTAAATAATTGAATACAAGTGATAAAATTATATGTAAGCCTCATTTATATGTCTAAGGCACATGTTAATTGAATGAAAATACAATTAACTATTGATATTGTATAATCTTGCATGATCTTATTATTGTTAAATTTGGTTGGGCCTCGGGCAACTTTGATTACCAAATTTTAAGAACTTCTTTGATCCCCTTAAGAAATGTCATATTGGAAACCCTTAAGAAATTGAATTATGAATTAGGGTGATAGGATGGCTTAAGGGGATCTACGTCTAGTGAGGTCCTAGGAGAAAATGACATGGCTCAAGTGAATAAAATTTGGCGAGGTTGCCCAAGGCAACCAAATTTCATTAAGAGCCTTTAAAAAAAATGATGGCTTCAGGGTTTAGGGTTTAGACTTTAGAGTTTAGGGTTTATGGTAATAGGATAGCTTAAGGGTATCTACATGTAGTAAGATCCTAGGAAAAAAATACATGGCATAAGGGAATGAAATTTGGTGGAGTTGCCTAAGGCAACCAAATTTCATTAAGAGCCTAAGAAAAAATGATGTCTTTAAGGTTTAGGGTTTAGAATTTAGAGTTTAGGGTTTAGGGTAATAGGATAACTTAAGGGGATATATGTAGTAAGATCCTAGGAAAAAAATACATGGCATAAGGGAATGAAATTTGGTGGGAGTTTCCTAAGGCAACCAAATTTCATTAAGAGCCTAAGAAAAAGTGACGGCTTTAGGGTTTAGGGTTTAGAATTTAGAGTTTAGGGTTTAGGGTAATATGATAACTTAAGGGGATATATGTAGTAGGATCCTAGGAAAAAATTACATGGCATAAGGGAATGAAATTTGGTGGATTTTCCTAAGACAACCAAATTTCACTTTAAGATCTTGGGTAAGACAAAATGAATGGTTTAGTGTTTAGGGTTTAGAATTTAGAGTTCAGGGTTTAGGGTTTAGAATTTGGAATATTTAATGAACTTGCAAGTTAGTGAAGAACATTTTCTTGTGGAATAGTTGATTGAGATCTACTCTTGTTTCAGCTAACCAACCTAGATCATGATGGCAACTTTGATCACCAAATTTTAAGAACTTCTTTGATCCCCTTAAGAAATTAAATTACAATTTAGGGTGACATGATGGCTTAAGGGGATTTACGTCTAGTGAGGTCGTAGGAGAAAATGACATGGCTCAAGTTCTTAAAATTTGGTGAAGTTGCCCAAGGCAACCAAATTTCATTAAGAGTCTTTATAGAAAAAATGATGGCTTTAGGGTTTAGGGTTTAGACTTTAGAGTTCAGGGTTTAGGGTAATATGATAACTTGGGGATGCACATGTAGTAAGATCCTAGGACAAAATTGCATGGCATAAGGGAACGAAATATGGTGGATTTTCCTAAGACAACCAAATTTCACTTTGAGGTGCTGGTTAGGACAAAATGAATGGTTTAGTGTTTAGGGTTTAGATTTTAGAGTTTAGGGTTTAGGGTTTACAAAACTTAGGGTAAAGTTTTGGTGCCCCTTGGAATAGTTAATGAACTTGCAAGTTAGTGAAGAAACATTTTCTTGTGGAATAGTTGATTGAGATCTACTCTTGTTTCAATTGACCAACCTAGATCATGAAATCTCATTCATATTAAAATCTTGCACGATCTTATTATTGTTAAATTTGGTTGCCTTGGGCAACTTCACCAAATTTTAAGAACTTCTTTGATCCCCTTAAGAAATTTGTCATATTGGGACCCCTTAAGAAATCTATTTATGATTTAAGGTGATATGATGACTTAAGGGGATCTAGATTTCTAGTGAGGTCCAAATTTAGTCATACTATAGCCTCATTGGTTCCATCTAGCTTTGGGTCAGAAGTGTTTACCCCTCTTTAAATAAAAAAAAGTATCATGTTAAAAATGAATCAATCTATACATATCAAAAAAATAACAATAATCTTAAATGTAACCCATACTCTAACCATAATAGAATGCTAAATGATCCCCACCCCTAACCATATCCTAATTGAATTGTAAACCTAATTGAAACTTAATTAAATTATAACCTTTACCTAATCTTAAATGTGTTCCTATATTATATTATATTAAATTATATTATATTTAAATTAATTTATATTTGTATTATAATTATATTAAAATTTATTATATATTCCTAATTGTAACCTAATTATTTACCACAAACCTAATTGAATCTTAAGCCTAATCCTCATTAAAACCCCAAGTAAATTGTAACATTACCTATCCTTAATTATAATATTATGTTATATTTTATGATATTAAATATTTATATTATTTAATATAATATATTAAATAATATAAATATATAATTATATTTCTTTTATATGAATCATCCTTCTACCTCTAAATTGTAATAATAGCATGTAGTTCTTCCAACCTATCATCATGTACCTCCTCCCTTTCCCATCTAATAGGTGTACCTTGTAGGTGTTAAATGGTTCCATCTTGGTCTCCTTATTGATGAATTTCTATCCTTCCACATAAATCTATATAGTATCAAAATATAGGTAATTTTATGGTTATTGAATCTCTCTTAATTGCTAAAGAATCCATTATGATTGAGGATGGGTGGATTATTATCTAGGATCACATCTTAAAAATCCTATAGAGGTCATGTGGTATGTGTTTCTTAATACATATATTCCCATACAAACCTCTTTCCATGTATTATCAACTCACCTATATAATAGACACCTTACTAGATTTAAATTTCATATGATATATATGTACCCAAGTGTTTCCAATTGGAATTGCTATAATTATACTTTTATGGCATTCTAGATATTCAAAATAGTTTTCATAAATCTACCAAATAGACCCATTCTTGACATTGAACCTACATAATTTTAGGTATGTCCAATGAAAGAAACTTTACCCATAGCACTCTCACTCACGCTTTCAATTTTCTTTCAATGATTTAGAACCCTAATGATCATGTCTAATTGTCATAGAGAGTGATCATCCACTCTTCATAAACTTGTAGAAACTAAAAGGTTTTATATTATGTGTTCAAATAAGTGAAAACATTACAAAAAGCTCTACTAAATGGTGACAATAGAGGGTGTTTTAAGGCAACCAAATTTCATTTTAAGGTCCTAAGACAAAATTCAAATGCTTTAGTGTTGAGGGTTTAGATTTTATAGTTTAGGGTCTAGGGTTTAGCAAACTTAGGGTGAAGTTTTGGTGGCCCTTGGCATAATTTAGACTTGCAAGTTAGTGCCAATTGGAATCGATTGTACGCGCTTAGATTTATGAATTTGCTAACTAAATTTGCAAACAAACATCAAGATAAACTTTATGAATTTTAACTATTCTTTAACATATTGTTTTCTAATCTAATTATAATTTAACATTCAAACTAAAGTTTAATATATATTGTTTTTTCCATACAAAGCAAATAAAATTTAAAACATTTAAGCAATGCAAATGATTTTTTTTGAGTTCGAAATTACCTAGTTTTCAAAATCAAAATGATTTGTTTGATTTCAATTTAGGGTTTTAACAAATTTTTTTGTTCCAATTCAATTTAGGGTTTTAATTTCTAAACAATTAGGGTTTTTAATGCAATTTTTTCATTTCAATTCAAACTAGGGTTTTCAAATTCAATTTTTTTCATTTGATTTGAATTCAGGGTTTCAAAAAGCTTGATTAGGGTTTGTAAATGCAATGTTTTTATTTCATTTCGATTTCTAGGGTTTTGAAATGCATTTTTTTTGTTTTGTTTCAATTAGGGTTTTCAAATTCAATTTTTTTTGGTTTAATCAAACAATTTAAGTTTCAAAAGTTAAATTTTGTTTGAAAAACACAATTCAAGGTTCATTTTTTCATTTTTATTAAAAAACCTTCAGGTTTCATTACATTTTTTCGTCTATTTTTACAATTATTCATTTCTACTATAACACTTAAAAAAATGCTCAAAACATGAAATAAATTTAAAAAAAATGCTAAATTCACTTATTTTCTTCAAAATTTCAATTCAAAATAGAAAAATGCAAAAAATTGGATGTAGGCAGGTACCTGTAGCTGATTGTGGGGGTCACTGTCACCAATACTTGGCGTCTTGTCCATTGTGTAGTGAACTCTATTTTAGAAAAAAAAGGAAAATAAAACAGGATCCCGATTTCTACCAAACGAGATCCTGATTTGTACAATTCGGGATCCTGTTTTGTAGTAATTGGGATCCCATTTCATGGCAATCAGGATCCCATGCCTTTTGTATTGGTTTGAGATCCTATGGGAAATGAGATCCCTATTTTTAAAAAGCGGGATCCCATTCCATGTCAGGCTCGGGATCCCAATTTTAAAAAATCGGGATCCTGTTTATTAAAATCAGGATCCTCTTTCCTCAAAGCTGATTTCAATTTTTTGGTTAAGGAAAAAACTTCCATGTTTTGTGGACTCAACTTTGTGCACTTACCCTTGCAGAAAGCAAAAGGAGTTAAAATGTAAGATGGAAAAACATTTTTAACTACCTAGGTGAATAGGTTTTGACCCAAAGTTAATATTTTTCACTTGCACAGTGAAATAAAGCTAGTAAGTGAGTTTTTATAGCAGGAAAAAAATGTTTGCATAGGATTTTCAAGTGAGGGCAGGGAAAATGATGAAGAATGATGAGTCTTCCCAGAGGATAATATTATTTTGTTGCAGGGTAGTGGAGTGAGAGCAAGAAAACATAGAGTAGGTTGAAGATTCTTCAACAAGTAAAGGTAGTTGAAGATCAATGAACCTAAATGTGCCAAGTGTCTTCTTAAAATGAACATTTAGGGTTTTTGTGTTTCTTTAAATGTTGTCTTTCTGCCTCATTCTGAGAGAGAATGTTTTGTAATTTAACACAAAGAACACTGTAGTGTGAATATAGAGCATTTTAGAGTTAAGTTTTAGGATTTGAGTCTATCAATATTTATGTAATTTTGATTACAATATTGGAAAAATAATGTTGAATGTTTCAAGTTTGAGACTATTTTACTCTCATATTTACTAGTTTTACAGATTATGAATGATACAATCAAGCTTTTCTTATTTGTCTCTATCAATTTTAGATAGATGTGTGGCTCTTTCTTTGTCTATTAATTCAAAGAATTAATGTAGGTACTTGAATATGGCTGTAAATTTGTACTGAACTAAGTGCTAGGATTCTAGTAAAAAGTAAAGGTTAAGACACAATGCTGAAATACTATTGTTACCTATTTTTAGCTTTAGCTAAAAACAGGTAAGTTGAATTGCATTCATCATAGAAAAGTACAAAATTTCTGATAAAAGTATTCATTGAATTCCAAAATTTGATTATGCAAATGTTTGTAATAGAAGAACTCATAAATTTGCATAAAAGAATAATGATTTTTATTCATTTTGTAAAAACACTGAAATCTCACACAAGCCACGAAAGTAACTGAATTTGATTATGATAATCAAATAATGAATACAAAATTCAATGAAAGATAACGTTAAAAAAAAGAAGAGAAGCAATTCATCATTGCCTGTGATGATGAATCACTTTTGCTTGATTTCTTTAGTTGTCGCATCTCCAAGTTGCAGCCTTGGTTTCACGCTCCATGAACCTGCAAAATTGTAAAAGATGATGTTAGAGATGTACTCTAAGAAATGATGAATTACATTTTACTTTATGCCTACTCTACCAACAAGAATGTAATTTACATTCAATCAAACATTCACAAGATGATTGAGTTACAAAGGTTGACAATCAAGAAAAACATAGTTCAATGGAAGCTTTTAGCTTCAATTATTTTTACTAACTTGTTTGTTTCAATGTCAGGAATAGGTTCATTATTGTTTGTGATCATTTTTATTAGATATGTGGAGAAAAACATGCTCCCACAAGGGTTGAGCCTGGCATATCAGGAGGATATCTCTCATTTATTCATACATGAGAGTCATTGATATGAATTACAGTCATAAAATAAGACTACTCTCATAAGAGAAATTCAAAGAAAACTTTAAGTAGTAGCTTTCAAGCCATATCATGGTCAAATTCAATAGAGCAGATCTACATTTTTCTTTGCTCAATAACATTGAATACAGCTAACAAAAATGCAATCTCAAATCATTCATGGGTTTTGCTATAGTTATACTATTGTAAGAGTTTCATTCACAACAAACAGTCCTATGCATTACATGGTGCAAGAGGTGCATGACTATGAGTTTCAAAATAAATACAACTTTAAGTATCATCATCATGGAGGATAGCCATATAATACAAATGAGCCATTCACAATAGAAAGAGAGTTTTTGTCACATACAAGAACAAGTGGCTATCACAGATAAGAATGATTCAAACAGTCCATACAAGAGGTGCATTATGTACTCATGAGGAAAATACTTGTAAGGACAATATTGTGATGAGAATGTACAAGAATCTTGGACTACACTACCCAGGATAGTCAATGAATTTATAGTGAACAGCCTGACATGGGAAAAAATGATCATTGTAATAGAAATAAATCTATGTCATCATCAAACAAAGGTCCTTACTAAGATTATGAAAAAATGTAGGACAATATCAAATTGTAATAAGCAATCAAGACTCTGGATGGTCCTCTTTTCCATATTCAATCATGGAAATTAAAGAAAATATGTTATAAATTGATTTATACAAGTTTGATAATCCTTGAAGATGCTGCAGGGGGATTCAAAACTCGCAGCTACAAGATTCTCATGCTTTTCTATAGGTGGCTTCAAGTGTTCATTAAGGAACCAGTTCACTCTTATGAGGCAGTGAATGCAACATACAAAGGGTTTTCATTTCAGTAAGAACTCAGAAAGGAAAAAATAGAGATTCATAGAGGTCGCCATATTGCTACAGAAAAGACATTTTGCACATTGAACAACAATCTCCAGATTTTAGAGCAGTCATTAAAGACAGTCCTCATCAACATATAAACATTAACTTTCAGAAGCATGAATTGAGGTAAGGAGCATGCATTTGTGAATGAATTTTTAATGTAGCCTTAGTTTCTCTTAAAACAATGAAATCTCTTCTAAAGAAGAGCTGAAAAGAAGCACCCATTGAATTAAAAGACAACATTAAGGTTCTTCATTTTGAACATGATGAGCTAAGAGTTGGCTCAATAAAATACAAAATAGAGATACCCTTCTATGTTGAATTTTTCTATTTGTATCTTTCAAGAAGAGAGAGTTTCTCAAAATAGAAAATTCAAAAAATCAAAAAATCAAGTTTTTAATGGTAGCCTCATAACACATCTTTCTCAACTCCATTTTAAGTCCACTTTGGGGTTTGTAAGCAATAGAAAATGTGTGCCAGAAGGTAGAAAGATTTGAGCCTTTCCAAGAAGCACTCAGGAATAAGTGAAATGAAGGAGATTTGAACAGAGCTTCAACTTACCTCTTTTTCTCATAGGAAATCCACTCTCCTACAATGCAAGAGCTCGAACCAGGCTCAATAATGGTGGCCCCAAGTGAAAAAGACAACAACAGATTTTTTTTTTAAAATACATCAGAATATATGGCATGGTCATGGCTATAGATCCAGAGGATGCTTTGGAAATGAAAGAAAAGTGTTCAAATCTAAGATGAAGTGACTTACTCTATAGGAAAGCTCCATTTAAAAGCTTAGAAGTAGCAAGGAATCCATCAGAAGCAATAAAATATGGTGAACAGTCAAGCTTTCAAAAATTCAATTCCATGGCGGCCAGTGTCAAAATCCAAGAAACTCATTCAAAAACCCTTCCTCTCATGGCGGTGGCCAATAGCATAATCTCTTCACCAAAAGTGCAAAATGAAGGAAGATAATGGTTTTTAGGGTTTGATGTTTTCTTTTTTCTATTCACCCTAAGTCAAAATGGAGTTTTGATTATTGTTTTAAACATAATAATTTCAAATTATCACTATGGACTTAACTCCAAATCATAAGGCCAATAAAGATGTGGTCAACCCTTTCCAATAATGTGGTCTATTAATATCATATATGCATGGAGGGAGGTCATAGGAAGCCCGTGATTAGTAAAGCCAACTTCAAAGTATTCCTTGACTTTGAAGTATTATACCTTGCATAATTTGAGAAGTTTGATACTTAATTAAATATTAAAAGTAATGTTGTTATTAATTTAATATTTAGATTGTAAGAGAAGAGAAGTTATTACCAACTGTAAAAATATTAAAATAATCACTTGATGATTATTTTTAATATTTAATTAAATAAAGACCTTCTTAGATCCATGCAAGAATGCAAGTAAAGCCAACAAAAGATTAATCATGCACGATACAAGGATGGAATTTTAGTAATCATGGACGAATTGATAAAAATGAGGTGACTTTTTGCATGCTTGACTCACTATTTGCAGATTTCCAGTTCAGTTTGAGTTATAGATTAGCTATACACATTGTGACTATGAGTTTGAGACCAAGTTCACTCATTTTGCATGAGTTTGAGCCTTCTTTTTAGGGATTTTTTCCTTTGCTCATGGATTACTTTGGAGCTATCAATTTTTACACTGAGTTTCACTTTCAGTTTCATCTTCATGCTTTTTGAGAGGCTTGTTGTATAAAGTGAAATTATCCTTCTTGTCAAATTAAATAAATTCTTATTTAATTTACTCTTTATCATACTTCAACTATAATTAAATAAATTCTTTATTTATTTAATTATTCATTTAAATCCCTTCATCACTTAATTAAATAAATCTTATTTATTTAATTATTCTTCAAATATCAAATCTTGAATTAAATGAATTATTTAATTCATGAATTCTATTTGAATGCATTCCTCTATATTTAGATAAATTGTGTGAGTTATCTAAGTATTCACTTTGACTCGACTTGACATCTATTTTAATCGCTCAGTTAACTCTTGATTTAATGTCTGAGTGGCATTCTCGAGTAATCTCCTCGTCAAATCATTCAATCATCCAGTTCTAATTCATTTGCATGTACATGTGGATTAATTAAATATTCTTATTTAATTAATTAAACCTTGTGCGTGCATTCGAACAAGAGTTGCTTTAATCCATCTTTATCTTTGTCATGCAAAGATAATTCTTCTATTTTTGAATACCAAACTTGAAGATTAAATCATTTATTTAATCTTTAATTCTATTTCTAATTTATATCACTCATGTCATTACTAATTGTTATCAGAATGCATGACTAATTAGTCAATCTCAACCATTTGTTGATCTTTCAATCCTGGCTTGTCGGAATAATCAATTTTTGATAAATTGATCTGGTCTTCATCATTCCAATCTCTCTCAAAATCATGCACCTCTCTCGAAATCTTATGAATTTTGTGAGCACCTATTTTGAATCTTTGATGTTTTGCTAAATCATTATCTTAGGCTATACTTGCATGAACTTACGAGAAATTTGAGGGCAATTATACTACAATAGCAAAATGGAGAAGGGAAATCGAGATGAATCATGGAAATACGTACAAATTTGGTGAGATTGTTCAAGTTTTATTTATGTTTTTACTTTCCTTTGTTCTTTGTTGTTTAGCATTAGATTGCATTTAGATTCATGTTGCATGCTTGCTCTTGATCTTATCTTTCTGCACTTTCTTGGCGTTACACTTCTTAGATTCAGGTGTCTTGTTTTGTGAATGTTATGTGATGTGAATTTAATGTGTTTGATTTCAAAGCCTTTAAATTCCTATCACATTCATGAATACATGTACATGGAAAAAGAAATTTTGGTTATAGATCATAAGTTGTGCTATTAATTTATCCTCTCCTTTAGGTTGTGAAAATATCATTTTCCTTCATTAAGAATGGATTATTATGCCTTCTGATGAAACACTTATGTAATTAGATTGCCCAATTTAAGTTTTTTGAAAATAGATTCTATAATAATTAGTTATGAATCAATCTGCTCATAAATATCAATTAGGTGCATCACCGAAGTTTTAGTTTTAGTTCATGCATTCAATTCAGTCCTTCTTACCCTTTTCTCAACAAATCATTCAAGTACTTAATTGATCATCATATAGGAACCAACCTAGAATCTGGAGGTCTATCTTTGCCATAGGAATACCGACAGTCTGAAGATAGTTCCCATGTTTCAACAGATTGCTGAATTTAATTATTCAAGCGTTCGGGTGCAATCTGATTGAAAACAATTGTAATGTAGCATTTTAGAGCTTCGTATACTATCAGGTGAGAAAATTGTTATTATATTATGTATGTGTTTAAGTTGACTCCATTCCAAGGATGAGGTATTGATCTAAGTGTGCTATTCATGTTACATTTGTTGGTTAATGCAAAAGCTAATCATCTTTTAAATCAAATTTACTTATCAGTCCTAGTTTGTTTGCGTGTTGAGCTCATTTCAATGAATCACATCTCTCATGTTTAAATGAGACATTATTGTAGAGGTCAGCCAATCCTTTAGAGTACTATGTCTGTTAAGCATATAAAGGAGATTCATTTGTTCACTTTGTGTTTGATACTTTGGCACACAAGTATTTGAAAGCACATTGTTGGGATCACCCTCCCAGGTTTAATAGATCCTGAAGTGCAAGGGAGAAAGGGGTGTTTTATTCACTCTCCTTTTTTGGCCATATCAACCCGTTGAGTTTGAATATGAGAGAGTGGCTACTCTTTAGGACTCACATCTGTTGATTTGGGAACCAACAGAAAGGTGACTTCGTTGGGGAGAATTTAAGAAATATTTCATAGAAGATCATTTAGCCTTAAGAGTCATTGAAGTTGCAAAATAGTTTGTAATTAGAGATTGGAAATTGTTGAGTCTTATTTACCCATCTGAGTCACGAACATATTGGCGACTCCATTGGGGAGTAACTTGAGAAATTTTTGATAGAAGATCATCCTACCTTAAAGAGTCAATTAGTTTGCTGATCTATAGTTTTGGGTCAAAATTATCCAAGGACCCACATACTTGAAGGAGATTGTTGCAATGTTTATGATGTATTCTTGAAGTTGTAAGGAAAATCAGATGCGGAAACAATTCTCCTAACGTCAAAACCTCAGAGAAGAATGTAGATATACTTTTAATTTTTCAATTAAAGTTCAACTAAGATGCACTATGAAGTAAATAATAGAAAAAGAGTATTTGAAAATCACACATGAACACCAGATATACGTGGGAAAACCCTTACAGGAGAAAAACCCACCACACCAAGAGAAGTCACTTTGTATTACAGTAATAAAGATTACATACAAGTTTCAAACTTATCTTTCTGATGTCTGTTTTCAGCAACATTCACCATGAACAATCTTGTATAGGAACCTTCAAGTTATAGTCATTACAAATTAGATTACATTTACTGATCATACAACCACCTAGCAATTCGTCGATCCAACCAACTGATCACAATCTGCAATCATAGAGTATATCCTTATTGTTCCATGTCCATCAAGCTTCCTCATAGAACCATCACAACGAACAATCTTCCAACTATTCAGATTCAACTTCTCCTATTGGTCCACGAGACTCCACATAGGATGGTCAATCGATCAACAAAATTCACACTATGTTGCCATCTCAGTGAGACACTAATAGTGTCTCGCCAATGCCACATAACCTTCATATCGATGTCACCAAGAGTCACTGTTATCGCCAAGACATCGTATCAAGCTTTCATGTGTTATGCTGCATCACCAAGCAGTTGCCCAGACCTATTGCTTTCGCCAGGAGATCATAGCGAGTCACCAAAGATTATACCAAAGTCACAAGTCATATCGAGCTACAAAAAATAGTCAGAAAGACTTACATCTTTCACCGAGAGAACATACTGAACACTAAGACTTACCCCAAAGTGTTCATCCATCGCCAAGAGTTATATCAAAGATCCTTTATCATTAGCGAGACTTGCATTCTTCGATGGGACTTCTTCCTGAGACCATTTAGGTTACCTCGATAGCCACAGGCTCTCAACAAGACATCCTTCAGTTGCTAAGACATTTCTTCGAAACCCTTCTAGTTACACTGAACACCGAATGGTAGGAAATACTTAACACTCTCGCCAAGACCTTTCCCCAATCGCTTTGAGTTACTCTGATGAATGTTTGGATGTGTCCCCGTCAGCGTGACCTTCACTGTTCACTAAGACTTCTCACTGAACCAACATAGGTTATCTCGAAGCCCGTAGTTGCCATGAGTCTCCCTGATTTATGATTGAATGGCCTATCGGCCAAAGAACTCCACGCGATAAGAGGTCATAGCGAATACACTATGTCACAATGATAGAAACATTCGGTGAGATAGAAGCTAGGTCACGACCTATACAAAACATGATGTTACCAATCTGCTAGTTGGCCAGACATGATAGATGTCATACCGACTTGGCTGCAATGGAGGTTTTAGCCTGTGATGTTTGAGGCACATATTTCCAACAATCTCCCACTTGATGAAGATCACACAGGCACCTCCAGAGCACAACATAACTTACTGAAAATCCTAGGCTGTAAGGCCCATCAAGCTGGCACACCACTTGAACTTGTCTGTGCTCACTGGCTTCATCAATGAGTCTGCAACATTCTCCAAAGTATCAACCTTTTCCAAACTGACCTTTCCATCCTCCACCATATCTTGTACAAAGTGATACTGTACATCTATATGTTTCGTCCTGGCATGGAAAGTTGGATTCTTTGCCAAAAAAATTGCACTTTGACTGTCACAGAAAATAGTTATTTCCCTTGCATCAAAACTAATGTTAGAACACAAACGTTTCAACCAAACTGCTTCTTTACAAGCATGAGTAGCTTCCATGTATTCAGCCTCCATAGTGGACAAAGTGACTATTGCCTGCCGCTTACTCATCCAACTCACTGCACCACCATTCATCATGAAAATGTATCCACTGGTGGACCTCCTACTGTCAATGTCCCCTGCCCAATTAGAATCTACATATCTATGAATGCTAAGAGTCTTCTATGATTCAACTGAATTCCCATGGTAACACAAAGAAAAATATGAAGTGCCCTTCAAATATTTGAAAACTCTTTTCACAGCATCCCAATGTGTTCTTTCTGGATTAGCCATAAACTGACTAAATACTCCCACTGCTTGGGAAATGTCTGGCCTTGTACAGACCATTGCATACATAAGACTGCCTAATGCACTAGCATAGGGTACACTGGTCATGTCCTCCATCTTAGTAGGAGATTTTGGACAGTCCTCAACAGATAGCTTCATTCCCCGCAAGACTAGAACCACTAGCTATTTGCAATCATTCATACAAAATCTCTCAAGAAAAGTCCTGATATACTTACTCTGACTGAGCCATAGTTTTCTATTCTTCCTATCCCTAGTTATCTCCATCCCCAAAATATAGCTTGCTGCACCAAGATCCTTCATTTTGAACTTAGCAGACAACTGAGACTTAAGATTAGAAATCATTAGCTTAACATTTCCCATGAACAACATATCATCAACATAGAAAACAATAACAAGTACTCGATCACTTTCAACTTTATAATATACGCAGTGATCATATTTTGATCTCACAAATCCCAAAGACAATACAAAAGTATCAAATTTCTAGTACCACATTCTAGGTGACTACTTTAACCCATACAGAGACTTCTTTAATTTGCATACCAGTTTTTCTTTACCTTTCTCAACAAAGTGCTCAAGCTGGGACATATAGATTTCTTCTTCAAGATCACCATGAAGAAATGTTGTCTTCACATCCATCTATTCGACCTCTAAGTCATACGCTACTTCAAGTGACAAAAGAAATCTGATAGATGTTATCTTTACTATAGGAGAAAATATTTCCCCATAATCGATTCCCTCTACCTGGGAATAACCCTTTGCAACCAGTCTCGCCTTGTACTTTTCTACACTACCATCTAGATCAATCTTTTTCTTAAATACCAATTTGCAGTCAACTGCCTTTCTACCTTTAGGCAAGGGCACCGGACTCTAGGTTTCATTCTTTTCTAATGATACCATCTCTTCATTCATGGCTTCCAACCATGAGTCTAAATCAGACATTCTAAATGCCTCTTTCATAGTCCTAGACTCATCAATGCTAGAAATTAAAGCATAGGCACAAGTAGAATCAATCAAAGAGAACCATACCTATCTGGTTGTTTTCTTTCTTGGGTTGACCTCCTCACTTTTTGAGGCTAAGGCTGAGGTTCTTCTTCTTCTTCAGAACTATTCGAACTACTTGAGCTCTCCTTAGTTTCAGGTATATTTTGAATTTTGAATTCCTCTTTCTCTGGTGTAGGAGGAATTAATGCTACATCCTTATTGTTTTCTGACTTTGTCTTTGACTGCAGATCCAAAGTGGAAGGTTTCAACTCATGAAAGATTACACTTCTGCTGTATACAACCTTCTCTGTATCAAGATCCCAAAACTTGTATCCTTTTATGACAATGCTATAGCTAATAAAAATACATTTGATAGCCTTATCCTCCAATTTAGATCTTTTCACATCCGACACATATGCATATGCCTCATAGCCAAAAACACGAACATATCTAAGAGAGGGCTTCTTACTAGACCATGCTTACAAAGGTGTTTTCTCAACAAGAGAAGAATTTGGAGAACGATTAATTAGATAACATGTAGTAGATATAGCCTTAGCCCAGAACCTCTCCTCCAAGCCAGCACTACTGAGCATACTTTGTGCTCTCTCCATCACTGTCCTGTTGAACCTTTTTGCAACTCCATTTTGCTATGGAGTATAAGGTGTAGTCTTGTGTCTTTTAATTCCATGGTCTTTATAGTATATTTCAAATTCATCAGAACAAAATTCACTGCCATTATCAGTCCTTAACTATTTTATTTTTCTACTAGTCTATTTTTCAACAAGATTTTTAAATTCTTTAAACTGACTGAATACTTCTGATTTACTTTTCAAAAAATATACAAATGCTCTTCTTGAATAATCATCAATGAATGACACATAGTACCTTGAATTAGAAAAAGAAGGAACATTCACTGGACCAAACACATCTGAATGAATATAATCTAACAAACCAGAAGATTTATGAGGACTAGAATAAAATGAAATAGGGTGCTGCTTTCCATATATATAGTGTTCACATAATTCAAATTCAAGATTACAATCTTCAAGCCCCTCAACCAGGTTTTTATTCTTCAAGGTTTTAAAACCTTTTTCTCCTATGTGGCCTAACCTATGATGCTAGAGCAATGTCTTTTTTGCAGGAAGTTTTACTTCTATAGAGTTTACATAATTAGGGATATTTCCCTCTTTACCTCCACAAGCAGCTTTCAGTGACTTTCCATAAACACTGTTACATTGAACAACATGTGAATCTAGCTTGTACAGGGTACCAATTCGAGCACCTCTAGCCAGCACCATTGAACCTCTAGTCATCTTGCAACCATTTCCAAAGAACGTGATTTGTACTCCAATATCATTCAACATACTTACAGAAAGTAAGTTTCAAGCTAGACCTGGTATATGCATTACATTATTGATTCCCTTCACTCTTCCATCGGAGAATTGTATTCTGACTCTTCCATGGCCAACAATCTCTAAAGTTGAATCACTTTCCAAGTACACCTTTCCACCATTATATTCTTCATACTTCATGAACCATTCTCTATGAGATGTCATGTGGAAAGATGCTCCAAAATCAATCAACCAGACATCATCTCATGTCTGAGTAGCCAAGGCGACAATGAAGGTGTCATCATCACTATGAGAAGAACCATTATTAGAAGAGCCCTTCTTCTCCTTTTTCTCCTCTTTACAATCCTTTCAGACATGACCAGGTTGCCCACAGTTCCAGCACTTCACCTTGGAATCTTGCCCGAAGACTTTGATCTCCCCTTTGATTTTGATTTTGATTTCTTATCCTTCTTCTTTCCTTTCTCTCTTGGTATTCCTCTGATAGCAAGAGCTTCCTTAGCCATCTTAGAAGATTTCCTTCTCATCTCTTCTGATAGAAAAGAACCAACAACATCTTCCATCTTGAAACTGGATGTTGTACTCCTAATAGCCATCACTAGATGATCCCATGAGTCTAGCAAAGAACACAATAATAGCATACAACGATCCTCTTCTTCAATTTTCACACCAATAGATGTTAATTGAGCAAGCAACATATTAAATGCATTCAAATGATTAGCCATAGACCCTCCTTCCTATATTCTCAAAGAATACAGCTTCTTCCTCAAGAATAGTTTATTCACTAAGGACTTCCCCTGATAAATAGACGCCAGTCTCTTCCACAAAGAAGAGGCAGTCTTCTCCTCATGCACATTCAGAAGAACTAAGTCTGCCAAACAAAGCCTTAACAACCCCTTAGACTTTCTATCTATAAGGTCCCAATCTTCTTGCTTCATGCTTGTAGGTTTAGTTCTAGACACTACAAGCCACATATCATGATCAACTAGAAGATCCTCCATCTTGAGTTTTCACAACTCAAAGTTACTACTGTTGAACTTCTCTATTTCAAACTTTCCAGATGTGCTAGCCATCTCAGCCTGTAAACAGAAATAAAAAACTCTACAAGACTCCCATTGAACAGAATTGACACAAAAAACCCAATGCACCCACAAGGATAACACAACTGGCTAGGCTCTAATACCACTTGTAAGAAAAATTAGATGCAGAAATAATTCTCCTAACATCAAAACCTCAGAGAAGAATGTAGATATACTTTTAATTTTTCAGTTACAATTCAACTAAGGTGCACTATGAAGTAAATAATAGAAATAGAGTATTTGACAATCACACATGAACACTAGATATACATGGGAAAATCCTTATGGGAGAAAAACCCACCACACCAAGAGAAGTTACTTTGTATTACAGTAATAAAGATTACATACAATTTTCATACTTATCTTTCTGATGTCTGTTTTCAGCAACATTCACCATGAACAATCTTGTACTAGAACCTTCAAGTTATAGTCATTACAGATTAGACTACATTTACTGATCATATAACCACCCAACAATCTATCCATACAACCAACCGATCACAATCTACAATCATAGAGTATATCCCTATTTTTCCATGTCCATTGAGCTTCCTCACAAAACCATCGAAATGAACAATCTTCTAACTATTGAGATTCAGCTTCTCCTATTGGTCCATGAGACTCCACATAGGACAGTTAATCGGTCAACATAATTCGCATTGTGTTGGCATCTCGGTGAGACACTAACAGTGTCTCGCCGATGCCACATAACCTTCATATCAATGTCACCAAGATTCACTGTTATCACCAAGACATCCTATCGATATTTCATGTGTTACGCTGAATCACCAAGCAGTCACCCAGACCTATCGCTTTCACTAGGAGATCATAGCGAGTCACCAAAGGTTATACCAAAGTCACAAGTCATATCGAGCTCCTAGTTGGCAAGACTTACATTTTTCACCGAAAGAACATACCGAACTCCAAGACTTACCCCAAAGTGTTCATCCATCGCCAAGAGTTATATCAAAGATCATTTATCATCGGCGAGACTTACATTCTTCCTTGGAACTTCTTCCCAAGACCATTCAGGTTACCCCAATAGCCATAGGCTATCGGCAAGACATCCTTCAGTCACTAAGACATTTCTCTGAAACCCTTCCAGTTACACCAAAAATTGAACGGTTAGCAAGGCTTAAAACTCTCACCAAGACCTTTCCCCGATCGCTTTGAGTTACTCTGATGAACGTTTGGATGTGTCCCCGTCGGTGTGACCTTCACTATTCGCTAAGACTTCTTACTGAACCAACATAGGTTATCCCAAAGCCCATAGTCTCCATGAGTCTCCCCAATTTACAATTGAATGGCATAAGAGGTCATAGCAAATACACTATGTCATAGTGATAGAAACATTCAGTGAGACAGAAGCTAGGTTACAATGACCTGTACAAAACATGATGTTACCAATCTGCTAGTCAACTAGACACGATAGATGTCATACCATCTTGGCTCTAATGGAGGTTTCAGCCTGTGATGTTTGAGGCACATGTTTCTAACAGAATTTTGGTGCTCTGCTAGTGGAGAGAACTTAGAAATGCATAGATCTTGGAAGAAGCTTTTTGCTCCTTGAAGATATTTTCCTCTTTCAAAGAGGTGGTGACTCTACAAAAGTTTCTACATCATCAAAAGAGTTGGTTGCAGTAATTCTTAGGTATTTTTCTATTGTAATATCTTTGTATGAAGGTTTTCAACAAGAAGTTCTAGTTAATATTGTCCCTTATTTAGTATTTCAAGATACTAGTAGAAAGGAAATGAGAAAGTAGGATATTCTAAAAAGGATATTGAGAAGAAATTAGTTGTAGAGGGAATAATTTTATTTGCAAATATGTATTGTTGTCCCAATTCTCCCTCTACAAGTTGCAATATCATGCCTAGAACACAGTCATGTCCTCAAAGGAAGGTGTTCACTAGTGAAAGATATGACCCTTTGGATTTCAGTCAAACCCAGGGTTACCCACATTTTTTATTTTTTATTTTTAAAAGGTGCAATGCACCCATAATATTAGGGGTAAACGCTTTTTTTTTACCGGAGCTATGAACCGGATACAACAAACCACAAGAAACAACCAAACCCGCGAGTACAAAGGCCCAGCGAAGGCACAAGGCCTGCGAGCACTTTGGCCCAGTGAAGGTTTGAACCCTGGTGGCCGTCACAACAACCAAGCGACTTGACCACCGAACCACGCCCTTATCGGCAAAGGGTTACCCACATTTTGTCCCAAGAAGAATTAATGAATTTTTTCCTAAATTTAGAGGAGGTTTTGATGAATCAACATCACAACATGTGCAATTTTTTCTTCATGTAATGGAAGACTGTCAAATAGTAGAGAAAGATACTATCATGAAGTTTTTTGTGAGAAATTTAGAAAATGATGTTGAATATTGGTTTTCTAGTTCACCAATGCATTCCATAGATTCATGGCATGAGCTCAGAATGAATTTCATTAGTTATTTTGAAGAAGAGTTAATAGAAAATGACTGATTGATTGAAGAAAGAAGTCTACATACCCAAGAAGTATTTGAAGAGCAATCAGAAGATAAGGTTGAACTTGTGTCATTTATTGATGCATTGTGTGATATAGAAAGATTTGAGGATGAATCCATCTATGATTTTCATGATAGATTCATGAAGTTTCTGCTTGTTATACCAGAATCAAAAAGACCTAATGAGTTATTTTGCATTGATTTGTTCTATGAGAATTATGAGCTAGGTTTGAGTACTATGCCAGCTCATTTGAAGCCTCCTAATATTAAATGCATATATCAATGGCTATCAATAATTGAAGAAAGGATAGAGAAGTATGGAACTAATCTCTTGAATAGCTTATGCGATGGTACTTTTTCAAGACTTAGTCCAATAAATGCAAATGGTATAATAGAAGACAAGAATGATGCATCATTAGGTGGTGAGGAAGTTATTTTTGAACAACCTACAAAAGAAATGTACCTAGATGAAGATGAAAACCATAATGGTTATGAAAAGATAGATGAAACATCTGAAGTTTCTTCTATTTGATCTAAAAATATAGAAATAGAAACAATTTTTTTTGTATTAGATGAAGGTTGCAATGATGCAGATGATATTGAAAGTGTTTTCTCTTCTATGGATTTTGAATATACACTTGAAGAGCATGCTGATTATAAAGTTCCATATTTTCATGTGTGAACAATGGTGTTGTAAATGGAAGTTTGCAACTAGTTGAAATACATTCTTGTCCAGATGATCAGAGACATTGCAATTCTATTAAGTAGCCCTAGTGATTGTGTTTCTTCTCAAAAGGAAGAGATAGAATTGATTTCTCTAAGTGGAAAGTGTTTAAATAAAGAAAATGATGAGAATTTTTTTGAAACCTCACAAGAACAAGATGATGGATATAAGTTGGACAAAATTTTTGAAGAAGAAATATGTGATCAATAGTGCTATGATGCAAATGACAAGGAGTGCATTGGATTTCATTGTGAGAAATCAGCCACAAACAGTTACATTGAAGAGATAAATGATGGTTTTCAGTTTGACAGTCAAGAAGGTAGCCTTGCTGATTGTAACAATAGTATCAACAAAGAAGGAGATATGTATGCAAGAGATTCATTGAATGGATTAGGTCCAGTGGTTGGTTATGAGGATCATGCATATGTTGATGATGATGAACAAGGAATTCCTACTTTATTTGATGTTTTATCTTCTTTTACTCCTTTTGTTGACTTTGAAGTTATCATTGAGTGTTTGCATGATGATGGCATAGATGTAGTTGTACATGAAAGTGAAAATATAGTGACAAATATTGGTACAACTAATGAAAATTTTTATGAGGAGTTTGCACTTGAAGAATGTGATTGCGTCAATCACATGGATGTATATGCAGACCTCTTTTCTGGATCTGCAACTCATAGTTTTCCTCATAGGCAGTATGCTTCATATGGTCATGTTGATGCAGTAGGAGGTGGTGTTGAATATGATACTTCTTGAACAGTAAATGTGTTTTAAACAATCATTATGAGGAATTTGTTGCAGAGGTAGATTCTGAGTCATATGAACCTACACTTGATGCTTCATTTTATGATAATATAACAAGTGTTGACAATATTTTCGATGAGCTTGAATTGGGAAACATAGTTTGGGATGTTGATGCATTGTTTGAATGGTATGATTTGAATGTGGATGAAGGTATTATGAGTTTAGGTGAATCTTGTTTTCAAGACATTGAGACATATGGTAATATGATTAAGCTATGTTGTTGGGATGATGACAAACTTGCGTGTGATGCAATTCAGTTGGATGAGTTATAAATGTGTGAGCACTCTTTGCTTGACAAACAGAAAGATTGCACACTATTTTTGAAGGATGATTTCTTTTCTGACCTTAATCATTGTGAGAGAATTGGTTAATGGGATGTGGCTGTGTTTTCAAAAGGTCTTGATCACTATCCTCACATTTCATCACTTTCCATAGAATCAAAAAATGAAATGAGTGGTAGTGATGCAACCTATGTCATTTGGTTGCCATGTGAGTAAAGTTCAATTCAAAAGCAACCTCACGCTTGTCTTTGCAAGAATGAAGTTACTAATGTTACTGTGGTGTGGCATAGGAAAGTATGGATTAAAAGAGATCAAATATTTTAACAGATTGGTGTTTGATAGAGGCAAGAAATGGCTTCCCGTTTCCATTTGGTGGCCTGGGGCTACCAAATTAGGTTTAAAAGTTAAGGAAAATAGACTCTATTTCCCAATGATTCTAGCACTTGGCCTGCTCTCCTATAGGATTATGAATTCTCACTTTGTTCATTGAGGAATAGATGTCCCCAGAAAGAACCACTAATGGCACCTTCAAATTTTGCAAATTTCAAGTGCCCATATTGAAAAAATTTCCTCTACACCCTCAAGAGTGCACCTACAAAATCTGCCCAAGTGACCTACTTTGGAGGGTCACAATTCGAAGCTAGTTGATTTTCATGCCAAATGGATTGTTTCTCTCCATTCTCCTCACATTCATGTACTTCCCTATCCAATTTTAGAGTATTAGGATTGCTATTTTTTTGAGATCAAAAGCAAATGTAGTTTGTTAAATTTTACATCTGTATTTCTGATAATGTTTCAAGGTGGTCAACTTTCATCCGTAATATCTTATGGAGAATAATGACTAAAGCAAATCCCTTTTGCAAAAATACTTAGTGTACCTAGATGATCTTATATTTCCAGTGGAAGCCCCCCAAAATTTGTTTTGATATTTTTTCATAGTGGTGACTTTGAGAGCCTTGATTGTTTCTGAACAAGTGCAGTTGTAGAAATGGCTAATTGAGAAAAATTGAAAATGAATAACTTTCACCTCATGATCTCTTTTACTGAACCATTTTTTGTGCTGCATTCTTGGGTCAAGTGTCTACATTTCTACTCAGTTTTAGGCTCCTAGGATAAGTTCTGATGGGTTAGCTAATCATTTTCTGATAGCGGCATGGGAAAAAATGGTGTCCCGAAAAGTTTCAAAATTTAAAAATCTAAGGACAAATCATTTATTTATTTGGTCTAAAACCTCTACAACTCCATTTTAATCAATATTGGAGGTCATTTTATACATTATTTTAATGTACTTATGTTGCGTCGAACATGTCCCGAGGGCCAATTTACAAAGGAGGTACCTGAATTTTAAGGGCTGGGAAAATTTTGAGGAAATGGGTTTTCTCTAAATGATTGATCATGGCCGCATGCAAAAAATCTCGGCTCCAAGTGTAACCAATTGTCCGCAATAAATTTTGTTGTTTGGGTCATAGGTATAATTAAAATTTTCCCATTTTCTAATGTTTTCAAATGTTAATATTTAAAATATTTTATTTCAAATATTGGGAAAATGTAAAAATGCATTTAGGGCAAACATAAAATACATTTCAAAAGTTTGGGAGGAAAAGAAAGTTTAATTCTTGCTTGTGATTGGCTGAAAAGTGGCACACAACTTCACGGAGAACTCATCGCCTATTGCTAGTTTCAAGTCTCTCTTCCATTTCAAATCTGTGATCAATGATGGTAGTGGCTTGTCATTGCCCATCATGGATTGAACTGTCTTCTTCCTCATCAAATTGGCGATGAGCAATCTCACCTTCAGTTCATCGAACATCTTTGTTTCACAAGAGATTTTGAGTTTAAATTATCAATGAGCGATGGTTGTTGTGTCCATTTCCCATTGCCAATTGGTGGCTCTTCTTTCCAAAGCAATGAGCGATGGTATTTCGATGGTTTTTATTTAATACATGTGAACAGTAAAAAGTGCATTTTGAAATGTTTTTGTGCAAAAGAAAGTTTTTTTTTTTTTTTTCTTATTGGTTGAAGTGAATTCTCATGGATGCACGACAACAGTAATTTCTTCTCCATCACTCATGGCTAGTTCTAAATAAAAATGGAGGAGACAATCAGCAATGGTTAGGTTTGAGTGATGGATGCAGGGAAACAAAAAGGGAAAATATAAAAATATTTTTAAATGTTTTTATTAAAACAAGAAAATTTCTTATTTCTTATTGGTTGCAAAGAAACTTTTAAACACTCATTCATTTCATGACAATGGTGATATCGTTGGTCTCTATTTTGGGTGGGACAAGTGAAAGCACATTAGTGATGGTATTCCTCCCTTCGATGGATTTCATTTATAGGCATGTGAGAATTCTGAAGGGAAAACTTTGATATTTTATATAGATTAAAGGGAAACTTTAGCCATTCACATAGTGCATTCTTTGAAGTGAAAATTATTTGCAGAAAGCAAAAGGAGTTAAAATGTAAGATGGAAAAACATGTTTAACTACCTGGGTGAATGGGTTTTGACCTAAAGTTTATATTTTTCACTTGCACAGTGAAATAAAGCCAGTAAGTGAGTTTTTATAGCGGGGTAAAATGTTTGCACGAGAATTTCAAGTCAAGGCAAGGAAAATGATGAAGAATGATGAGTCTTCCCAGAGGAGAATATTTTTCTGTTGTAGGGTAGTGGAGTGAGGATTAAGAAAACACAGAGCATATTGAAGATTCTTCAACAAGTAAAGGCAATTGAAGATTAGAAAACCTAAATGTGCCAAGTGTCTTCTTCAAATGAACATTTACAGTTTTTTTATTTCCTTAAATGTTGTCTTTCTGCCTCATTCTGAGAGAGGTTGTTTCATAATTTAACATAGAGAACACTGTAGTGTGTATACAAAGTATTTTAGAGTTAAATTTTAGGATCTGAGTCTATCAATATTTATGTATTTTTTATTACAATACTGGAGAAATAATGTTGAATGTTTCAAGTTTGAGACTATTTTACTCTCATATTTACTAGTTTTACAGATTATGAATGATACAATCAAGGTTGTCTTATTTGTCTCTATCAATTTTTGATAGATGTGTGGCTCAGTTTTCATCTAAATTAATTCAAAGAATTAATGTAGGTAATTTAATATGGTTGTAAATTTGTATTGAAGTGAGTGTTAGGATGCTAGTAAGAAGTAAAGGTTAAAACATAATGTCGAAATACTGTAATGCAATGTTTTAGAGATTCATATACTATCAAGTGTGTAAATTGTTATTAGATTACGTATGTGGTTGAGTTGACTCCGTTCCAAGGATGAGGTATTGATCTAAGTGTTCTATTCATGTTACATTTGTTGGTTAATACAACAACTAATCATCTTTTAAATCAAATTTACTTATCAGTCCTAGTTTGTTTGTGTGTTGAACTCATTTCAATGAATGACATCTCTCATGTTTAAATGAGTCATTACTATAGAGGTTAGCTAATCTTTTAGAGTACCGTGTCTGTTAAGCATATAAAGGAGATTCATTTGTTCATTGTGTGTTTGATACTTTGGCACACAAGTATCTGAAAGAATACTATTGGGATCACCCTCCTAGGTTTAACAGAGCCTGAAGTGTAGGGGAGAAAGGGGTATTTTATTCAGTTTGTCATTCATTGGCCATATCAACCCGTTGAGTTTGAATATGAGAGAGTGGCTACTCTTTATGACACATTGCATCTATTGATTTGGGAACCAATAGAAGCAATTTGGATGCCAAATAAAATCATAATAAAATAAATAGTCCACAAAAATGCAAGGATTAACATGTCTCCTCAAAATGACATGCAAAAGAAAAGAAAAGTCTGGATCAAAATAAAAATTAATCTAAAAGATAAAAAAGGAACACCAAGAAAAAAGAAAAATAAAAAACCATATGGATCCCAAAGAAAAAATAGTAAAACATTGAAATATTAAATCCAAAATGGAATCTAAATTTTCTCTTCCAAAATATTCCTCCTCTATAAAAATTTCCCATCTAATAATATTTCATTTGATAAGTACATTTTGGGTCCTTATGTCCCAACATCTACTATAATGTCTTCTATAATCCCTCAATCTATCATAAATCTCCATTTATTACAATGTGTGCAAACATCGGTCTTGGTTTCCCTCAGTTTCATGGCATCCCATCATCCCACCGTCACCCCTTCACATCCGTTTAATCCATGCTTTCATATAATCCACTTATCCTTGGCCCCCCTTCACTTCCACTCAAAAGGAACCATAGAGAAGTGCACCTTCAAAGAAAAAAGGTTCTACCAATCTACAATGATCATCCTCCATTGGATCCCCTTTCCTTCATATACAAATAAGATGCTTGTTTTCTTATTCCTTATTCCTTGTCCATTATCCTCTAATATCCCGATCCCTTATCCACCTTCCTATCCTCTATCCACATCCTTCTACCCCCTTCCATCCTAATCCAATAATGGTCTAAACAATTGTAAAATAAATCATAAAACTAAAAAATCCAAAAAATAAGTAAAGATAAAATATTAGTCTAATGGTGAAAGCCTATCAAACAAGCAACTTGGGTAAGTACCATGATGGAAACCTAAAAATAAGAATCATACACGTATGCCCTCCCATCCAATTTTATCCAGGCTACACGTGGGGCAAGTATCATCCTATTTACTTCCTTCTAGCTTCCTCTACATTATATCCATGTAATCCATAGTATCCCATTCTCTCCCATCCTTTCACCCCCTTTCGATCTTCATAAGGATAGGAGAAAAATATCCAAATATTCTTTAGAAAATCTAAACCTTACTTTATTTGGCATCCACCACATCCCCCTTGTACCTTTTCCATTCCTAAATCTTTAATTACCTTAACTATCAAGCTATCCACCAATAAATCTAAATCCCCCCCTACCATATTCCATGAATTTGCTAGAGTTTCCAATAGTCATGCAATACACCTACCAAGTGTCATCTCCTTCATATCAACTTGATTCATCACATTTCTATCCTCCATCCTTATCAATCCTTCCATATTTTCCATCCATAATTTTCATATTACTTCCTCCAACATTTCCATCTCAATACCTCCATCCTCCCTCTCCTCCTATGTAATCCAAATGCCTCATTATACATATCTAGATTGGGGAATGTTCTTTCTCCACCCCCATAGTCCTTAGAGATCCTCTAACTCCCTCCATCCCTCCATCATGATTACCCATCTATTTCCATTTTCTATCAATAATCTCTTTTTCCATCTTCTATCAATAATCTCTTAGTCTCCTTTTGATCCCCTTATTTCCTAATTTCCCTTGCCATTCATATCTAGCTTCAAACAACCCTCCATACATCCAACTATACAATGTAAGAAAATCATCATGAAATCACAACATTGGTCTTGTTCCAAGCCTAGCTACAAGCCTTCATCAAAATAATAATCATCTTTATTCAAATATATCATTCCTAATGATTACATTATTCAACACCTACCCATAAGCAATCAATCAATCTTGACTTTCTAGCTTGACTTGACCAACATCATATTTAGCTTTGAATCATTTAGTGCACACTAGCTTATTTATGTGCATTATAATTTGATTGCATCTATATCGGGCCTTCTAACCTACATACCATACTGGTATTATGGTTTTCTATATAATGGTGATATACTATATAGGGTTTCTTGTGACTCGTTTTCCTTATGCATGACACATGATCACCCCAGTTTTTATATCGTGTTAACTATTCACATGACATTGAGCCGTGCAATCTTACCAACATCCTTTGTGGCCCTCTTCTACGCATCATTAAAATAAGACACAACCATGGGTACAAGGTATCTTCAGGTAACACCACAGCCAGTTGATTTTTATTTGGGTATATGCTGTTGGATCAGTATTGATTGAATCCTTTTATCTCTTCTGAATAAAGAGTGCACCCTTTGATCTTTGGCAGATGCCCAAAAAATATTCAGAGATGGAAATGGAGAGTTCTTTTGCTTCATAGGCCAAACACAGATATGCATTACCAGGAGAAAAGATAATAGAAGAAGCGAAGCTCTGTACACAAATATATTTAACAAATGCTCTGGAAAGTGTTCTCTCAGAAAGGACATGATCAGTTCAATGTTCCCTTTCAGTAAATTCACTAGTCAAATATGCGCTCAAATATCCCACAGAGAAGCTACATTCATGTCTATAAAAATTCACGTCTCGCCCATTGTTATGAATTTCTAATATCTCGATTAAATCTCGAAAGAGGAAATGAACCATTAGCATGGTTGGCCCAATCAATAATGCTATACAAAATGGCATAGACATTGAGAAAATAGATAGCAAAGCCATGCGATTCCACTCTAATTCCACTTATAAATTGGATGTCTTCTCCCTGCTTAGCTACAACTTTTTTCTTCGTAGCACAAAAGTAAATGGAAAAGAAATTGTTTTGCGTGATGTTAATAATATCATTGGCAGTGGGCATGTCAGGAATGGTAGAAGCAAACCTTATTAACGCGTGTGATTATCAACAGTGTAGGAGTGATGGTGATTGTAAACCATCCTTTCATTGTTGCGAAATCGAACAATGTGGTGCAGGAATCAGAATTTGCTGTAACTTCGATTGATTTTAATCCAACAGAGAGACTTCATTTTCTCTGGTGTCTCATGTTAATCCTATCAGAGAAAAACACTTAGTTCTTTGGTGGATTTTTCTCAAATAAAACACTTAATAATATGTGGATTGATCTAAGTTATAGTGGTTTGCGAACTAAGCAATATTATTCTTCCTCGGCAAGTGTATGTGTTTCAAATTGAAATTGCTTGGAACCACTATAAAACTATTTATCTACTTAACTTTTAATCATATAATTTTTTATTTATATATTTGTTAACATTGAATTCAAGTAGGGCCAACAATCAAGGTCCACTACTGAATTTGACACCATTTTCTGACGGCTGTTCATCAGTCGCTCAACAAATCTTTGTCGGAAGAGTGACAAAATGGAAAAAATCTTTGCGTCGCTGCTTTTTCGTTGAAAGGCCAACGATGAATTAAACATCAAAATAACGGTGAAGAATCGTCGGTCAATGGCATCGTGAAATGCCTTAGACTTTTGTCAGAATATCGATGAAAACTTCATGTATTCACCGACGAATTACACCAGAAGTTAGTCGCTAGTTTGACGAAATGGGCAAGCAATAGCATTGAAACAACAGTAGACGTTCATCACCATTTCAATGAAATGGGCAAGGAGTAGCGTAGAAACAACACCAAGAGTTCGTCCGCTTTGCGACAAAATTAGCAATGAGTAGCGTCGGAAGAACACCAAAAGTTCATCTAAAGGGCAACGAAATGGGAAAGGAGTAGTGTGGTAGCAACGCCGAAAGATTGTTGAAATTATGACGAAATGGGCAAGGAGTTACAACAAAATCTTTGTCATAGCTATAGCAACTTCATCAAGCCTTTCTGTTGATTCATTGGTGGTTGTCGTCAAAATTGTGACGAAGCATCAATTTTTTTTATAAAAAAATTATTTGTGGAAATGTACCATTGCGGAGACTGACAACTGATCATACATATAGACTGCATATTGGTTTGATGCTTCAAATGATGCATTTCTTATATTGAAAAGTGCATTACCTTATTGAGCTTCTCTTTGTTTTAAGAATAGTTTAATATTCTCTATTTAACAAGGCCAACCACGTGATGGTGGATGCTCATTTGCCCCCCCTCTCACATCACTCTCAATTCCCCATACCCAATCATATAACATTAATCATTCATTCATCCATTAATAACATATAACATTCATTTATTAACATATAACATTCATTAATTAACATATTCACATTCATTCATTAAAATATAATATTCATTCTTTCAGTTTTTACATATTATCAAAAATATGGTTGTCATGATATGATTACAATCACTTTTTTTTTGTTTATTTTTTAAAACAACATAAAGCTGAAGTGGAGTATCATTTTCTAAATCAATATATGTCCCTCCTTTAGTTTTTCTGCCCTCTGCTTGTGATCTTAATGTATGCGTAGTCGTCTGCTCATGACGTGGACACTGCTTCAAGGGGGGATCTGCTGCAATAAGAAAGAAATGTTAAACTGATATGTTTTATTATTATTGTTACAAGTATTTCATTAATTAAAAGAACATTAGAGTGGTTCTCTTTACTTGATGGGTCCAAATTATGTTCCTGAACTTCTGTTATAGACTCATGCTCAACATGTTGAACACCCTCTAAATCTTGATCTATAGTTGAAACACGAAAGGTTACATTAATTAATACACCAATTGAAATTAAATATGTTTAAGAGAACATGAGGGTGGTCCTCTTTACCTGATGGGGCCACATCATGTTCTTGATCTTCTCTAGCCTGATCATGCTCAACACGTTGATCATGCTCTACATGCTCTAAAGTTGAAACATGAAAGGTTACATTAATTAATAGACCAATTGCAATTAAAAATATTTAAAAGAACTTTAGAGTGGTCCTCTTTACCTGATGGGGCCACATCATATTCTTGATCTTCTCTAGCTTGATCATACTCAACATGTTGATCACGCTCTACATGCTCTAAAGTACCGGGATGCACACCATGACCTTCATCTGCACGTTCTACTCCACCCTCACCAGGCTGCATTCCAATGTCATGTGTAGTATTATCATTGCTTGAATGTTTAAAACAAATAGGCATGTAATTACTTTATGGTGGAAATTAATATTGAATATATTGAAAAAGTATTCAATTTTAAATAAACTTTATTGAGTTTATTTACCTGCATATCAGATGCAATGGAAGATTGTGTTTGCCCAGTCAAGACTCTTAGGCATTCAGCCATGGCTCCATAGCCTTGCTGGAAGGCAATCTTCAGGTCCTCTTCTATGGGAACTTTGTTGAATTCAGAACCCTACATTTTTGCAGAAGATCATGAATTTTGCTTCTATGGTGTGATAAAACCAATTTTTTTTTCAATTTATAATAATTTGGATGCAATATTTCATTTATTGATACTTACAATTTGTGTGGCTAATTTCATATAACCACCAAAGCCAAGTTTGTGTTTCCCGTGCTTTTCTAGTCTTGCCTTTGTTGCCTTTGATGTGTTGGACAGCCTATGAAAAGTTTGAAATACGTTAGATTATGTAAAAAGAAAGAGTAATCAGTATATACTTACATTGTTGATAGTATCACACATAGCATACTGCTTTTAAAAAAAAAATTAATGGAATTTCCATAGCATACAGACATTGAGATCATATAAAATACAAAATCAATCCATGAATTATAGAAAATAGATTTTTGTTGGTTATATTCATATCGCTGATTACATTGCACAAAAA
>VDFB02105785.1:348665366-348842835 GCA_007258455.2 Sequoia sempervirens
ATATATATATATATATATATAGAAAAAGAATTAGGAGTGTGAAGGGAGAGGGGAAGAGGGGAAGGAGGGAGAGAGAGAGAGAGAGAGATAAGGAGGGAGGGTTAAGGGTACAATGTATATGGTTTAAGGGTTTAGGGTTAAGGGTGGAGGGGAAAATACATGTTATTTATTGTGCTCACCTTTTATATTTGTGATAGGACAAATTGTTAATATAAAATTATCCAATGCTTGTACATTGCTACCCCAATTGTTGTATAGATAAGAACAATATTTTTTCACTATGATAACAACACTTGTTTCAATGAGTGTCTTATTTTATTAAATAACCATTTTATTTTTTAAATGATATAATTATATTGGAGAGTTGTGATATTTTATTTGAAACAAAAGAAATACTTATTTCACGTCTTCATGAAATATGTCACTTCTTTATGAGTTATGAGAGAGGGGAAGGGGAGAGAGAGAGGAATGGTTGTCACTAAATCTTGGCTCACCCAAACAATTTATCATTGCACTAAGATGTGCATATTCAATCAAAAGTTAAAATTCATAAAAATCAGACTAAAAGAGTGGAATATCCAAGTCTTTAGAAACCTTTTCAAAGAAAGGATCTCCTTGAAAGTAGAATGGCTAAGATCAAAAAAGACCTCTCAAATGATTTTTCTTACATCCTAATAAAAGAAGAGAGGAATCTCGTAATTCAATTGGATGGTGTCTATAGTTTTAAACAAATCTATTGGAGACAAAAATCAAGGATTAAATGACTTAAATAAGGTCTAAAACCAAGTTTTTTCATTTAAAATGAAAAATTAGAAGGAAAAGAAACATAATATGAAGATTGAAGATGGAAAGAGGGAAAGAGGGAGGGAGTGGGAGAGAGATATGGGGTAGAGGGTTAAACTTAGAGGGTAGAGGGTTTAAGGGTTTAGAGTTTAAGGGTATGGAGGGGAGAGATGGGGAGAGAGTGAGTGAGAGAAAAGACCTAGAGAGGGAGAAGGGGTAGGAGATTGAGACTTGAGATAGAAGGTGAATGAGTGAGAGAGAGAAACCTCCAGAGAGGGAGTGAAGTTGCTAGGAGGGAGGGCAGGAGAGAGAGTTAAGAAGGTAGGTTAAATTAGAGGGTAGAGGGTAAGTTTAAGGGTTTAATGTTAAGGGTTAATGGTTTAGGGTTTTAGGGTTTAGGAGTTAAGGGGGAAAGGTAGAGGGGTAGGTAGAGTGAGAGAAGAGAGACCTAAGAGAGGAGAGGGAGTGAAAGGATATTGAAAGATGCTTGAGAGAGAGAGAGGGAGGAGTGGGGAGAGGAGATAGAGAGGAGGAGGGTTTATGGTAGAGAATTAGATGGTTTTAAGGGTTTAAGGTTAAGGGTGGAGGGATGAGGGAATGAGAGGAGTAGTGAGTGAGAGAGAGAGACCTAAGAGAGGAGAGTAGGATATTGAAGATAGTTGAGAGAGATAGAGAGAGGGAGGGAGTGGGAGAGAGATAGAGGGGGAGGGTTAAAGGTAGAGTGTAGATGGTTTAAGGGTTTAAGGTTAAGAGTGGAGGGGATATAGATAGAGGGAGTGAGTGAGTGAGAGAAAGAACTAAGAGGGAGTGAGTGAGTGAGAGAAAGACCTAAGAGAGGAGAAGGGCTAGGAGGGAAAGACTTGAGAGAGAGACTTGAGAGAGGGAGAGGGGGTAGGAGGGAGAGACTTGAGAGAGAGAGAGGGTAGAGGGTTTAAGGGTTTGGGGTTTAAGGGTTAAGGGTTAATGGTTTAGGGTTTAGGGTTATGGGTAGTGACGGAACTTCAAAGTTTTGTTCTGAGTGTTCTATTTTATAAAAAACAACACATATGGACTAATAGTTGAACACAAAAAATCTATTTATTGTTATTAAAACAACACATAATGATTTAAAATACAACTTGTATTGAACAAAAATGGACTAATAGTTGAACACTATAACTTTTTGAAAATCGTTCACATTTAATGGGAAAATACATGTTATTTATTGTGCTCACCTTTTATATTTGTGATAGGAAAAACTATTAATATAAAATTTTCCAATGCTTGTACTGATGGAACTTCAAATTTTGTTCCTAATTTTTCACTCATGCCCTGCCTTATGTCAGTGGTCTTTTATGGTGTTGGAAAATTTCTTAGGGTTGGGGTTTTACCTTTGTCTTCATCTTAAACCCTTGTGTTTACCTAATGCCTTGGTCGGGATCTATTTCACCGTTACCTTTTTGAAGGGTTTTAAAAGATCTTATCGTTCCATCTAGGCACAGTCCCTTTGGTCTTAATATTTTATTTCCTCATGGGTTTTACTATTTTCCTAAGTCCTGGTTGGCCCTGTGTTGAACGGTTTTTAAAAAACTTATGTCATTATTTTCCATCTTCCTAGTAATGTCCCCTTGCCCTTTAATGAATGTTTTATTTTTCAGAAGCATGAAATTCGCACTACCGCCGATCAAAATGCCTTCAAGATCAATGGTTGCCCGCCATCCGGGTGTCGGGGAGGGTATAGGATAATGAAAATAGTGATATCGTAGGTGACATGTCCCTATCGGGGATCAAATTTATTGCAAGCGTTCATCATTGTCTATGATGCAGGCTATTCCCCACCATTTAGCGATGGTACTTTGGTTGATTATGAAATCCGCAATTAGGTACCGTAGTGCAATATAAGGTGGGGACGAGAAATTTTTGTGTGATATATTTTAAATGTTTGATTGCTTCCAAAGCAAAACATTTAAAATGAAATATTGACAAGGCGGAGAATTCATTAAAATGAGCAAAGTGGAGAAGTGGGGCGAAAACTAGTGATTTTTGTGGTATATTAAAAAAATCATATTTTGATAGTTGAATACATTCAAAATATTTCTAATATATTTCTAATTTAAAAAATATATTGTTTAATTTTTTAAATATATATATTTTTTTCAAAAATATATTTTTTATTTTTTTTAAAATATATTATACATACAAAATTACATATTCAATAATAGATAATAGATTTTGGTGAATATATCTAGGTATATTAATATATGCTGAAAAACTAATTTTAATTAAAAAACTTACTAGCATCATTAAAAGGTAAGTTTATAATTATAAAAATTTAACATTAGAATTATTTAACATTTGAAATAGAAAATTTAAATATTATATTATAATAGTTTATAATTTGCTTATATGGTATTTGGATAATAGAAACAATTTTGATTGATTTAATATTTTCTAAGTTCATTATTGATTTAAATTTTATAAATATAATTATATATCTTTAATCTTTAATCAATATTATAATTTAAAATAATAATGAATATTGGGTATCTTAGATTTTAGTATAACTTAAATATTAAAAATTAATGTATAATTTTTATAAAATATAATATATATTTTTAAAATAAAGATTTAAAGATTATTATATATCATGTATATTTAAAGATCCATAGAATTATCTTTTTAACTATGAAATTAATATGATTAATTTCATTTATAATTTTATCTTATCTTATCTTTTTAACAATTTTTTGGTACATCCTACATAATTTTTTTTCTATAAGTATCATGTTGTATACTCTTTATATGGAAGGTAGTGTTTTTTCATGGAGCTTAATAAGTTTTAATAATTTTTAGTCACTTTAAAGATTTTTATTTTTTTTATAAAGATAGGTATATTTAGACTTTTGATGGCTTATGTACAATTATGCATATTCTTTTACTTATTATATTTTTTGCAATATCATGTTATTCCTGATTAATCACATTATTTGTTTGTCATTTTTATTTATTTTGTTGAAAAATATTTTATCTTTACTTTACATCTATGATAATTTCAAAATTATCAAATTTAAAAATTATAAATAAAAACTTATTTATATTAATCTCTTGAAGTACGTAGGTCCTAATCTTTTGTAGATTAATAACTATCTAAATAGCTATTTCTTTCCTTTATTTCTATAAATGTGTCTCATATCTCTATTGAAATTTATGAAATGTGTATGTAATTCTTAGCACAACACTCTTAGAGATTAAGATTTATTTTCACATTTATCTATTTTTTTATTGTTCCTATTAGTGGCTAATTAAATCTTCATTGAAAACCTATAAAGAACTTGGGTCCTTTAATCTCAAAGCTTGTCTAATTTCTTGATGAGAATCATTCACATTGATTCCCAATATTGTGCTCCTTGCATGATACATTTATAAAATGAAATTGGTAATTTAGTATGTGGTTGAAATATTAGAGTAACAACAAATGGTTCTTTTCATTTTTGGCACATGATTGCCCATTTTTACTATGTTAAATTTTTATTTTCACTTTTATTTTCATGGTTTTCATGTTGTCAAATTTTCATACATTTCTTAGTCTTTTTAAAAAAATAAATGAAGGTTCTATTAGTGTCCCCAATCTTGCTAAAAATTATGTATAGAGAGAGTAAAGTATATAAACTATTAATTATAGAGTATAACAACAAAATGAATTTAAAAAATACTACATAGAAGCAAGGTTTAGAATAATTCAAAAATAGAGGTACCATTCTCATACAAATACTATTTATAGAAACCCTATGTAGCCACATTTTCACTCTCTCCCACTCTCTCTCACTCTCTCGCACCCTCTCCCACTCTCTCCTACTCTCTCCCTCCCTATCTCCCACTCTCCCACTTTCTCCCATTCTCTCGCACCCTCTTCCACTCTCTCCCCCCTTCTTCCCTGCCTCCTCCCACTCTCTCCCATTCTCTCCCACTTTCTTCCTCCTCTCTCTCCCACTCTCTCCCTTCTGCCCTCCCTCCCTCCCTTAAGCCCCTTTTTTGGGAACCATCTTGGTGCACTTACCCAAAAGCTACCTTATCTTTCATTAAGGTAGAAATTTTTTGTTATACAACATGTCCCTTGAAAATTGGAGATAGGCACTGCAAAAAGAAGGTAAACACTAATGAAAATGGTTAGTGGTATTGTGGAAGATGTGATAAAACTTTCCCTAGGAATGTGATTATAAATATATACTTCAATGCAAAGTGCAAGACCATACTTAATTCACTTGGATTACAACTTCTGAAGAAGTGGCAGAAATTATGGGTGTAACAACAAAATAATTGAACATTTTGAAGCATGAAAAACAAGATGATGTTAAGTTTTCACACATTATACAAAAGGTCCTTTTCAACAAATACATATTTAAATTTCAAGTGAAAAAAGAGACTTATATACCTGAACAAAGGATTAAATGCACAGTCATAAAAATAACAAATTTTGATTATTCATCTGAGAGCAAAGCATTATTAGACTCAATTGCAAAGCTATAGGTTTCATAACATTCAAATACTTGAATGTATATAATGTTAACAATGTATTCAAACATTTGAAAAAAAAAATAGTGGATATATCTAAGTTAGTTAATGCCATTTTGTCATGATATACTTCTTTGATCTTTGTCAATACTAAATCTAATGATTGATGAACATTTACGCTTTTAGAATTTATTGTTCTTGGTTGATTGTTGTTATAGACAAGTTGAGTATGATTTCAAATTTCAATGTGTACCCATATATATGGGAATTGAGATAAACAATGACACAAACAATAATGTAATCAAATTGATTTCTTTCCAAATTCATATTCATGAAAATGTAAGCATTTTTTCAAGTCAATAGGAATCTTGATAAAGATAACTCTTAGAGTGTTTTACATATATATATATTATTAATTAATATAGGTATGCTAGTTAATTAAATTATTAACTATATTTTATTTCTATTATATATTGAATTGTTAAAAGATGTAAAAATATTTAATACTAAATATATAGGAAGATGGTTAAAAAATTACATATTTTTCAAAAAATAAAATATAGTGCGTAATTTAAAATACAAATTATATAGTTCTTATAATATTTATATTATTATTTATTGAATATTTTATAGAATTTAAACTAAAAAATTAGCCTTCCCCTCTCGCTCTCCCTCTCTCCCCCTCTCTACATATATCTCCCTCTTCCCCATCTTCTATCCTCCTCTACATATCTCTTTCCCTTTCTCCCTCCCTCTCTCTATCTCTCCCATCTCTCCTGATATCTTGCTCCTCCTATGCCCTATCTGTCATCATATCTCAGCCTATTTTGTCCTTTATCTTCCCATATATCTCTGTATCTATGTCTTTATCTTCCAATTTATCTATCTCTCCCTCTCTCTTTCTCTCTCTATCTCCCCCTATTTCTATTGATCCCTCTCCATATCTATTTGTCTTTCTCTACTTATCTCTCTCTCTCTCTCCCCTCTCTCTATATCTCCTTATATCTATATCTTTCCATATATATATATATATATATATATATATATATATATATATATATCTCCCTATCTCTCTATATATTTATTTCTCTTGAGCTATCTCTCTCAATATATCTCTATCTATTTTTATCCCTTTTCCTCTCTCATTCTATATTCATCTCTACCTCTATCTATAGGGAGAGATACAAAGGTGAAGCATTGGACCTTCCCAAAGATCCACCAATATCAACACTACTCCCAACTATTTTGAGCATTTAAGAACATATTGTATGCTAGATTAGGAGGCATGTGTCAAAGCTCATATTTATTGATGCAAAATAGGTCCAAAGTCACAAATTTCACATAGAGTTAGTTATAGTTTTGTACAAAATTTCAAGTGCCATATAGAGCAAAGATATTCTAGTTTTTTATATCATGTCATCAAATTCGACACTTCATCAATATTTGTATCTTCATCAACATTAACAAAAGCAAAGGTATGTACTTGAATCCCTTGCATTTAAATTTTTCTATATATATAAATATTTTAATATTTTCCCTCAAATCCATAATATATATATATTAGTGTGTATTTATTTATTGCAATAAAAGAATTAACCCAAGTAACACATTAAGAATTCTAAGGATTTGTGCTTGGAAAAATGCATAACAAATTTTTTTGTTGGATGCCATGTTGTATAGTTTAGAAAAGCTCAAAATATGAATAGGATTTTAAGGCCATATATTATGGTAGCTTACAATGCAAAAGAAGGAAGGAAATATATTATCAATTTTAATCTACAATTTAATACCATATGAAAAACCACATGTAGTATTATCTAAAATTAATTCTTGACATATTAATTTTATAAAATACACTTACCATTCAATAAAATTCGCCCAAGAAAGAAACCCTAAGTGAACATTAATTGAACCCTAATTGTAGATTCATAACTCTAATCATAACCCTAAGCGAACACTAATCTTAATCAAACCCTAACCCTAGCCTTAAATTTATCATATAATCTAATTATCTCTCTTATCTAAATTTGGGTTGAATTATTTTTACTCTATTTTTAATTGCATATATTTTTTGTTTATTAGATCTTATTTTATGAATATATGCAAATATAATTTTACTTCTACATTCATTCTATGCCCAATTTTTCCATGATATTTTAACATTCATTTTATGGAATATTAGATCAATCTCACACATATAAATATGAAACCTCAACATTTTAAAATTGAATTCTACCCAAAACATAGACACACAATTGAACAAATTCTCAAAAGAAGAATGATAACATCATTAACATTTCATTCAAAATTCACTCAAATCCATATAAGGAGAGAAAATATATTAGAATTATACGTTTATTCATGCTTTTAAGTCATATCTACATACAATTTAAGATAATTTGCATATATTCATCCAAAACTCAAAACATTCTATCTATTCTATTCCGTCCGCTTGGGGTTTTAATAGCCAATGGCACCATAGATATCACTTCCTCATTAGAGGACATATATCTTTCTACCCATATATTCAACTCAAAACCTAGCTAGAGCTTTCATCAGTTCTCTCCCTACAAATGAGCCTTGAATTCCCTTTTATATGACAAGAGAGCAACAAGCTTTAGGCTCAAATTTAATTTCACCACAAATTTTCATTTGAACAAAATCTCCATTACATTTGACTTTCATTTCAAAACTTCCCACACGTTGAATCTGCAAAACATAGTGGCACACAAACTAGGGAAAGCTAAAAGAATCGGGAACACAAATTGTCATCAAAATCCCCTTGTCGCTAGGCCACACAAAAAAACCAGGCAACCAAATTACCACGAAGGCACACCACAACAACTTCTTGTTTACCTGCCACCCTACCCTTACCAACACTCATACCCCGGTATACACACCCGCTTCTAGTTGTTGCCCAATACAGTAGACCCTCAACCTCCTCTTCTTTCTTGTCCTTGCCCAATATGGTTCTAGTCCATCTGCTTGGGGTTTTAACAGTTGATGTGCCCACAGATATCATTTCCTCATCAAAGAGCAGACCATGATTGAAGCGACTTAAATACCGATAGTAGTTTGAGTCGGTCTTAGTTACATCATCAAAAGTGTTACTCGTAAGGTCAATGGGCGAGTGTTGGCCTCATCCAGAGCACATTGACTGCTTGCCTTTGTCATCTACCAATTGAGCAGCAATGTCCTGGAATTGCAACCTTCTACTGCAACCAAAGCAGTGGAAGGTTGCAATTCCAGGACATTGTTGCTCAACCAAAGCACCTTCCAGAATAGCAGGACCGAGCTTTTGTGAGATCAAATGAACAAACCTCCTTACTGACTTACTCATTTTCTCTTCTTAGACAAGTACTCAAACTTGATTAGACTCAGCCCACAAAGCGCTCTAATTGCTACAAGAATGACACTATTAGTAGTTAATTCCTCTTGTATTTATTGTGCGAGGTAATGGCAACCTTCATCAATGCTTAGTAAATATGCATGTGCAAACATGGCAATTTGATGGTGTATGTACTATCACCGTTTAACTAGAGCTGCATGAGAATCCAAAGATCACCCTTCAATATTGCCAACAACAACATCTTCACACAAATTGAGATCGATGTGACTACACAAGCAAGGAATAATTCATTAATGCTTCACCAACCTTCCTCTTCCTCTTGTGAGCTAGCAGGGAACAACATAGATTTATATTAGCTTTTGATCTTGGTTGATCTAAAACCACAGGTTATGAGCTCAATAGTGGAGATTGGGCCCCACATTCCATACAAGACATACATCTACCTTTTGCTGACCTTGCACCAAATAATAGGGTGACACCTTAGGTCTACGAGTTGGCAGGGTACGATTGAGATCTTCTCCCATATCTTCAAATCTAGAAAACCTACACATTGCATGGTTAGTATTTAATGAAAGGATTTGGCTAAGTTGTCGGTGACATGACCACTAGAGTTAATGGCTTAGGCTTACGTCACTGGATTAAAATTAAAACCCAACTTTTATTTTAATACTTTATTTCCTCCATAGGGTTTTATTTCCTAAGTCTCAGTTGGCCCCATTAAATTCTTATCCCAACCCTAACAAAGAACAAATGATTAAGCTAAGGATTGTATTTGTTGTTATAACTTTAGTTCTAGAGAATTCTTAATTACCAATTCTTATTTGTGCATTTGTATATGCATCCAATTGAATTCCTTTCCATATCATTATGGAAAATTTTATTATTGCAACCCTAACTCTAACACTAATTAAACCCTGACCCTAACCTGATTGAACTCGTATTATAACCTAACTCTAACACTAATTGAACTTTAATCGTAACCCTAGGTATTGTTGATACCTAACCCTAATTGTATCAAAACCCTATAAAACTCTAATTGAACCCTAACCCTAAAATAGACAATAACCCTTACCTTAATTGAACCCTAACTCCAATCCTAGCCCTAATTTGAGACTAACCTTAACCTTAACCTTAATTAAACCCTTATTGAATTATAAACCTAATTGATCCCTAACCCAAATTGAATACTAATTGAACCTTAACCCTAAGTGAATATCAACCTTAATTAAACTCCAACCATAATCCTATTTGAATTTTGACCCTAATCATAACCATAATTCAACCCTAACCTTAATTGAACCCTAACCCTAAACATGAGTTCAATTAATTTTAAGGTTCAAATAGGGTTAGACTTTAATTAAAATTAGGTATAGGATTCAATTAGGATTAGGGTTGGGGTTGGGTGTAAATATTAAGGTTCTATGATAGAGCTTGGGGTTAGTGTTAGGGTTCAATTGGGGCAAGGGTTAGTATTAGGGTTAGGGTTATGGTTCAATTAGGGTTTCATTAATGTTGGTTTTAGAATCATAGTTATGTTTAGGGTTGGATATAAAATTAGAGTTAGGTTTGAAGTTAATTAGTGTTAGTTTTAGGGTTGGGGTTATGGTTAGACTTATAATTAATGTTAGTATTGGGATTAGATTCTATCACTTTAATAAAAATAATCTTCTATAAATTCGTTCAATTTTTTTTTGAAATTATATAATTTAAAATATTTTCAAATTTACCTATGTTGATATATGAGAGATATAGCAATTCTAAACTCTATACAATTTATAGTTAACTTGGCATTGTGTATAAAAAGGTTTTAGTTATGAATGTTATAATATAAAAAATAAATGTGTTTTCAATGCTTATTTGTCAATTTAAAAGATGTGCCAATAATGTTGCAATCACTAATGATTATTTTTTTCTTGATGATTAAAATAGATTGGTAAGTAAATTTATCTATAATAAGTAAATTTATCATTGATTTTTTCTTGATAAGTAAATCAATATTTCATAAATTTATCTATAATTCTTATTTAATTTTTCTTAATTATATTAAATTATATTTTATTAAATTGTTAAAAAATTTAAGTTGCTAATAAATAATTTTATGTGTTTTTTATAATTAAGTTGATATTGTGTATAAAAGGTTTAAGTTATGAATGTTATAATATAAAAAGATAAATTTGTTTTCAATGTTTATTTGTTAGTTTGATGTTGGAATAATGTTGCATAGTAATGATTAAATTTTTCTTGATTGGTTAAGTGATATTGTGAAATTATTCTATGTTAATTTAATGTTATGAATGTTATATAATATAAAGAAAAATATTTCTAATAGATAAGTAGGATGTATTTTTCCATAGTGTGTCAAATTATGATATTGCTATTAGGATTCAACTGTGTAGTTTCGAGTCAAACTCATTGACCCATGTTTCATGAGTAGTGGTTCACCAAAACCCATCTCTCATGATATCGAATGGTCCACTTAGCACTCATTGCATCTAGGTGATGCTCACAGAGGTGAAGCACTGGTCCGTCCCAGGAGGTCACCCATCTCGGTACTGCTCCAGCTCAAGCACACTTAACTAGGGAGTTTTCTCCAAGGTTAAGCCCGCTTGAGTTGTTACCCCATTTGCAAAACCTTCAGCAAGTGTTGTGCCTTATGAACCATTCATTATAGAGCCCCTTTAGCTCATCAATTGATAAGTAGGAGGTATTTTTCCACATATGTCAAATTATGATATGCTATCGAGGATTCAGGTAGTTTCGAGTCAAACTCATTGAACCACTCATGAAACATGGGTCAAGAGTTTGAGGTTTTGATCCATGCCGGTTGTGCCATGAAAAAAACCTCTATCAATGACTTCAAAGGGCTATAATGAATGGTTCATAAAACAATGAGCACCTCTCAGCGGTGCTGAGCCTTCCACAGGCGGCGCTTGGTGTACGTACGGTTTCGAACGGACAGTCTCACTTCACCTAGATGCAATAATCTTAAGTGAATATGAAGATGGAGCCGATAACCACTACTCATGGTTTAGCATTTGACTTCAGCTGTCACGACTGCATAATATCATATATTCTAATATATTTTTAAATGCATTTTATTTTTATGAAACAGAGCATCTAAAATAAAATGTGATTGTAAAAATACAACTTAATGAGTGAACATACATTTAAAGTTAAAAGTGAAATTATAAAATAAATTGTAAATTTATTTTATTTTTCTTCTATAAATATAATTTTTTTATTTGTCGTCCACCTAGTAATGCCCACTTCTCCTTTTAATGAATGTTTTATTTTGCAAGGGTTGATTTAGTGCTGTCGTTGATCTATTTCCTACAGATATCAATGGTGCCCACCATCCCATGATCGAGAATTGAATGATCACGAAATCACGGGCAGGCACCACGTGTCCTATCCAGGGGATCAAATTTGAGCTATCACTAACCAACTACCATTTGATTTGAGTCATTCCCCGCCATCCCGCGATGGTGCTTGGGTTGATTGCGAAATCACGGGCAGGCACCACATGTCTCATCGGATGAAGTCTATAGAGTAAAGGAAACACTAGCCGACTTTAAATGTATTAAGGGGTGGATTACTAAAGTGTTCTCGAGACACACATGTTCTAAATCGATGGATATGTTATAATCTCCCTAGAAAAGCTGCTCGAAGGTTAACGACATGGTTGGCAATTGTGTTAAAGGAACGAGATCAACGACGCCTGCTATCTTATGATTAGGGATTATATGGATCACTATATCACGAGTGGGTGCCACATGCCCTTCCTAAAGGATGAAATATACGTGACCATTGATGAGCTATCTCTTCAAGATTAACGGTGCCTGCCATCCCGCGATTAAGAATTTTGGGATTGCGATGTTGTGGGTGCCTGCCATGTGTCTCATCCAATGAAACCTAAGAAGTGAAGAAAGTGTTTGTTGGATTTAAATGTATTACAGGGCAGATTACTAATGTGCTTTTAAGATGCACGTGTTTTATTTCAATGCAAATGTTATGATTTTAAGGGAAAAATTGCTCGACAGTTAAAGGAAAGGACGAAAACCATTTTTGAAGGAGCAAGATTTATGGTAAAAAGATCGATGGTGCCTGCCATCTTGCAATGGTAAATCAAAGGATTGCAATATCATGGGCAACCACCACGTGGCATTCCTTCATGGCGTATGACATAGTGGGCCCCTTTATTGCCATGTTCATGATTATGTTAGCCTGTTTTGAAGATGGTCATCGATGATTTGATCAAACTGAAGGATCAATGGATCAAATTTAAATATGTATCAAATTATGGTTGGAGCCCTTCATGCAGCCCGCGAGTGGGCTTTAATGGTGGATGAGACATTTACTGGTAGGATTTGAGTGACATAAAATCAATTTACTCATCTCATTTGTATCACAAAGCATCCAAATATTTTGTGAAAAAAATTTTAGAGCCAGAGGTGAAATTGCGAGTAGTTGCAGCCAGAAATTGGAGTTTGTGTGAAAAAAGCCATGAATTAATTTTCTCTGTTTTCAAGTCATTTTGTACCTAAATTTGGGAAAGGGGGTTTGCTATGCTTGTCACTAAGTTCATTAATTTCTTTTTTAGGGCTATTTTTTAATCATAAGTTGTGAGGAATTGCGGTATTTTTACTCTATAATTTTCTATCTCTGCTTAGTCATAGCCACTTGAAGTGTAACATTTTACAGTGAGGCCCTAGTTGTCTAAAATGGCGCCAACCAAGCAACACTCTAGCCATATTGAGTATTTGAAAAGAAACTTGTACGATGATTTGCTAGATTAATTTCCATTATCAACAAATGAGAGAAGGAAAGGTTTGGTGTTGATGTGAGGGAAAATCCTAGGGGAGGGGTTGGCGTGTAATAATTTCAACATTACTGATGCTAGGGTTCCACTCATAGGCTTAGAAATGTTTAGATTATGGTATGGACAGAGGAATTTTCTTGATCCTTTTTCAAATGGATGGATGTACGACATGGGAAATTTGGTTGTTCCAAATGTGTTTCCTGATGTGGACTTACTTAGAGTAGTGGCCAAAAGATATGACCTTATCACACAGGTAATCAAAGATAATGATGGAGGGGTTCTATTAGAAATTAATAGAGATGTTATCCAACAGACTTTTGATTTGAGTGAGCCAAGTGATGACTTGGTTTCTATTAATCTTAAAGAAATGAAGCAGGAGTATACAAAATTGTAATCTCTTTTTAGGGTTAAGCTGCTTCCACCTCATCTAGTTAAGGCAGGGGGTTCACAATTTCACATCAGCCCTAGTGACTAGGAACCCTTCAGATTGAATTGTTTTGGAAAGCTTCTCCTGGCTACTTTCTATTCACTATGTTAGATTTTGGATGTCAGCCCTGGTGCAGTAATGCCAATTGCATACATGTTCATGGGGGTGTAAATACAACACCCTAACTTCTTTGTAACATATGAATTTACTTCTTTTTTGGTGGAGAGGATAGATGAAGGACTGTCGAAGCTGTAGAATGGTGATACTGGTACTCAATTCTTTTGGTATTCCATGTTGATGTGTATGTTCTTGTTTAGAAATGCTGATTTATTTGTTGAGAAGATGAATTTAAGACAATCAGTTAATGGAGAAAGATTTCTAGTATAGATATGGGTTTCAAATTTGTCTTGTAATAAGGAAAGCACCAGTTATGTGCAATTTGATAATTATTTTGCTGCAAGATTGAGGGCTAGATTGATGGTAAATGTATCTAGGATCCCTCAGGATGTGCATGATTTCCTTAGGCTGAAGGAGAAGAAACTAGAATTGAGGGTTTTACATACTAGGGTGACATTATTCCATATCCAGTCAGCACTGTCCTGAGAATATATGGATTTCAAGGAACCCCTCACATACTACCATACAATGTGCCACTAAGACTAGGGTTTGTAGAAATTATGTGGTAGATGGGGTGTATTCATGAAGATAACCTAATTGGAAAGGGGAAGGGAACATTCTTTCCTGATTATATAGTAGTGTCTGACTTTACATTTTTAAAGGGAGGCTGGACACATTTTGACAAATTCTTTGTTGATTACCATTTGAGATTTGGTCCAAGGCAACAACATGACTCTGAAGGTTTCTTTGATATTTTTAGACTAAGAATAAAGGGTGGAAAATTTGCACATGAGTTCAATTTCCCTGAGGACCTGATCATGAATGGATTTGATTTAAATAGACAGGAATTGAACAAGGAAAAGTGGATAGCTTATAGTAAGCTACTGGATATTGTGCATGAAATGGATCTGACGTATGATCCATTGATGGAATTCACTTTATACCACAAGAGAATTGATTTTTTAATGAAAAATTCTAAGGAAATAATGGACACCTTGACAACCAAAAAGATAAATTTAAGGCTAAGTCTGGATATGCAAGGACAAAGTGATATGCCAACTTAAACAAGGTCAGTATGTTAGCCTATAGAAAGGCGGCCCATCTATAGGAGGAAAAGGGATACTAGCAGTGATGAGGAAGAAATAGATAGAAAAGGGAAGAAAATAATGAAGTCACCTTCACGACCAGGCCCAAAATTCAAAGTACCTGGGGTTGTCAAAATCATTGAATTAAAATCTTCACCAGAGCACAGTCCCCCATCACCACCACCTGAGCCAAGCCCTAAGAGGCAAAGAAATGATCACCTACCTGAGGATCTCATAGATGAAATTATTGTTACTAATCAAGACATGCAGGTTGGTATGCCATCCTCTCCTAGGTCAGCTAAATTGGTTCTATCTGAATTGGATATGAAGGGTAAGAGTGTGCAGGATGCAAGAATAGAGGCTTGCAAGGAGTTCTTAGATGATAATGCATTTGTAAAGACTCTTGTATTCTTGCAATTGGCATGGAGGATGAAATTTGAGGAATATCAAAATAAATGCAAGGAGAGAAGAGAACTAAGGCCTGACAAGTCAGATCAGGAGAATGATGAAGAAGTGAAAGCTGAACTAATGGAAGAGTTCAAAAATATCACTCCTAAAGAAGGAAGACAACTAGTGAATCAGACTGGTGTTTTGATTTTTCCTGAATGGTACATCACAGATGCAGTGGCTTTCAATGCCATTATGAAGTCCAAGAATCCTTTTCAGGATTCTAATGAAGAAGTTAAGGCAACATTACAAAACTCTACCTTTAGTGAAGAATATGAGACCTTGGAAATTTGGGCATTGGCTCCACAAGAAAGAAAGCCAAACATTGATGATATTAATCCAAATTTCAAAGGGGGATTAATAATAAAGAGGGCTTTAGATACTACAACAACCAAAGCCACTAGTTTAACTATGAATGTGGCCAAGTTAACCCAAAAGATTGCTGAAAGGGAGAAGGCTGAAAGAAAGAGCCTAATGGAGAAGTATAACATTTTAATTGAAGAATATAGTAAAATGCAATAGAGGAATGTTGAGCTGCAAACTGAAGTAGAAAGGTTCAAGTATAGATATATTGGGGAAACATCTAATGCTCCAGGAACCAGCACATCACCTCCCACAGCAGGGTCAATGCCTCCTGCTTCTCCAAATGTTTCTACACCAGGGTCTCCCATTCAAAATCCTACTCTTACCCCTCCTCTAGAACAAGTGGATGAACAAACAGAGTGCTCTATTGATCCAACAAAGAGGCAACTCATGCAGGAAATTGATCAATTATAGACATCACTAAGGGTAAAAGAGGAGGGTTTTCTTTCAAAAGAAAAAGAAATTGTTACTCTTATTTTGGAGCATTTAAATAAAAAGGTGGATAATAAACTGCCCTCTATACATTCTTTGTATTCTTTGCTAATTGAAGCAATAAATAATATTGATAGGGATTAGGGGATAGTGATTCCAATAATTCAAAATTAGATCCCTAGGGAAAATAATCTAGATGTTATGAATAAAGCCTCAAGGTTTGATGTAAATAACAAGACCCAATCATTGAAGCCTACTTATATATTAGTTAAATCACTGTAAGGTTTTTAGACCTTACCAGATGATCTAAGTAGGAAGATTAGGGAATTGGTAAAGAACTTCAATGATTGGGGTAACACATTGTTACCTGATATAACTGATAAGTAGGTAGAAATCGAAACACTCCAACAATGGTAGGATCAAGCAAGTAAAGTCATCAATAATCAAATTAAAATAATTTGTGATGATTCAGATTATGATTTGTTGGTAAACTATTTGGATAAGATTATTGGTATCGACTCATTTTTGGAATCTTTTGAAAGAGATGCTAATCAAGTAGCAGTAAAGTATTTTCCTTATAGTACAAAGGTAAAAGAGGTGATTAATTTTGACTGGCCAACTGGTGAAGAATATCAGAGGTGGGTGGCTAAGTATTTGAATGATGATGAGTAAAAAGAGTGGGCTACCGACAGGTGGCAAATCAGATGTTGCAGTTATAACATTTCTAGTTTTGTATGGATGACTTTCTTGGTGTGGATTTTGTGTGGTCTTTTGTTATTGCATCAACCTTCCTCCACCGACATGATGAACAAGAACATGCTCCAGGATGATTGTTGTTGTAACGATTTTTGAACAAGAATATTTTTCAAGGTGGTGGCTATTGTAACAAATTTTGGAATATCACTAGGTGCTCCAATTGACTGGTGATATGTGTACTTTCTGGCTCGGTGCTTATTTGCTCCTTCATTTTCTATAAGAAGGATTTCAAGGCTAGAAGTATGGGTTAGCAAGTTAGATAATTTTTGTCGAGTCTAGGTGAAGTTGCAGAGTGAATTGTAAAGTCCGATGGTTTTAGAGAAATGCAATTTAAGTTTTGAGTCATTATGTAACAGGTTTTGAGTTCATAGAGATTTAATGTTGTATAATAGTACTAGCATTTGAGTTGAAATGAAAATTCGAGCTCATGTCTCTCCATTGTACATGCATATCTAAACTTTCATTGAAATAACTAAGGGTTGTTTTATCCATCTCACTGTTGTGGTGTGTATGATTCTATTTTATTTTTAATTCAAGGAATTAATCAAAATGCTTGAATGGGATTATAGGTGGATATGTGCTGTATAAGGATTTGATAAGTAGTCTTAGGTTAGAATACATACTGATGAAATTGTAATGCAATATTGTTTGGGATCTTATATGTGATGTATTAAATATGTTATAAACCTTTAGATGCTTATGAATTTGACTCCTGCAATGGATATATGGCACTGATCTAAGTTGTAATTATTTGTATAGTTTAGTATTTGTTTGTCTTTGCCTAGAGCTTGCTACAAATTGCAAATCATTGACTATCTTATACAATGGATTGTGTTTAGTTATCTCATGCTCCAAATAGTTGATATTGTCTGTGAACAGCCAATTCTAGTTGATATTATCTTATTGTGTTCAGCTATTAAGTGAGATCGTCTGCTATTGTTAATGTTGTTTATAATAATGGTGCAAAGGTTGTAAACACATTAAGGGATCACCCTCCCGGGTCTTGCAGAGACCGAAGTGTATGAGGCTTTTAAAGTCCTCATCAGTTGGTCCAGGTCCTTCGAGCTGCCTTCGATTAGAATTAGCAATTCCATAGGTATATTAGAAGACAAACCAGGTTACATTGTAAAAAGAACCAACATACACGTCAACCACTGAACAACCACCTCTACAACTGAATTTTTAATCTTTTATGATAACATGAAACATAAAACACACTAATTTCAAGGTTGTTAACATCACTATTGAAATGTTTTAATTTTTTGACCTTTCAAACATTAAAAAGTACATAATAAAATTAATTATGTAATGGCATAAAAATTAAAACCATCATGAATTTATTATGTAACCACATAAGTCAAATATAATTCTATCAAGAAATAATTAATATCAAATAGATAATATAATCACATAACTTATACATTTCAATGTCATTGATCTTCTTTTTCATCCAACTCTTTGTCTGTATTATCTGATCCAAATTCGACATTGTAAGGATTGGTCATATCATCATCATCATAATCGATATTAGTTTCAATAATGTCATCATCCACACAGATGTAATCTTCATGAACATTAACTCCTACATCATCATCATCTAGCTCCTCCTCTTCAACATCTTCATCAGGGACATCTTCAACTAACCGTTGATCTTGATCATTATCTACATCATCTTCTAGTTCTTCAGTATCTTCTTCCACCACATTATATTTTACCAGGCTTCCTCTTGGATCATGTCTAACAAAAAATGACCAACCCGATTTACCTAGAACCTCTGAGTAAAATACTTGGTCACATTGGCTTGGAAGAACATAGGGCTCATTTCTAGCTCACTCAATCAACTTTGTATTAACCATGGTAAATCCATTATCATGTTCAATAATAGTTCTCTCATGATCATTTTCATTCAGTCATAGCCTATTCCATAGGACAACAGACAGAATTAACTTGAAGGACTTTAAATCACACTCAAGTATATCATCCAAAATCCCATAGTATCTATTTTCTGAGACTTCTGGATATATGTCGCTTCTAGATGAAACATTAGTCACCTGAAAGAATGCAGTTATACCACAATCACAAGTTTTCTTCATGTCATCCAACATTTTGATTCAAAATTTACAACCATTGCACCACATAGCCTTGTGATGTTTCACCTGCAATATGTCAAACATGTAAAAATTATTGCAATATCGCCAGTTGATAAACATATTTATTCTTGACCGAATGTATGCAAAGAAAACAATATCAAGATATATATACATCAATATACTTGAAAATAATTAAATAATACAGGTGATTAATATATTTATACATACCTGTTTATCTCTTAAACCATATGCTAAATCAATTTCCCTTTGTGTAACATTGGAATTTCCATTACGATAAGCTTCTTTAACCAATGAAGCCACACCTTCCCACGTTAATGCATGACCAAATTGTTGACATCATTCAATCCATACCATCATCCAATCAATATTTTTGGTGAGGTACAAATGTAGTGCATCCCACTCTCGACCAACTGTACCAAAATAAATTAAAATTCACAAATGACGTATAATTAGTTAAATACCACAGTATACGACCTTAATTTATAATTGATGTATGTTGAAGATTAAAAATTAAATAAGTACAATATACATAAAAACCATATGTAAAATGCATTCCAATTAATCTCCATGACCATCTTATAATTACCTCTCACTTTCCTCAATCTACCTTTCCCCAACAAGTACTCCCCTTTGAATTTGTTAATGGAGTTGGGATCCCAAATGCGATCTAAATAGATCTTTGCTGCAAACTTAGGAAGATATTCACTAATGTACACCATGGTCTGGTATACCATATATCCCTCCACCATAGAACCCTCAGGATGTGCTCTTTGTCTAACCAAAGCCTTCAAAAATTTCAAGTGCCTCTCAACCATCCACATTGACCTTGTGTGTACAGGTCCACACAATTCAATCTCCTCAACTTGGTGTATGAGGTAGTGTTCTTGTGCATTGAAAAATGTTGAAGGTAGACACTTTTGCATTTCACACATTAGACAAGGAATTTTTCTCTTCCAATAATTTATATCTTCTTTATAGATTTCTTTAGATGATAGCCATCTACAAGTGATTCAAGGCACAAATATATTAACGATATTTAACAAAAATATACAGTATATTACATAACAAGTAAAATAAATGGCAATTATAAGATATATATAGTGAATTGAATAAATCTTAGTACTTACCTCATGTATTTTCCAAGATCATATATAACTTGTTTGACATTGTTGTCAAAGTTGTCTAGGAGAGATAGAGGTAGATCATACTACAACAATTATAAAATGATCTTTTCATTATTTTTCAAAAGTAGTAAACACAATACACTGAAAAGTACATGCATTATACAAGTGTATATAATATACCAGAATAATTACCTTAATGAAGGTATGCTAATCATGCGTTTTCATCCCTAACCCAAATTCACCTTTCTTTGTTATTATATTGTTTATGTTCGCAGCAAATCCTGTGGGAAATTGAATTTTTTGTATGACTTCTTTTATAGCATTGCTTTGATGCTATGTTAATAACCAAGGAAGGGAACTTATATTAATTTGGTCTCCATCACTATTTAATTGAATGACATTTTTCATTGCATGATTGGCTTCTTGAATGCCACTACAAATTTTGACAATTTTTTCTTTGTCATGCCTTCCATCCAATATTTTCCATAACGTTTCTGTTATATTCTTTTTGATATGCATTGTATCAAACAAATGTACAATTTGTAGCTGCTCATAGTAGGGCAACTTACTAAATTGTTTGGGATAAATTTTCAGTCCCTGTGGAAGCCAACCATTAATTCCTTGACGACCTTCATGAAGCATATAAGTTAAACAAATTAACAACGAAAATCATTGTCAATTACAACATGAGTAAACACAACACAATATAAAAATATAAATTCAAAATATATCAGATATGATAGATAAACAATTTGATTCGATGTATAACCTTGATGATTAATTCTATTATATTTCAACTTCCATAGGCGAGGTGACATTCTTCGTGGTTTTGATGTAGTCTCCTCTTTCCCATTGAAAATATGTTTTTCAGTAGTTCGATACTTATGATTTCTATGGAGGAAGTGCCTATACTCATCAAACACCTACTTTCCTAAACTTGTTGAACGATGAGATTTCATCTTTGGACCACAAATTGGACATGCAAATTTTCCCTTTGTTTGAAGACTTGCAAGATGATATATAATTAAATTAAATATGTCAATTTTTATAACTATATATAATGAATAGATTATTTTAAAAATATTCATGATATCTACTTCATCAAATTAAATATTGTTAAAGTGCAGTCAAATATTATAACATACCACAAAAATGTGTTAGCCTTGGGGCATCATGAATTTTTCATACAAGCATTGCATGGAATTGAAATTGTCTTTGTCCTATTGGTCTGGAGACGTCATAAATAGTGATGCCAATCCATAACTTTAGTAACTTGTCGATAAGAGGCTCAATTTATACATTCATATCTTTAACTTGGTACTTACCTAGTTGAATGAACATAAACATTACATAATTATTATAACCATTGTACTGCAATATATAAATTAATGTACATGACTATTGAATGAAAAAAATATAAGTCATTATGCAACAAATAAGACAAATGAGATGCTACTATGTTAAAGAAAATTGATGTAAACAAATACCTGGAACAATCATTGACAACATTATGTGCTCCCTCTTTATTGACATCCATGGAGGAATGTTATTGTTGATAACAAAAACAGGCCACACTAAGTAAATAGATCTCATCTCTCTAAATGGATTGACATCGTCCACTCCCAATGAAAGCCTGAGATTACGAGGTTCTTCTTTAAAGTGTGGCCATTTTTCCTCCTGTCCTTAAATGCAGAACTATTTGCAGGCATTTGAAGAATGTCATCTCCACTTCTATTCCATGCATGGTAATCCATCAATTGCGCTAAGCTTTTGCACCTAAATAATCATTGCATATGTGGAATAATGAGAATATAACGAAGAACCTTGCGAGGCAGCTTTTTTGTTAGATGATTTGTTTGATATCTACTGATATGATATTCTAGGCATTCTGTTACAAATTCTTGTTGTTTATGATATATAATATGATGATTAGGACATGCATCTATTGTTTGATACTCCATTCCAATATCTTTCAAAATGGCACATAAATCTCGGTATGAGCGAGGTAAAATATATAATGGTGGTAACAAAAATTCACCAATCAATCTACAACAAAAAATAATTTGTTCATATAAAAAATATTAATGGTACATATTTCATCTTTTATTTACTAGTGATGAACTAACAACAATTAAAATAGATGAAAAAATATGACATATATGACATACCTTAACATCCGTGAGATTGCTATGTTTGATAAACCATTCATAACCTTCAAGTTCAACAACAACAATACAACAGAGAGAAGAGTTATTTTAAAGCCTTCATAAAGGGGCTCGTATGCCTTGTCAAGTACAGGTAAATCATGAACATCATCAAAGTCATCATGATCATCATGATTAGCTCTGCCACTAAATGTGGCATGGATCAATGTATTTGTACCATCATCTTTAACTGTGTTTTCTGGCGCATGATCATCTTCTTCCATAGGATCATTAACTTCATCTTTGATATTCACAGCTCTATGTTCGTCCGCTTGCAAAACCACATTCTCCAAGCCGTGATAATCCATATCATCTGCCTAGGGTGCCCCACCTTTATAATAATGATAGACACAAATAAACCATAATCATGATCAAGTGATTATATATATATATATATATAATGTTAAAACAATATAAACATTTACAAATTCAATCAATATAAACACATAATGAACAACTTACCAATGGATGATAATCATGCCCCCTTCAACATGACCATGCTGCCTACAATGTTTCTCAACTATTGTGATTAAAAGTCATTTTGTTTTTAAGCCCTTGCAATTATTACAAGGACAATAACATTTCCCATCACCCTTTCTTTTCAATCTAGCCAACAATCTATCAAGTGTCTCTTCATTTTGTTCTGGACTAATATTATCTAACATGATTTTTCTTTACCAAGTTTGACTATTTAGATCTTCAAAAAATATCAAACTCACACTCCAATAATTTTTATTCATAGACAAGTAACATAATCTAATAATTCTGATATTTTACACCAAAAAAATTTGGTATGCAACCACCCCTACAAAAGAGAAGATAGTCTGAAGTTAATGACCTCAAAAAACACTTTACAATGCTAATTCCAAAACTTATTAAATTTTGATTTTACTATGATTTCCAACTGTTAAGACTCCAAAAATTAGAATATTGAACTTGATCACAAAATTCCTACAACAATGGAGGTAGCGAGCTAGTAAAAGCAAGTGACCCATTCCTAAGGAGCAACAAGTCGGAATCATCATTGCTAATTTCAATACAGATTTATCCTTTTAGTTAAGATGTAATGTGTCACTTCTTATGATGAGCTTATCCCTAGGGCCCTCAACATTGAGAGAGCCCTAATAAAAAATAACAAAAGCATTGGTAAGATCATGATTAGGGTACAAACCCTAGGCCTCCGTAGAAACATAAACAATAACTATAGCAAATTAGTGAGGTTGCAATACTAGAAAGATTGAGACATTGTAGGTAATAACAAAATTTTGCAATCTAAAGATTGTAGCCAATAACAAGCACACTATGTAGCTTAGTGACATTTGTAAATGCAATCTACGGTAAAAAGAATGACAGTCACTTGAGATGTGACAATCAAAAATAGGCTCAACAATGACAAGATAATAAAGCTCAAACCTTGCATAGTAAAGTGGAGATTTTAACATTGAGTTTCCTTACCCCCTTGCTGACCTTAAGGGTTTTTCAAATGCTTTTGGTAGTGTTAGACAAGGAAAATGCAATCATGGAATGACTGTCCAAATGAAGTAACAGTGGTAATCATAGGTTCAATGTTTCTTCTTAGCCATTAATATTGTATAATGGAGATAGTGGATTGCATGCTTGAGCAGTGTTTTGAGACTCACCAAAGATGGGAGAATAGTGAATAATACCTTGTGGACTGTGAAGTAGTGTCAATAAGGTTGAAGGATCTTAAGAACTACAATACCATGAAACAATGAGTCCCCTGTAGTAAGTAGGTAGTCTATAGGGCATAGTTTGATTTTATAGAAGGATGCTCATGAAAGGAATCTTCAAGTGATAGTGAGTGAGTTGTTTGAGATTGCAGCTAAGGGTGCAATACCCAATCTTAAAAGAAGTTAGCAAAGCAGTAAATGTGCAAGAAAATCGAATCATACACAACAAACAATTCACAATGTTATCTTCCATAATGCCTTGAGTTTGAAGACAAAAATCTCATTGTATCTTCATGATGAAAGTGGTGACCTTAATGGTCAATCACTGGCAATCATGATTTTAAAACATGCTATTTTGCTTATGGAGGCAACATTTTAAGCAAGGAAATGAGTGGTGGTTTGGAACAATAGCAAGTATGAAGGACTTGCTTTATATGCATACTATGTAGTCTAGCTTAAGACAACGTTTTTAGAAGAGATTGAAGTGGATTATGGAACTTAAGGGTTACCATGAAAAGGATTAAAGCAAATACTAAGATCTATTTAAAAGCCACAGTCATGAAGATATTAAAGATGTCACATGCAAAAACCTAGTAGCTGGAGTAATGAATACAATGCTAAAGAGGATAGTGTGCTGGGGCAGATTTAGGAGATCTCCACATTATCTAATGGTAGGGAAATACATCATTTATTTATTTTTTTAATTGAAAGAAATCATTATAAACCCTATATAGGATACATTGATACTTCAAAAGCCTCTGAAGGAATTTGAGATTATGCAAATATATGTCAAGTAACATTCATAAGGTTTAGAAAATCTTGATCACTCTCTAGAATAGCCCATTAAACATGGGTTGTGCTTGAATGCACTACATAATTGATATAACACAACCATTTTTCATATCAACCAGAGTTATAGGCTCTTTATTGCAGCAAGATGTAATCACTCTTCAATCATGCTATAATTACATCCTAACCTGTTAAAATTGAGACAACTTGAATGCACCCAATGATGATTGACACCTACATTATACAACCTGAATTAACTACATTATATTAGTGCCTCTATTTCTATCACAACATAGCCACATTAAACTTGGGTCACACATGAATGCATCTTGTATTTTTTATAGCACAACTGTGCCACATGACCAATAGAGTTATGGATCACATAATTATAGTAACAAGAATTTGTTCCTCAGTTGTGATCTTATGGTGGTTCCACATAACAAAATCTGGACATGAAATTCTCAAAACCCTTAACCTCTAAAAATGAAATTTGATGAGATGTTGCTTTAAAATATGATTTTTAAACCTAGAACTACAAATCTAACTTCACAACTAAATTCTGCAAAAGGACAATGACTACCCTCAACCTAGCGATATCTTCTTGATTTTTTTTTAATTTTTCCCAAGAAAATAATCCTTAGTTCTCCACAAACTGTCTCAAGTAGAGCAAAACATTGTCGCAATAAATCAGGCGCAAACTCACTTTTCTTTATGTCGGCCAAAATTTGATTTTTTTTAATTTTTCATGTTTGTCGAAAATTTGACAAAACTGATAGTTGACATTTCAACGAACCCCCGGTTCGTCAAAATTTTGATGAATGTCAAGGATAAACTTTCAAGAAATTGGAAATTACACATCAAATTTTACAAGCACCCGACGAACATTGAATTTTACATATTTCGTCAGATAGTTTCGTCATATTTTGCAGTCAAATGTATTAGTGGTCCAAACCTCATAGGGTCATTCTCTATGATGTCAATAATGGAGATTGATTACCCTAGGATTAAGGGGAAGCTCCTTGATGAAGTTGCGAGGCTTCTTGCCTATAGTGCTAACAACTAAGGCCTAAACCTTAATATCTTTATTTTAACTCTACCATGTCAACAATGGAGATTGCTTACCTTGGTATTAAAGGAAGACTCCTTGGTGAAGTGGTGGGGCTTCTTTCCTATAGTGCTAGCAACCAAGGCACAAGCCATAATATATTTCTTTAAAAGGGGAGGCCCTTTGATGAGGTGGTGGGGCTTATTGCCTATAGGGCCAACAACCAAGGTTCAAACTTTGCAGGGTCACTCTATACCGCATTAACAAAATTCACATCCAACCCACTGTTTTGAATTTCTAATATCTCAATTAAATCTCTAAAGAAGAAATGAGTCATTGCCATGGTTGGCTTGATCAATAATGCTATACAAAATGGTGTAGACATTGATAAAACAAATGGCAAAACAATTTTATTCCACTCTAATTCTACTTATAAATTGGATGTCTTCTCCCTACTTAATTACACCATTTTTCTTTGTAGCATAAAAGTAAATGGAAAAGAAATTATTTTGCATGATGTTAATAATATCATTGGTAGTGGGAATGTCAAGTATGGCAGAAACAAACCTTCTTAATGCATGTCATTATCAATAGTGTAGGAGTGATGGTGATTGTAAACCATCCTTTCATTGCTGTGAAATTGGATAATGTGGTGTAGGAATCAAAGTTTGTTGTAACTTCTGTTGATTTTAATCTGATAGAGAGACTTTGTTTTCTCATATCTAGTGTCTTATGTCAATCTTATCAGAGAAAAAAACTTAGTTCTTTGGTGGATTTTTCTCAAATAAAACACTAAATAATATGTGGATTTATCTAAGTTATAGTTCTTTGCAAACTAAGTAGTTTTATGCTTCTTCCTCGACAAGCATATGTGTTTCAGATTGAAATTGCTTGGAACCACTGTAAAACTATTTATCTACTTAATTTTTAATCAAATAGTTTTTTTTATTTTATTCTAAATAAATTAGGATATATTTTTTAACATTGAATTCAAGTAAGGTCAACAATCAACATTCAAACTAGTTAAAATCTCTAACAACTATTTCAAAATTAACACTATTAAGGCGTTCTGGAGAAAGGTTTTTTGTGTGATAATGGAGTATGTCACTCTAGACGGGAGATTTACCAGTGTATGGGAACCATTTTTCCATTCTTAACCACTTCTACAATAAGGTATGAATTTCTATGCCTCACTACCTATTATGTTCGTTGACTAATAGCCTAGAAGACCATAGGAAAAATCCTAGGAGATACCCTATTCTTCATCCTAGTCTTATTAGGTTAATTTGTGAACACTATCAAAGCATGCTAGCTTTATCTAACCCTGTTGCCTCTGTGGAGTCTGAGGACTATGATATTGATAGTGGGGGTTTGGAGATTCAGCCTAACTAGGAGAGAATTGTTGAAACCCACCCATCCTCTGAGATGTCTGGTAAGAAAACCCAGCCTAAAAAACCCTAGCTTGCTAAAGATAACCCTAAGATCTCCCCCGTTAGCTCTGCCCCCTTTAAAGAATCTTGTTCTTAAGGGCTCCCCTACCAACAAGCTAGTCTCCCATTCCATAGAGTCCTTGGAAGACAAAGAACCCTGAAGCTAGTCAAAATTTTATGCCCTCCCCTCCTGCCTCTTTCAGATTTAAAGGTACTAGATTTACTAGCTCCCCCAACCCGAGTGAAATTAATCTCATTTTAGACCGGGTTCAGCTTGGTGAAATTTTGGCCTCTGCTAGAAATGACATCAGTAACATTTTCAAGGTCTTGAAATGGGCCTACCATGAAATTAATGAGCTCAATCAAAGAAATAAGGTTCTATATAGCAAATTGGAGGAGCTGGAGTTGAAGCTAGCCACTCTCAATAAAGAAGAAGGGAAATAGAATAAGAATAGCACTAGTAAGATAGGTGGAGACAATGAGGAAAAATGCAAGTCTCTGGAAGAGGAAATGGTTAAAATTAAAAATAACTTGAAAATTGTAGTGAACCAAAACCATAAAATGGCTAGGCACAATGTCATTATTATCAACGCTATGTCTGAAAAGTTGGAAAAAACGCAACAAGGTTCGCTGGTTGTTGACTTGGAGACAAAAAAGGAAAGCAAGTTTGAGGATCAAGTTATTTCTAAAAGGACTTGGGCCAACCTCAAAAGGAAAGAGCCTCCCCCCACTCAGATGGTTCATATCCTTAAGAGGGGGGTTCAGGATATGAATGAGCTAGAAGTTGAAACTGCTAATCTTTTAAAGACACAAATTTAGTTGTTGTTGGCTTTTCAGTTGGTTTTTGGTTATGTGGCCTTTGCTGGCCTTTTTGATGGTTGTTATCATTCACTATTGTTTTTTAACAACCTTTCTGTCTATGTTGTCTCTATTGACTTTCTCTTTATTTTGTAAACTTTGTGGTTTTAGATCCCTGTAAAACCCATTTTTTCCTCTTTAAAAAATAATCAACATTCAAACCTTGTGGGGTCATTCTCTATCATGTCAACAATGGAGATTGATTACTTTCTAGTATTAAGGGGAGGCTCCTTGATGAAGTGGCAGGGCTTCTTGCTTGTAGTGCTAACAACCAAGGCCCAAACCTTAATATCTTTATTTTAACTCTACTACTTCAATAATAGAGATTGTTTTCCTTGGTATTAAGGGAAGGCTCCTTGGTGAAATGGTGGAGCTTCTTGTCTGTAGTGCTAACAACCAAGGCCCAAACCATAATATATTTCTTTAAAAGGATAGACCCTTTTGTAAGGTGGTGGGGCTTATTTCCTATAGGGCCAACAACCAAGGTTCAAACCTTGTGGGGTCACTCTCTATTGCATCAACAATGGAAATTTCTTACCCTGGTACTAAGGGGAGGCTCCTTGGTGAAGTGGTGGGGCTTCTTGCCTGAAGTGCTAACAACCAAGGCCCAAACCCTAACATTTTTAAAGAAAATATATTTTACCTTACTCCACATGTGCTTGGGATTTCAAATTTCTAGTTTGTTGCTTCAACCATCACAAACCTAGGTGGGGGGCCCCCCAGCTAGTGTCCCCTTCTAGGATTTTGTCCTATTTTATAGGTGTCAAGGTCAAAAACTCAATTCTATGTGTTGACTCATCAGGGTAAAAGATTTTGTTGTAGACATTTAGTCTCAGAGTGATGGTGTTGTCAGTATTCATCATGAAGCAGGTTCCTCTTTTCTAAGAAAGAATAAAAATCCTTACACAAACAAACCACTGATAAATTCATCTGTTTCAAAAATGGATTTGGTCTTAACTTTTGAGTGAAAGGAGTGTTGTATAATGGAAGGTTTGGAAGTGTTTGTCCTAGATAAAATCATAGATGAATTAGTAGAGAGCCTTCAAATGTTGTTAGTTGGTAGGTTCTTATCCTTCAGGCCAAATATTGACCAGGTACGTAAGTGGATGGTTGTTGCTTTGTCTCTTAAAGGTGTGGCTAGCATGAGTGCTATGTCAAATGGCCTTTTCCTTTTTATTTTCAACAACAAGGAAGATCTAGTCTCAATGCTTATGGGAGGCCCCTAGGATTTTGATAAGAACTTTAAGAATTATTTGAAGCTATGTAAATCAAAATTGAGCTTAGACTCCTTGATAGACCTAGGATCTCCTAATTGGGTTAGGCTTTTAGGCTTACCTCTTGTGTTTTGGAATCGTAAGGTGTTTTAGGGGATAACTAGTTACACCTTTGGAAGTTTTCTTGCTATGGACAAGGTTACTGCTCAAAGATCTAGGCTTTTATTTTCTAGGGTTTGTGTTAACCTTGTTTTTAATAGTGTTCTCCCCACTTCTATCACCTCGAAATCCAAGTTTGGGTCCTAGACTCAAGTTCTAGATTATGATAATGCTAGGGTGTTTTGTCAGCTATTTCAAAAGTTTGGTCATCTCAATAACACCTGTAAGAAAATTTCTTTCCAAAAAAGTAAGGAGATTATTGTCCACTCTCATCTTGTTAATTCCCCTCGATTGGATGGGGGTAGGGATAAGGCTTCAAATGTGCCTCTTAAGAAAAGAGCTTAATCAAATGAAGATGAGCTTGTCTTGATGGCTGGTGCTACTCTCCCCACACCAAAGTGTCAAGTGGTCTTTGGTGGTGATCAAGTTGTGGGGGGAATTCCCATCTCTCCTTCTGATTCTAGAGACTCGAATAAAGGCTTGGACCTATGTGTTTCTTTGAACAAGGACTCGGCCTCGTAGGATTCATTGCATATGAAGATCCAAGAATCATTGGATATTCTGGGTTTTAAGGAGTTGGCTCCTTCTTCTCCTTCTATAAATGAGGTGAATGAAAACCCCTAGATACAGGTAAGTTGTAAATCCAAGAAGAAGAAGAAGAAGAAGAAAATGGATGTGGGGAATGACTGAAAAGTGGGTACATCAAACAATAAGGAGGTTAGACTGAGAGAGGTAGCCAAAGATATTTCCTCAAGGAAATAGAGGACCCTAGAGGGGCTCTCAAATGGAATTAAATCAAAGAATTAAGAGGGGATTCCCCCCCCCATTGGGCCAGGTAAAGGGTTTTTTTGGCTCCACGTAAATTTTGTTATGAAAATTCTTTCATGGAATATTAGGTGACTTAATAGTCCTCTCAAACAACATATTCTCAAAAGCTCTACTATTGACCTAAAATTTGATGTTCTCTTAATACATGAGACAAAAATGAAGAATGATATTTTTGATAGGATGGTGAAATCTGTTTGGCCTAAAGCTCACTATTGTGTTTGTGATGTTGATGGTGTTTCGAGAAGAATTGCCACTCTCTGGAATCTAGAGAGACTAACTAGTAAGGAAGCTTTTAGTAATCATAATAGTTTAGAAGTTGTCTTTAAAGATAATAAAATGGGATATTTTGGCTAAACTTAATTTATCTGCCTTTCCAAGATCTACCTCGGATCACAATGCCCTAGTTTTAAACTGTGAGGTAAAAAGGAAGTCTGGCCCCTTCCCCTTCAGATACAAGATCATGTGGAATCTACATCTAAACTTTAAGGAGCTCATCAAGTGTTCATGGAGTCATTCTTGTCAAGGAACCCCTATGTTTGTGAATAGATTAAAAGGATAAGGTCTAATGTCCAAGGATGGAACAAAGTTACATTTAGAAATATCTTTCAGATAAAGAAAAATGTCCTTCTAGAGCTCAAGTCTATCTAAGATAAAATGGAGGGTGGTGCAATTGATGAGGAATTTTTTGTGAGAGAAAAGGAGCTAAGAAATGAATGGTTTATGGTTGCTAGGAAGGAGGGGATTTTCTAGAAACAAAAGTATAGGGTGCAATGGTTAAATGAAGTAAACAGGAATACAAAGTTCTTTCACCAATCAAAACTTAAGCATAGAAGAAGAAACAAGATTTTCTTGCTTAATGCTAAGGAAAACGGGGACCTCCTCACCAAAATCAAATATATGGAAACTGAGGCCATTTCCTTCTTCAATAATGATGGAAGGCCTAAACACCCCCCTCTTGAAGATTTGAAATTCTCTTTTGTAAATCATTCCTAGTGTGATTATCCAAGAGGATATTAAGGCTTTAGAAAGAAAGGTTTCTTTGCAAGAGATTAAATTGGATGTCTTCTCCTTTGGAGCCTTTAAAGACCCAAGCTCAGATGGCTTTAATCTAGCCATTTTTCAATATTTCTAGGATATCATAGCTAGTGATCTCCTCCTTGCTACTAGAGACTTCTTCAGGGCTGGTAGACTCCTTCGCCAATTGAACTCCACTTATATTTTTCTTACTCCTAAGAAGGGTGATGTTAATTTTTTGTCTAAATTGCCACCCTATTAGCCTTTGTAATACTACATATAAAATATTTTCTAAAATCATGGTCAATAGGCTTAAGCCTCTATTGGATAAGTTTATTTCTGGAAATCAGAAAGGTTTTTTGGGGGAAAGACAGATTCTGAATGTGGTTATTGTTTCCCATGAATTTATTCATTCTATGAAACATTCTAGGAATCTGATTATGGTCCTCAAGTTGGATATTTTAAAATCCAATGATAGAATTTCTTGAGATTTTTTTATTTGCTATGATAGAAAAATTTGGTTTCAATGGGAAGTTTCTGAGACTAATTAGTGAGTGTTTTTCTACTACCAATTTTTTTGTTCTTCTCAATGGTGTTCCTACTAATCAATTCACTTGTGGTAAGGGGTTAAGACAAGGTGACCTCTTATCTCCTTACCTTTTCATAATTTTTTTTGAAGTCTTGGGTAAGAACCTCTAGAAAATCGTGTATGTGGTTTCCTACATGAGATTCAAGCTTCTTCTTCTTTGGCTCTTGCTTCTCACAAATAATTTTTTGATGATACACTTTTGTTTGGGGCTTCCATTTTTGTGGAAGAAGCAAGTTGGAAGGATATTCTTGATAGGTACGTGGATTCCTCTTGTCAGTTTATAAACTATAACAAGAGCAAGGTGCACTTCTTTAATACATTTCAATGAGTGAAAGATAGGGTTCTAAGAATCCTAGGATGTCAAGAAAATGGTGTTTCAAATGTTTCTATAGGCCTCCCTCTTTGTTCTAGGAAACCTCCTAAGAAATTTTGGAATGGAATCATTGAGAGAATCCAAAAGAAGCTTGCTAGATGGAAAGGGAAATTGCTTAGCCAAGCTAGAAAGATCCAGCTTCTAAAATATTTTCTTCAAAATGTCCCAATTATCTTTTTTTTTTTTTTTAAGATGCTTGCATTTATCATAAGGAAGATCGAACAAATTCAGAAAAACTTCATCTAGTCTAGAATGGAAGAGAGATCTAGGATAGCTCTTGTTAGATGAGAGAAAGTATGTTCCCCTAAATAGTTAGGGGGGTTGGGAATTAGGAGATTAAAGGTATTGAATAAGGCCTTGATGAGAAAGTTGGGGTGGTTCATGAATCAAGAAAAGAAATATTGGTCAAGTATCCTTAGTTCTAAATACATGGGAAATGACTCCCCTGGTAGCTTGTTGTTTCCCTAAGAATTCACCAATGGATTTCTCAAAACTAGAAATTTTCTGCAGCAAGGAATAATAAGGAAAGTGGGAAACAAGAGAGATATCAGGTTTTGGGATGAGTTGTGGGGGAATGGTCCTATGTTGTCTTCGGTGGCCCAATTATCTTCTCTAATACAAGATCTCACAAGTCTTTATGGAACCTCCATCTATGGATATGTCAACTGGTTTGAGGAGAATCCCAGATGGAGAAACTTCTAGCAAGATGTTCTTGATTTAAGATTAAGAAGAGGCAAAAATGAACTGACCCATTTTGAATTGTTATCTACTCTTTACTCTCTATTGGGAGATTTTTGTTTGGAAATTCAAGGTGGTATTGATGACTGTATTTGGAGTGATAACCCTTGGGGACCTTTCTAGTTAAATATGCTTACAACAAGTTGGATGGATCTTTTTTGATTGATCAAAAATTCAATTGGAACCTCATTTGGAATGCCAAACTCATCCCAAAAGTCAACCTCTTTTGACCTAGGCTACTATGCATGGAAGAATCCTCACCATTCATGTCCTGAATAGGAAAGGTTTCCAATTTGTTAACAAACGTATCCTCTATCCTTCCAAAGAAGAATGTATTAGTCACTTGCTTATATATTGTCCTTTTTCTAGGAAAGTATGATCTTTGTTCGTACAAAATATTTTGTTTGATTGGATGTTTCTGTGGGACCTGAATGACCTTGTGAACCAATGATGCTCTTGTCCTTTTACCCATCCTCTCACTAAGGAGATTTGGAAGTTGTGTTCAAAGGGATTTTTCTTAGTTCACATAAGGTCTCTTCTTAGGGAACATTGTGCCTAATGTCTCTAAGAGAGGACAAATCGAAGAAGTATCATGCTCTTGGAGGATATCAATCCCAATGACAACACCAAGAAAAGGATGCATCACAAAAATAAAGAAAATCACATAGTGAAACATGCATGTTGATGTATGCCCCCACTTTAAAGTGGTTGCTAACACCATTACTATGATCAATTTCTTTAAAGTAGAAGAAGACATGAGAGCTTACTTAGAAAGCCCCATGCCAAGTCATATGTTCCCAAATGAAATTTCATCATAGATAAGGGATTGCCCCAAAAACTTAGTACATCACATGTGAGCCAACTTAAGGCATATCATCCACATCCCAAGCTTGATCTTATATTTACATGAAAGACAGTAAACTAACCAAAAGAGATGACAAGTAACATATGAGGACAAGGCTACCTAACCCCTTGCCCCCACTTAGTGCAAAACAACCTGATGAGCTGAGATGATTTATAAGAAATGTGCTAGAGTGAAAATAAATATCAATCAGAGGAATTAGGTGCCCCAACATAAGTAAGAGCACCACACTCCTTAAGATGTTGAATTTTGTTACTCAAAACGGGTATGTGCAAGATCATCATGGAAAAAATAGGCCCTTAAGTGGCAAAAAATTCAGAAAAATCAGTTTTAGGCAACTTGATGTAAAAAATTGAATAAGTTATCTATATTATTTCAAAAATATGTAAGAATAGAATCTATAGAAAATTGAATGTAGTTTCTAAACTACTAGGTTTATTTAAAAATAAATAAAATCTATTTGGTGAAAATTTGAAATTTCAATGCAATAGTACTTAAATTTCAGGGAAAAAATAAGAAGTAGGGTTGTCTAACCACCCTAACCATAATAAAATGATAAAAATTTATAATATTTTAAATATAATTAGAGGACTCATGTCGGATGTGATGCATATTTTTTTGTAATTTTTTCCAAGTAAATAATTAATTATGAATTTTTTATTACAACTTTTAAAAAATATAAAAACTCATATGTCTGACCACCTTCACTTGGTCAAAACTTCATGAAATTTATTTTTTATTTTTTTAATCCTATAGTATGTGAAGCATAGAATGTGATGCATGTTTTGGATTCAAAAAATGTGATACCGTTTGAAAGTTATAGATATTTTTCAATCAACCTATCAATCAGGACTTTACTCGTAAGTCTAATAGAAAATGAATAATAATTATTTATTAAATTCAAATTAAAGAATAATTTATATTGGTGGAAAATTTGAGAATCTCCTCTAAAAACCCTTTTCATTTCATCAATTTTGGGTAAGAAAAAAGTTGTCAGCCACATACCCTACAAATACCCAAAATATTGCCACTTTTTGGCCCATCATGATCCTGCACATACCCAAACCTTACATTCATTAGTAGAATGACCATGAACTCTATGATATGCACAAAATGAATTCTTGTTGTATAATTTATTGTGTTCTTGGAGGAAGAGATATCAAATGATCTTGGAGGAGTCTCGACAAGATACCCTCTTGATCAATAGAAGATGTTCCTTTATTTTGCGACAAAGATATCTATTGCTTTGTGCAAGATGCCATACTTACAAAAGACTCTTTAGATTGTGAGATTTTGTACTCTCCTTTATGAGAGGGTATAAAATCTATCAAATTCAAATCATTAGTGTTTTGTGTGATGACATTGATGTTAAGTGAGGATTTCTTTGTTTCTTTCACTTATTTCAAAGGAAAAAAACCAAGACCACTAGTGTCTATCAATTCAGGATGCACTAACGTTAAATTTATCTTAGAGGAATCTTTTGTAATAGAGTTGATATTAAGTGAAGGCTTGATTTTTTCTTTCAAATTAAAATAACCAAGACCTCTAGGATTTTCTTGCATGTTAAGCTCTATAGGGACACAAATACCTTGTTCTCTAGCACCACATCCTTTTCCACTATATCCTAGTTGTTTCATAAGTTCATAGCCTTTTCTGTAAACCTTTTTCATTTCTTTTGGATTCAAGGGTTATTGGTAGTCTATCTCATCAATTATTTTTTTTGTAGCTTGCATCTTCTTCTAAAGTGGTTGAAGTGGATGCTTTTGAAGGGTCTTCTGAATCTTTTGTTGGCATTACCATTTTTTCTTTTCCCTTTTCAGACTCTTTCATTATGATCTTGTATTCACCCATGAATGATGTGAAATCTAAGGAACCCCAATCATCTTCTAATAGCTTTTTGACTTCCTCAATATTTTTTTCTTTGTCTTTCTCTTGCATGGGTTCTACTTGTGTAGTTGGTGTCAATTTTTTCAAAGGATTTTCCTTTTTTTTCTCAATGTTTAAACAACTTTTTGGTTTAGGATCGACTTTGACTATGTACAATTTGTTGTTGAAAACATACTTCATTATGATGAAGAGTAGAAGGTGTCCCATTCATTGCATGAATCCATGTTCTTCCTAAATAATGGGTATGTGTAGGATCACGATGGGCCAAAAAGTGGCGATATGATGGGTATTTGTAGGGTATGTGGCTGACGATTTTTTTTACCCAAAATTAATGAAATGAAAAGGGTTTTTAAAGGAGATTCTCAACTTTCCACCAATATAAATTATGATTTACTTTGAATTTAATAAATAATTATTATTCATTTTCTATTTGAATTACGACTAAAGTCTTGATTGATAGGCTGATTGAAAAACATCTATAGCTTTCAAATGATATCACATTTTTTGAATCTGAAACATGCATCACATTCTATGCTTTGTATACTATAGGATTAAAAAAAAATGAATTTCATTAAGTTTTGACCAAGTTAAGATGGTTAGACGTATGAGTTTTTATATTTTTTAAAATTTCTAATAAAAAAATCATAATTAATTATTTACATAGAAATAAATTACAAAAAAATATGCATCATATCAGGACATGAGTCCTCTAATTATATATAAAATAGAATAAAAAAATATTATCATTTTATTATGGTTAGGGTGGCCATATAGACACCTACTTCTTATTTATTCCCTAAAATTAAAGTACTACTGCATTGAAATTTCAAATTTTCACCAAATAGATTTTGTTTTAAAAAAAAAAAAAACCTAGTAGTTTAGAAACTAAATTCAATTTTCTACAAATTCTATTCTTACATATTTTTGAAATAATATAGATAACTTATTCAAATATTTATGTCAAGTTGCCTAACTCTAATTTTTCTAAATTTTTTGCCACTTAAGGGCTTTTTTTTTTCCATGATGATCCTGCACATACCCTAATATTATATGAAATATCATGAGGCATAACATGGATCAGTGTTTCTAATGTGGCCTTTCTAGCTATAATAGGCAAAGTGATCACACTAAGCGGTTGTTTTCCTACATTGTCGAATCCATGAATAGATAAAGAATTAGGTTGAATTTTTTATTTATCTACACCAAGCCTATCCAAAAGGTTTACGCTACACACATTAAGAGTGGAACCATTGTCAAAAAGGGTTCACTTTATGTCTATTCTATTGTATCTAGAGCTACTATCATGAAAGCATCTTGTTTTTTTTGCACTTCCAAAGGAGGGAACTCACTTTGGTGGAAAATAATGTTAGCATTTATTCCTTGAATCATGGCTGCTATGTCATTCGATTGAGCAATAGAAGGGATGTGAACTTGTTGTAAGAAACTTTGAATCATGTTATGGTAATGAGAGGAGGCTTGAATAAGGTCCCATAATGATATCTTAGCAGGAGTATTCTTAAGTTGTTCAACAAGATCATACTCTTTTCCACTTTGTGGAGGAAAACTAGGAGGACCTAGTAAGATAGGGTTAGGCAATGGGAGGGATGTCGAAGGTGTTTTTCGTGGTTGCAAATTGTTTCTATTGTTATATGTATGAGCAACGGTATTATAAGTCGGCTACTATGAAACATGATTCTTAGGTGGCCAAAGGATAAGTCCATATTTGTTTTGAGTTAGAGGTTTGTGTGAAGGTGGGTAAAGGATGAGTTGAGGTTGAATAATCTTAACATCCCTTAGTGAAGGAGAGTCTAACGTTACTTCATCATCATCATCTAAGGAAACTATATCAGTATTTTCAATTTTATTGTTTTCTTGAACCATGATATCCTACTTAGGAGGAGAGTTTTTAGGAGAACTACAAACTAGATGTTCATGACATTCAAAGGTTATTTCTTCTAAAATGACTTCATCACAGGTAAAGGAGTTATCAATGGTTAGATTATCTTGTTTATCAATGATGGTATTCTCTTGTTCAATAATGTTTTCTCTAGAGGAAGAGAGGCAAGTAATATTTTCATGACTTTCATCGATTGTATTTTCAAACTTCAAATTATCTTCTTTAGAAATAATAGAGATACTAGGAGAAGAACAATTGTGATCAACATGATTGTCCATGATTTCATTCTTGTTTTCTAGGGTATCATTCTCTCTCGCCATAACTTTAACCCTAGTAGGAGAGCTTTTAGGAGAGGGGCAAACAAAAGGTTCATCACATTCTATTGTTATATTTTGTAAAATGACTTTATCACAAATAGGGGAGGGATCAAGAGGACTACTATGATTTTTATGCTTACAAATGATTGGATGCTTTTGTTTGAATAGGTATATCCAAATGTTAGGGAAATTATGAAGGAGAGAGATAATGTTATCACTTTCAATCCACATGTCCTTACAAATTTTATTTTCATGATCATTCATGATTGTATCCTCTTTCACTAAAGTATTCTCACAAGTAGGGGAGATGTTGGGAGATGAATGGAGACTAGGTAAATTAGTGTTAATGATCTCATGATCTTGTGTCATAATATCTTCCCAAGGGGGAGGAGCAGAGAGACAATCAAGACTCTCATGATTCTCAATGATTGTATCTTTTTTCACCAAGATACGGGTGCAGGAGCACCTAGGAAACACTAGGCAATTAGGAAGTCTAGGATGCATTTTTGTTTTGATGTTTATCTTGAAGGTCATGTTGACCATTGAGTAGAGAAGATAGTTTAGGGATGTGTTTGATCTCTAGGTTAGAAGTTGAGGAAGGGTGGATGAGTTTAGAAACTCATTTTTCTTAATTTACTAGAAATTGGCAAAAGTTGCAAAATGGTGCATTTTGCAACTTTTCCACTATGTAACTGACATGTCCAACCAAGGGGAGGCATAAATTATTTTTTTCACCTATTTAGGGTGTGCTTCGACTTGAGAGCAGGGTTGGAAAAAAAATGTAACTTTGATTGGAGTTTTTGAATTCAAAAGAAAAATAGTGGTGTTTAGTGTGAATTTCTGATTTTGTCTCAAAGTAGGGCTTAAATGGATTGAATATGTTATTGTTTTATACATAGGATGCAGTGTACTGATAGATTAAGCCTTGTGTGGTAGCAATTTAGATTTATAGTTCAGTTTCAAGCATTATAGTAGGTAGTTTTTTCTTTGCATTTGTTGTTTTGACAAGTTTGTTAGTAGAAAATGGAGGTTTAGGTCACATTCCCACTGTACATAACATACAACCTCTTGGGAATTGTGTCTAGACTCCATGATTGTAAATATGGTAGGGTTAGGAGTCTTTAGTAGTCAGGGTATCACTGTGAGAGACTTCTCCTAGGCGAGCTAAGAAGAGTCCGGCTAGGGAAGTCAAGAAGTGCAGAGCACTTGGGTTGCAGTGGTTTTCATCTCCTTGAAAAACACGGTGATTAGAGGGTATACATGAGTCTTGAAAAGGTTTGAATGCAGGAGGGAGCTCCATCTAATCATCTGGTGATAGTAATCTCTAATACTTGCAAGAAGGACAAGAAAATGGCTTAAAAAAGCCCTAATTATTGCCAAAATGTGGTTTAGGTCTGTGTACTATCAGTTAAGGGTTAAGACCTTTAAAATATTCAAATGGTAGGCATAAGGAACAAGAAGCCAAAGGAAAGATTCTGAGTTCTTTGGGAAAGTTAGGAGAGACAACCTGTTTCCTCGGAAGTGGAGACATAATTGGGGCTCTTAGGCTAGTAGGCTTTTTAACCCTAAATGAGGGTTTGGTGGAAGCGATGAAAAGATGGAGTTAGGAAGTTCCTCCAAAACCATGATGGGATGGAAAGAACTTGTTTGAAACCTCTCCACACCCCTGCAAAGCTGAGTTCAAGTTTGGAGTAGAATAGCCTTTAGGGTGGATTAAGGGTTAAGGAAGAGTTAGTGATATTGCACCAAGATTGACTTGGTAGGTTGAATTGTGATGGTAGTGGGGTTGGCCAGGAGAACCAGGGGTACCTAAACATGAGGAAGGTCTTAAAGGTTAAGGTGGTGAAATAAGACACCAAGGATTTCTTGCAAGGAAGACCTAGAGTAGGAATAGTGAGTGATTCCTCCAACCCCTCCCTATTAGATTGGTATCAGAGCAAGAAAAAGATTTAGGATAGAATAATATATGTTAGAGGTTGAGTCTAGTGATTCTACCATTATGGTGACAAATGCAAAATTGGCCAAGATGGTCGAAGGACAAGAGGAAGACAATAGGCTATTGAGGGAAAGAATAGACCAACTTGAGCAAGCATTGAATGATGTGCAGTTTGAAGGAAGGGTACCAAAGAAAGAAGAGGTTGTAGAGGAAGAAAAGATCCCTGAACTTGACCCTGTTTTGAAAGAAAAGCTTTTCTTGAAGGCACTGAAGGCTTTGAGTGGAAAAGCACTTGAAGGCATACAACTATTTAGTGGTAAAATGGAAGCTGATCTAGTCATGGATTGGATAGAGGGAATGGAAAACCATTTTGAATGTGATGGAGTCACTGAAGCACAAAAGGTAATGGTGGCCAAATCAAGATTGAGGGGTTCTGCCTTGACATGGTGGAAGTTCATTTAGACAAAGAGGGAAAAGGAAGGCAAGAAGCCTATTTCAACTTGGAAAGGTATGGTTGCAAAAGTGAGAGAAGCATACATGCGTGATGATTATGAGATTCAGTTGCATAAGAAAAGACAGAGCTTGAGGCAAAGAGACCAAGATGTGAAGAATTACACTGAGAAGCTCCAAAAACTTTGTATGAGGTCTAATGTTTCAGAAGATGAAAGTCTCAAGGTGGCTAGGTATCTTAACGGCTTGAAGTGGAACATCCAAGAGGAGATGACTCTTCTAAGTCCTAAGACAGTACACAAATGTTACCAATTAGCTATAAATATTGAGGAGAGGAGTAAGAGGAAACAAGACTAGGCCTCTAAGAGTAGAGGTAAAGGTAGAGATCAAAGAGGACATAGAGGTGGATATCAAGGTAGAGGGACTGAACAAAGAAATCAGGGAGAGTCTAAACTCACAGAGCATGGAGGTGAAACAACTTCTAGAGGAGGCTATGAAAGAGGTAGAGGACCTTAAGGAGGTTCAAATAGAGGAAGTGGCACAAGCAGAAGTAACTCATACTTTGCTAGTATCAAGTGTTACAACTGTGGTCAAGTAGGTCATCCAACTTATAGGTGCTCAGAGATTCAAGCATCTTCTTCAAACACAAAAAAGAGAGTAGCATATGCTCAAGAAGACACTATGAGTGTCAAGTCACCAGAGGTTAGTCACATTGAGTCAGAAATGGGAGAGAACTTGATGTTTAATAGGGTTCTAATTAGACAACTAGTCAAAGAAGAACCAAAGCAAAGGAGAGCCTTATTTAGTGCAAGATACAAAATACTTGGAAAGGTGTGTAAGGTTATTGTGGATTCAGGTTCAACTGATAACATCATCTCTGAGGAGGCAGTAAGGAAGTTGAAATTAGAGAAAATACCCCACACTAATCCCTACAAGGTGACATGGTTGAACAAAGGACAGAGTGTTCTTGTAAATGAGCAGACAACAGTGGAGTTCTCCATTGGAGGGTACAAGGATAAGTTGATTTGTGATGTGTTACCCATGGATGCATGCCATCTTCTATTGGGAAGACCATGACAGTATGACATAGGTGCTATCTATGATGGAAAATCCAATACTATCTCATTCAATAAGGATGGAAAGACATTCAATTTGCAGTCACTATCAGATGAGGAAGAAGGGTAGTCAAAGACCCCTAGTGTCTTATTAAGCAGTGGAAAAGAGTTCATTAACAACCTACATCAAGGAGGTGAAGGATATGTGGTCATGGTACAACCCAAGGAAGAGGAAAAGACTAAGAAAATAGTCATACCCGAAGCAATCCAAAATTTGTTAGAACAATTCAAAGACATAGTGAGTTATGGAACACCAGCAACCTTACCTCCAAAGAGAGCCATCAGTCATTAGATTGACTTCATACCAGGGGATTCATTGCCAAACAAAGTAGCTTACAAGCTTACACCAGATCAGAACCTAAAGGTAGCTAGACAAGTGCAGGAGTTGTTAGATCAAGGATTGATTAGGAAGAGCATCAACACATGTGCAGTACCAGTGGTCTTAGCAACCAAGAAAGGTGGTAAGTGGAGGTTATGCATTGATTCAAGAGAAATAAATAGAATCACAATCAGGTATAGGTTCCCTATTCCTAGGATTGAGGACTTGATGGATTGTCTTGGAGGAGCTCAGTATTTTACCAAGTTGGATCTCAAGAGTGGATACCATCAGATCAAAATCAAGGAAGGAGATGAGTGGAATACAACCTTTAAGACAACTGATGGGTTGTATGAGTGGAGATTTATGCCATTTGGCCTCTCTAATTCCCCTAGCACATTCATGAGGCTCATGAATGAAGTGCTCAGAGACTTTACAGGGATATTTGTGGTGGTATACCTTGATGATATAGTCATGTTTAGTAAGACAGTAGAAGAACACCTAAAGCATGTGGAGTTGGTTCTTAGAAGATTGCAAGAAGAGAAGTTAGCCATCAATCTAGAGAAATGTGAGTTCTTCAAATAGGAGCTTGTGTATTTGGGGTTTGTAGTATCCTAAGGATCATTGAAGATGGATCCAAGCAAGGTGGAAGCTATCCTAAATTGGCGTACACCAACCACAGGGACAGAGGTAAGAAGTTTTCATGGATTGGCTCAATTTTATAGAAAATTCATAAGGAACTTTAGTGACATATGTGCACTAGTCCTAGATACAATCAAAGGTGGTTTAAAGACTAAGTTTAAGTGGACTCAAGAAGCTAAGAAAGGTTTTGAGAAACTGAAACAAGAAGTGGCAACTCAACCTATACTTTTATTACCTAGCTTTGACAAGTTGTTTACTGTGGAATGTGATACCAGTGGGGTTGTAGTAGGAGGAGTGCTAAGTCAAGAAGGCAGGCCTATATCATTCTTTAGTAAAAAGATCAATGAAGCTAAGACAAAGTATTCTACCTATGACCTAGAACTGTATGCTTTAGTTTAGTCACTTCGAAATTGGAGGCATTACCTTCTACCCAAAGAGTTTGTAGTCTTCACTGATAATCAGGCACTTAGCTATATCAACACTCAAGAGAAGTTGAGTAATAGGCATTTGAAATGGATGGAATACATCCAAGATTTTCCTTTCACCATCAAACACAAGAAGGGATAGTTGAACAAGGTGGTAGATGCACTAAGCACGAGATTGCTGACAGTGCAAGAGATACAAATCAAGAGCATTGGGATAGAAAGTTTCAAGGATCTCTATGGGGAAGATGAAGACTTCTCAAAGGCCTACAAGGTATGTTCTAACTTTGAGAATCATTTTCATATTCAATACTCTGAGTATACATTGAAAAGTGGATTGTTATTCAAGGGGAATAATTATGTGTTCCAAGAGGATTAATGAGAGAGAATCTCATCTAGGAGAAGCACAATGGTAGTCTTAGTGGTCATTTTGGCATCAACAAGACAATGGAACTAGTGAAAAGGTTCTACTATTGGCCCAAGTTGCCAAGGGATGTTAGGAGGTATGTGAAGCAATGTGTAGTTTGTATTAAAGCAAAAGGGGGAGCTAGTAATGCAGGTTTGTATCAACCTCTACCCATTCCCAACAGACCATGGGAGTGTGTTAGCATGGATTTTGTTGTAGGACTCCCTAAGATTAAGACAGGGTTTGATAGTGTCTATGTGGTGGTAGATAGATTCAGCAAGATGAGTCACTTTATCCCTTGCAAGACCACACATGATGCTAGCTACATTGCTCACCTTTTCTTCAAGGAAATTGTAAGGATCCATGGATTGCCTTTGAGCATTGTATCATACAAGGATGTGAAGTTCATGAGTCATTTGTGGAAGACTCTATGGAGTAGATTAGGTACCAACCTATCTTTTGGATCAGCTTACCATCCTCAAACCGATGGGAAAATGGAGGTGGTTAATAGGGTGTTAGGTAACCTTCTAAGATTCCTAACCAAAGAGTATGGACAGACATGGGACTTGGTCATATCACAGGCTGAGTATGCATACAATGACGGTGTGAACAAGACTATAGGGAAGAGTCCTTTTGAAATAGTGTATGGGATGCACCCAAGAGGTGTGTGTGAGCTTAGAGATGTAGGAGCTATGGAGCATAGGAGTGGACATGCAGAGGATTTCTCTTAGACCATGAAGGAGATTCAGGAGCAGGTGAAGAAGACAGTCACCGAGGCTACTCAAAAGTTGAAAGAGAAGGTGGATGTATCTAGAAAGGATCTACAATTTGCAGTAGGAGACTATGTTATGGTCCACCTCAACAAATCTAGGTTGCAGAAGGGGATATCAACCAAATTTCATATGAAAAGAGTGGGACCATGCAATATATTAGCCAAATATGGAAAGAATGCCTACAAGGTGGAACTACCTGTAGATTTAGGAATCTCTCTAGTGTTCAATGTAGCTGATCTGATCAAATATAAGGGAACAGTCAATGACATAGATCAGAACAATAGGGATATCTTCAAGGATGTAAGAAACATAGCCTTACCTACCCAAGACAAGCTTCAAGTAGAAAGGACCTTGGAGTCAAGGGTGAAGAAATCTACAAGGCATAAAGTGTACATGGAGCACCTCATCAAGTGGAAGGATAAGCCAGAGTCTGAGGCTAGGATAAGCCAGAGTCTGAGGCTACATGGGTAGATGAAGCTTAGTTTAAGAATTAGGGCATTGATGTGTCACTAATCTCTCCTCACATCTCCTATTGTTTGTGTAGAGAGGGGGAGAATGGTGCAGGAGCACCTAGGAAACACTAGGCAATTAGGAAGTCTAGGATGCATTTTTTTTTTGATGTTTATCTTGAAGGTCATGTTGACCATTGAGTAGAGAAGATAGTTTAGGGATGTGTTTGATCTCTAGGTTAGAAGTTGAGGAAGGGTGGATGAGTTTAGAAAATCATTTTTCTTAATTTACTGGAAATTGGAAAAAGTTGCAAAATGGTGCATTTTGCAACTTTGCCACTATGTAACTGACATGTCCAACCAAGGGGAGGAATAACTGATTTTGTTGACCTATTTAGGGTGTGCCTCAACTTGAGAGTAGGGTTGGAAAAAAAATGTTACTTTGATTGGAGTTTTTGAATTCAAAAGAAAAACAGTGGTGTTTAGTGTGAATTTCTGATTTTGTCTCAAAGTAGAGCTTAAATGGATTGAATATGTTATTGTTTTATATGTAGGATGTAGTGTATTGATAGATTAAGCCCTGTGTGGTAGAAATTTAGATTTATAGTTCAATTTCAAGCATTATAGTAGGTAGTTGTTTATTTGCATTTGCTGTTTTGACAAGTTTGTTAGTAGAAAATGGAGGTTTAGGTCACATTCCCACTGTACATAACATACAGCCTCTTGGGAATTATGTCTAGACTCCATGATTGTAATATGGTAGGGTTAGGAGTCTTTAGTAGTCAGGGTATCATTGTGAGAGACTTCTCCTAGGCGAGCTAAGAAGAGTCCAGCTAGGGAAGTCAAGAAGTGCAGAGCACTTGGGTTGCAGTGGTTTTCATCTCCTAGAAAAACATGGTGAGGAGAGGGTAGAAATGAGTCTTGACAAGGTTTGAATGCAGGAGGGAGCTCCATCTAATCGTCTGGTGATAGTAATCTCTAACAGTTGCAGGAAGGATAGGAAAATGGCTTAGAAAAGCCCTAATTATTGCCAAAATGTGGTTTAGGCCTGTGTATGGTCAGTTAAGGGTTACGACCTTTAAAATATCCAAATGGTAGGCATAAGGACCAAGAAGCCAAAGGAAAGATTCTGAGTTCTTTGGGAAAGTTAGGAGAGACAACCTGTTTCCTCGGAAGTGGAGACCTAATTGGAACTCTTAGACTAGTAGCCTTTTTAACCCTAAATGAGGGTTTGGTGGAAGTGATGAAAAGATGGAGTTAGGAAGTTCCTTTAGAACCATGATGGGATGGAAAGAACTTGTTTGAAACCTCTCCACACCCCTGGAAAGTTGAGTTCAAGGTATGGAGTAGAATAGCCTTTAGGGTGGATTAAGGGCTAAGGAAGAGTTAGTGATATTGCACCAAGATTGACTTGGTAGGTTGAATTCTGATGGTAGTGGGGTTGACTAGGAGAACCAGGGGTACCTAAACATGAGGAAGGTCCTAAAGGTTAGGTGGTGAAGTAAGACACTAAGGATTTCTTGCAAGCAAGACCTAGAGTAGGAATCAGTGAGCGATTCCTCCAACCCCTCCCTATTAGATACCTTCGTCAATAGTAGGAGAGGTATCTGGAGAAGAAAAATTATGGTTTTCATGATTGTCTATGCTTGTATCTTCTTGTATCATATCATCCTCGCCAATGGGAGAGATAATAAGATTTAAGATAGGAAATGTAATATTAAGGATTGCGTCAATGGTTTGATCTGCTTGCTCTAAGATGCTCTCAAAACTATGAAAGATAGTAGAATAATGACTAACATGTTTCTTAATGAACTCATTGTTGTACTCTAAATTGAACTCATAAGAGGGGATGTTGTACTTATGCAATCCAATTTTTAACCATATCAAAACCACATCTCTCAAAAGAAAACATGATGTCCTAAAAAAGTAAGCTATCTAAAGTATACAATGCTTCAAGTAAAGTGTAATGCAACGACCTAAAGTGAAATGTGTAAATGTAATTTCTAGATCCAAAACAAGGTAATTTTTTTATTACACTATGAAACAATCTATTGTAAATATAATTTTGAAATTAGGAAATACCATACCAAAACCAAATTAAGCTAGATCTAATGAAATGCATGTACCAAAAACTCAACGAACTGAAACAGATAATTAATGACAACAAACAAAATTGTAGAAATGAGGTTTTCAATGCTATAAAAGGTAGTTTTAGGTTTGATCTGGGTCTAATTCATGCAGAGTGGCGTATGGGTCCCAATCAAGGTTTTTCGAGTGGTCAAATATTGAAAAATGCACAACACAAATCCTAGAAAATAAGCAAAACAACCTATACTAGGAATAAATCGCCCAGAGTAGCATATGAGTCCTAGATTAGGGTTTTTGCACCATTTTCAACAAATTCTATGTGAATGTTAGGCTTTCTAGTTTGTATGATATCGGTGATAAATGTAATTATAGTTTTTAGATGAAATTAAATGATGCAAGATGCAAACATGTAACCTATACGCAATTTCACTAATGCAAGATTTAGAAACCCTAGATGCCAATTAACTAATGCAACACCTAATGAAAAGTTAATGCAAGATAGATATAGGACTATGATGCACTCCAAATAAAAATTAAGGTGTTATAAATATAGGTTCACCAAAATAAATGTTGGAAAATTGTCACTTTATAGTTTAGGACATAGAACAACAAGTTTTCTTCTCTTTTCATTCAAGAAAACCCTAGATATCTCAATCCAAGGATGCAAAGGGGAAAGATATTTTCAATAGGGATGTCCAAGGGTTTGATTAGAGACTAAAAAGGGTTTCACTACATAGCTAGGGCTTGGAAAGACAAGAGATGTAAATGACATGCAAAGTACTATTCAAAACCTAACTAAATGACCTAGGAAATGAAACTGAAGTGCAGAATAACAAACTAAGAATGAGAAGAGGTGCACCTAGAAGAAGGATGGGGTCAAAAAAAGCTCAAAACCCTAAAAAACTATTGTTTGATTCCCACTATGAGTCATACTTCATTTTGGGCAATTTAGTCCCAGACTAGGGTTTCTATGCCAAAACTAGAATCTCACAGTGGTTAATCTGAATTCACTAAAATCTAGAAAATGTGCTATACTGGAACTCATAAGCCACAAGTGGTGTATTAGTCCCACTCTCCTTTTTTAGAGGGTCAAGACCTGAATCTTCTCTCTTATTTTTTCTCTTCCTTGCACACTTCAGTTCTAGATCTAAAACTTTGATTTGCAACCTATAAGCAACTTTTAATGAAGATAGCAACCTTGTGACAACTTGATAACTCTCTTCAACCTTGAAACCTATTATTTAAAGGATCACCAAGTCTTAAGAAACCTAGATAGGTACAATCACACATGTAAAGAGAGAGAAAAACTTATTGGTTGTTAGGAAATGGGGATTTGGCTTGGTCAAAGCTTGTTTAGGTAATTAAACCAAAATATGAGACAATGAAATAAGGATATGAAACATGAAACATGAAAAATGATGTACCTTGAATGATGTCTTGGAAAGTAAATTTGTAATTTAACATGAAGTGGCTATGAAGAATGTAGATCTTGATCTCAAATTGGATGTGGAACAATGCTTGCAAATGGATCTTTAATGATACATCACAACATTAGTTCAACAACATGCTTGATGCTTGGTGACCTTGACATGATGGTGGATTTTGAATTATTGTGACAAATGATGAAGAAATCTACCCTTGAATGCCTTAGAAATGCTCTTGTAGACTCTCTTGACACTCTTGTGAAGCCTTGTAATGCTTAACTCATGATAGCTTAAGTTGATATCATGAAGGCTTAGGTGAAATAATGATTTGAGGCCTTGTTTATATAGGCAATCCATCCAATTTAGTGTTTATTAGATCTTAGAGGCCAACATTCACGAAATTTGAACTTAAAACCTTGATTTCTCACCCAAAACCCTAAAAAGGGGCCAAACAAGACTCATACACCACTTTTGGTGTGTAGGTCCCATTTGGATGGGACTCATATGCTCAAGGTGGCATATGGGTCCCACCAAGCCTTTTTAGGTAGAGGAAATGTCAGGGAATTGAGAAATTAAGTATATTTGATGTGTATGTCGAGATCTCAGTTGAAATAAACCTCGAGATGCATAATATCTAGGGTCTTAAGGGCATATTAATGATGATATGAAAGTCACAAATGCAAGGGAACCCAAAACTTAATCTAAAGGTGTAAATAAATACACTTTACAACATTAAGTTAAGTCAAAATTAGGTCAATTTAGCTTAAAAGGGCCCTAAATCCAATGTGAATGTGGAAAACACATTACAATACTAGATCAAGGAAACATTAGGTCCATTTTAATGTTAATAATTCCCATATTAAGTGTGAAAATGTAAGCGAAAACATTTTTCTACACTACACCTAGGTAAGGAGGACCCATTCACCCAAAGTGGTGAATGGGTCCTAGCATAGTTTTCTAGGACCAAGTTTCAAGGAGGTGAAATGTCACTAAAAAGCCATCACAAATATGTTAAAAAAAGGGTGTCCTAGGTAAGGAGGATCAATTCACCCAAAGTGGCAAATGGGTCCTAGCACATTTTTCTAGGACTCAAGCCTTGCCAAATTAAATGTTATGCAATATTATTAATGAGTGTTGGGATAAATCCATCAAAAAATGCAATAAATAAGGCTTGGATTTGAATTAAAAGGGAAAATTAAGCTCTAATTAGCCTCAATTAGTTAATGAAGCCCTATATTAGTGTGAAAGTGTAAGAAAACACTTTACAACACCCTAAATAAGTCACAATTAAGTCCATTTTATTTTTAATTGTTAATTCCCATATTAGGCATGAAAAATGGTTACTTTTTTTGATGCTACAATAAGTATTATAAAATAGCCTACAAAATGCCTAAAAATATTAGACATGATAAAAAATTATCCACACCATTTTTTTTCTATGTTGGAAAACTCATAGAAAAATGTATAGTTACATAAATAGTTAACAAGACAAGTTAGATATAGATCATATAAAATTTATAAAATATAAGAGAGGACATACATTTAGTTGATATAATACCCAAAGCAACTTGTTGAGCACTATAATTTGACAGTACAATTATTTTTTGGTAGCTATGCCAGAAGGGTACAAAATGAGAACACTAGAACTCCTCAATAAGAAATCAATTGCTTAGTTGCCATTGAGGTTCTTCCTGATTGTATTCATCTCAACAAGGTTGATTTGGAATGTCTTAGCCAAGACTTAATGGATTAATGGATGAAGGCATTGTGTCATACAAAAATACATGGAGAATGAAAAAAATATTATTGAGTAGACATGAGACTCTTTCTTGGCATATGCAACACTCTTGTTTCCTTTCCACATGCCTCTACTCTTCACACAACAATATTTAAGCCATTATTAATTTCCCCTATATTCTGATAATCAATTTTATTTTAAAGTAAAGATAATAAGAATATGTGTGTGGAAGACATGGAAGATACACTTTCATATGGCAAAGTTGCATTTGCAATCATAATAGTATCATGCTGCTACTTCTGCTTCACCACTTCTCCTACAATTGCATGCATCCCCCTCCCTAAAAGAAATCTCCTCATCAATTTCAAGACAACTGTTCTAGGTGAGGATACCACTCTATTCTCCTGGCATAGATTTAGTTTGAAAGGTATCATCAATTCATCGTTGCTTCGATTTAACCAGTTGGAACACCTCTATCTTAGTCACAGCCTCATCAAGCGTAATTTCAGTCCTCCCCATAATGGAAAGTTGAAGATTGTATGATAAACCCAAGTGACGTTTAGAGAGATTCACAATGGAGAAAGGAAACTCACCTTCAATTCTATTTTGGTATATGAAAAATGAGGACTTTTCAAAACTTCTATATGGTGAGGCTAAACTTTTATTTTGAAAATTATTCTCAAAACCCTTTAAATGAAGTGAATTTAGTATCAAGCACAAGCATGTACGTAAAAACAGTCAAAATAAGTAGCAAAGTTCGTACTAGGGACCCAAACAAATATCAAATAATATTGAAAGAGATCATTTGCTCAGTCCTGCAACACATGTCTGCACAAAAAGGGGCCTATGGAAATGAATGTCCATGGCATTGCCGAATATATTATTTAAACACTGCTTTTTAATCCTGCAAAGCTTTTAACGCATGTCCATTCCCTATTTTGAGGCTTCCATGTGAGATATATTTTGTACACGTAGTGCTCAACAACCCTGAGTCGCAGCTAGATGCCCAAAACCATCGGTATTCCCCATCACGTCCAAACACAACCAGTTGCACGTGTTCTACATGCAAAAACAACAATGAACCTTAGTACTATTCTTTAATTGTTCCCTCACTTGTGTCTCACTGAACAACATTTTTGTAAAAAATTGGGTGAAATTTTATTTTGTTTTTCTAACTAAGAAAATACAATAGCCCAATCAAAAGAAAATACGAAATAGTATTAACAAAATAAATTAATTGAAATCCTTTCATCGTTGTTACATAATTTTATCCAACTCCTCTATCACCAGATAATTGTATTTGATTGCAAACTACAAAATCTGCAATCATATCTTCAAATTAAAATTATGAAGAACATTGAAAAGATGTAAGAAAAAGGAAAAAAATCATATTATAAAATTGTGTTTTGTAACTCTCATGTATAAAAAAAAAAATATTAATATGTATTATGTAAAAGATAAAACACATTTAAATGAGTAGGGGAAAAAAGTTATTATTTTCTAATTAATTGATTAATGAAGAGTGACAGATTTATGTCTATTACTGAACTCAAATATTTATAGAAATAACAAAGAAAATATCTAAATTACCGCCTTCACTATACCATAATTCATAACAATAAGTTAATGAAATGCCAAAAGAATTTATGACAAAATTTTCAAACAAAAAAGGAAATTAAAAAAGTTATAAAAAATGTTTAAAAAAGTTATAAAAAATGTGCACCTCTCAAAGATTTATTTCTTTGTAATTTTTGGTAGTGTTTGAGATTATGTAGTAGAGCTACGTGGGATCCTCTATTTTTAGATTAGATCCTCACTTTTGTGTTCATAGAATAATTCCATAATTATCACAGAACAATAATCTATAGGTTTTAAGGCCCCCCAAAATACACATCCTAGCTTTGACAGGTAGCTTCTCTCAGTTCATTCAATAAAATCCTACACTAAATATCATTCATTGGACAAACATTTTTTTAATGTACAAATCAGTGTTGTAATAGTGTATCATTAATCTACTTCCCTAATATGTTTATGGACATAGACAGAATTCTATACCCACACTAAAATAATGATGCACAACCATCACTTCATAGATGTGCCCACATACAAACTTAGCTAGACATAAATCAAAATGTGACTTGATGCAGGTTTCTCTCTGATAAATTTGTATGAGTTCTGATTTTGGGAAAGGAAGTACCTGAACAACTAGCAATCCCAAAAAGCATGGCTTAGCAAAGAGGTGAATGCAACCAAGTTTCATGCATAAATATTTTCCAAATCTCCAAGGGACTTAAGATTTTCATTCCTTGTGGACTCAGGTATCCTCATTAGACAGGGCCCATCACCACCACATACACATTGAAACATGCAATCATATAATTGATGTTGACAAAGCTTTATAATTTTATACGAAAGCATTTTAGCACCACTTTGAAGGGTGTTTTTGATTCGTACTAAATTTCTGTAAAAAATAAATGCAGAGTGAAAAAAGAGATTGCAACAAATACTAAACATAAAACTCGATTTTGCTCACTGAATGTGTGTAAAGGCGATAGAGAACATAATTCACGCCACCACCCTCTTCGTTGAGAGAATCCCAGCGTCTCTCTATTGAATGTTTTCGTATAACATTTTGAACATGATTGTACAAGTAATCAGCCATCCATATTCTCATACTTAATGCTTGAGCATTTCCAGCGAAGATATGTTGGTCCAGCAATCCTGTCATAATCTACAAGGACTAGATATATTTATTTCAAGACAAAAGAAGTATGTATTTCTGCTTCAAATGTGATAGATTTGTTTTATAGGTAGGCCATTTTGCTCAAGTCCGATTAATTGATTATTTTCTTTGTTATTTCTATAAATATTTATTACCACTATTATATAATATTATTGTTTCAACTTTAATCATCAAAAGCAAGGCTAAATGGATAACAAAATCTATTACAAACCCTAGTCCTCTACCACCCAATCCCAATCTGTTCAATACGTCTTTTATTTCTCTTTAGTTACAAGTAGTGCAACATGCTGCCTCAATTGGCATATCCTCACTGTATATAAAAGAACTCTGATAAAAGTACAATCTCTGCAAATTGTTCACCAATCCCAGCAAATCCCTAGCATGATCACAGATACAAGCTGATTAATGCATTCGATTCGATTGACTCAAAATGCTCCTGGCCTCAACAATACTTTGCTACTGATAACTTGATATCGTTTGCCGTAGCAGAAGTCCATTCAATACTCCAAAAAAACTATGCCAAAAAATCGAAATCCTAAACTGAATTGGGTATTCTATAACTAAATTTCCAGCTTTTAGGTGCACCAAACACTAATTTTTTGAATCGCAATTCAAATCCTATAGCTTAAAACATTAGTCTCAGTCTATACAGGCAGGGACTAATAAAACACTTAAATTAACGCTATCATAATAATAGTTCTCATTTATATAGTAAATAAATGATTGTAAACAATAAATAAATGGTTAACTATTTAACCCATGACTCTGTTGGCAAATTTACCAATTGGGTACTCCACTCCACAGGTGAAAAATTCCTTGTCTCTCACTTTGCCCCAGCTACGAAACTTCCCCTTTCCAATCCTTTTCCAACGTGGCGACAAATCATCCATCACAAACTCCCACATGTGAATACCCGGAGAAATTGTTCCGTCAGGTATAACTACACGTACATGTACTGCCAACATATATGACGACTGCCATGTAAACACGGTATGCACTTCACGCCCATCTTCATCTTCCAAGCTTTCCACTCCTTCCGGCAATGGCACAATTTTATTCAACAGGCAATAATTCAACAATCGAACGCTGTTTTCTTGACGAATAAATGGCCTCAGGAATTCCCAAGTGTGCAGCAGATTATTCCATTCTCTGCAAACTCTCCGAAAACGGATGAGAGAGTGAATTGGAAGGAGAGGCAGTAAACGCATCTCAACTACGTGCTCTGGTATCGATTCCCACGACATCCATTCATCTTCCCCCTTTCTCTCTCCCTCTCTGTACTCCCGCTCTGTTTCCATGTTAGATGTGACAACCACAGATTATATCTGCACTAACTTGTTTTTAAAAATAAAAGAAATGGTTGTGAATTTCCAGTGAATTGGTATTTGTTTTTGTACGCTCTTTGTTTAGAGCTTAAATTGTGATTCAGCGGACTTGAAATTTAAAAAACTAAGCGTCGTGACTAGTGAGGATGTAAAACAAAAACAGTATTACTACAAAAATCTTATTTTAACTAGATTCTTATGTGCAATACTCAACAGTTTTTTGTATTGTTATAATTGCTATTACGGCAAAGATAAAAGCTCATGAATTATGAATGGACGTTTCACGGTATAAAATATAAATTGTATGTGATTATATAATATATTTTTGATTAATGATAATAATGTGATTCATATTATTTAAATGTTTTTAGATTAAATGTGGAATTTATACGGTAAGAATAATTTTCAGAATTAATATCTATTCAGAATAATGATTTAAATATAAAAATAATATTCTAGACTAAAAGCATCGGTTGTCTCATGCCTTTAAACAGTAGCTAAATCGGGTTATGTCAAAATAAAAAACTTGCAAGGAGCACTAGAACTGGAAAGGGAGAATGGTGTATTAGATTATAAGCCAAATACCATCAACCGAAAGTGTAGTGATGATAAACATGGATATGGTAGTTTGAAAGTTGAAAGAGAGGAAGACATATTGTTTCTAAGTGTTATGATTGGAGATCACAAAGAAAAAAATGATATTTTTTAAAACAACATGGCATACTGAAGGTCTAGAATCCTCTTGAAGGAGTAGGATAATGTCATGGCATACCTAAGGAAGTGAAGGTTACCCATTTCTAGAGCTCAAAGACTTATGTTTGAATCTAGAATATATTCAAATGTCATCCTTTTTTTATTTTTCAAACATGATATTTTTTTTTAAATGGAACACCGTTTAAAGAAAGAATTAAGGAGTCCATTCCATACAATGAAGTGAAGAAGCTAGAAAAACCTTGATAGTCATTTTCCTTGGAAAATTTCAAGGAAGATTCTATTATTTATCCTAATGTTTTTTATTAGAGGTTAAAGCGGGTTTTGATGGGGCCCGAAACCTAGTACAAAGGAAGGCAAGCTACAAACCAACAACACCTCAACAGCTTCTAAAAGATGATCAAGAGTACATATGTTGCATTAGTCAGACAAGTAGGGCTAGAATCCCCTTTTACAACCTAGTTTTAACTAGGACCAGAAACCCTTAGAGATACATAGAAACTGCCTGCATCAACTAGGCATTAGTAAACCAGTTGCTCATGGAAGACACCACATAGCCAATATAAATAACCAGAATAATGATGTCGAGCACCATTAAACCCTTAATCATCTCCACTTACTGGGACATAAAGAACAACTTAGAATATGACCCAGCCTATAGCATAACAAGAGAAGCCAAGGAGCCCAAATCATCCAAGGATAGCTCTAGTAGCAAGAACCCCTTAGAAACATTCTGGTAATAGGAAACCAACACCACAACCACCTCTAAAGGAGTGAGCTCCCTTCTATTGGATAAGATGCTACAAGAAACAAGACCACCGCATTCAGAAATCACTAGTATCCTCCACCTCCACCTCCATAGGAGCATTGCCTACCTTAATAGGACCAACTGAGGGAGGTCCACCTCCATAGGACCAAAGGAGAAAGCTAATACAACAGCCAAGCAAACAATTGTAGCATCCTTTGGTAAACACTGCACTAGAAACAAACTATGGAAAACGATAGAAAATGAACACCAAAGGTCCACCTTAACAACACTACCATAATAATTTATCTAGGTATCCAAAGAAAAAAACCCAGCTACATGTCCATTGCTAACCAACTTCTAAGTCTTCACAAAAGGCTAGAACAACTGAGTAAATAGAAAAAAAAAACATGAAGTAGCTCAGCCCAAGAGCAGACCACAAACCCCCTCATCAGTCGCACATTAGCAATAAGAACCATAGGCCAAAAGACCACCAAAGGTAGTGTCCCAAAATTAGAATGAATGAGAACATATATCCCCCAAGAGGAACAAGGGAACTAAAATAGGAAGGAAATTAGGAGAAGGACCAGCATGAAAGAACCCCAAGCAACTCCAACATGCCAGTTAGAGCAATAAATGAGCCAAAAATCCCAACAACCAACTAGAGGGAAATAATACCACTCCTCAAAGAGTGGATAGGAGGAACCTAAAACACTCCAAGAACAAAGAACCCAAAAACAAAATGACTAGACAAGCAGCAAGCAGAAGCAAGGGACAACTAAGAAGAATCTAGATATAGAACAAACTAGCAAGAATAACCCACAAGCCTTCCTAGTACACCGAATAGGAACAAAAAGAGGCCTAATTAGCAGCCAGACTACCTCAGAGAAATCCACACTCACCAACAACATGTAAGGTAACTAGAAAACCTAGTCCTCAACCACCACAAAAGGAGCCAAACTAGAAGCCAAGGAAGGCGAGAGAAAAAGCCCTACACCAAACCCCCAAACAATAGGCCCAACAACTCTAACCCAAACAAGGCAACCCACACAAGTATAAAGAGAAGTCCACCTCCAAACATGAGTATCTCCAACCACCACAAACTAGAAGTCAAGCAACACACATCAAGGAACGCAATAGCAAAAAGCCAAAGAGACCATCCACAGAGACTTTTGCATAGGCCAAGAAACACTTGTACAAAGAGGCCCCCACCACAAGAAAAAAAGAACCACCATCTACCAAGAAAAGAAACTTGACTAGTAGGCCTATAGAGATAGGAGAACAAGTTTCCAACCAAATCATAAACCTCTAGGAAAATGCAGAAAATATCCCAAAGAAAATACCCCACACTCCATCGTAGCCAAGAAAGAAGCTTCCGCGCAAACTACAAAAACAGGAAAGGTAGAGCAAGGAAAAAACCAATCATCTGAGCCTCCCTCATCCTCGTTCCCATCATCTACTTCCCCTACAGATTCAAACCTATGTCCTCTCGCCCTCACTTTGTTCATTTCCTTCAACACTCATAAACAATTATTTATCCTAATCTTTGTCTAAAGTATGCTTCCAATAAAGTTATTTATTTTCTTATTTTATAAAATTTTATAAATTTTTAGAGTAAAAAGAATCACTTAGAAAATAAATTGATTTTTCTAAAATATTAAAAAACACAAGGTAAAGGGGAAGTTTTGGTTCAATTGTGAAAGATTTCTTGTTAGTTATAGGGAAGAGAATTGGGTTTTTAATTTTGTACAAAATGGAAAGAGTCTACAAGTTCTTCAAGTTGGAGAAATGAATAAAGATGATATGGTCACATACCTAACCAAAAATGTATCTTGTGTTGTAAATTTTGTTGATGTTGAACTAAGCCATTTCTTTGATATTTTTCCATAGGATAAACTATAGTTGTAATGATCATCTTGGCTTATGTGGCAAACCTTGGAGTCCAATCCTCTAGCTTTGTTGAGGTGGCAGTTGTGTTTCATGGCATTTGTATTGCCACACAAGTAGGGTTAACCAACTTGGTCATTGAGGGAGACTCAAGAAATACCATACTCTTGTTGACAGGGCATGCCAAACCTTGATGGTCCTCATAGGACCCCGTCATGTTAGCTTGTAATCTCATGATTTCCCTCAGAAATAGTCGATCTATTCAATTGTTTAGAAATGGCAACAAAGTTTTCAATGCTCTTATGAATCTCGACACTTTAACATCTAACTTAGTTATCTAGTATAATTTATCTCTTATCCCAAAGCATGTGTGCAAATTAATTTTTCATGGATTTGCAATCAGCTTCCTTAGAAATTTTCCACAATTTTTATTTATGGAAAATTAATCCCTCTAATAAATCTTATCATATGCCTATTTGCTTATGGTTCTAGCCTCCTTCTCGACACTTATACAGGTTTCATTACTTTTCTCTACTTTCTAATTTTTTTTCATGAGGGGTGAACTGGTCCAAGATGAACCAACTAACTATGAGATGTGGAAGTAGGATAGTAAAGTTTGGCCTATCATTCAATGGGGTAATCAGGGAAAATGGCCTCTTATGTGGAAGGATGCAGGGGCATGACCCCAAGCTTTCTGAGGATTTTTCTACCTCTTGGAAGAAAAGCACTATCACCATTGGCAGGTGCTCTTTCATTGTGATTATTGAGTTGATTACGAAGGTGACAGGACTTCTAATGGAGGGTGCTTGTATTCCTCATAAGCCTAAGGGTCACTATCAGAAAGATGGAGAATTTTTTGAAATCTAGAGAAAAGGTTAATAGACTCCAAAATGGCTTCAATAGGGCAGACCTACCCAGGGTTTGGCGAAAGGTTGTGGAGGATTTGATGAGGTATGTTACACTTGAGGGTCGCTTCTATCACTTTCATGTTCATTTTTTTCCTATGCTCAATCATCTTCGTTACAATGTTAAGATGAAATTTTCCTTTTGGATTTTTCTTCTCTTGAACAATTTTTTAAGAATGTTGAGGGAAAAAGAAAGAATCTTCCTATCCACTAGGTTTTAATCTTTTGCCTATGTCACTATCAGGATGTCATGTTACCCTCTCTGGCCACTATCAAAAGGAACGGTTTGGTCATTCATGACACCAATGAACCCGTTGAGGACCCCATCCCCACTTTCACCCTTGATCAAACCCTACCCAAAACTCCTTGTATCACTTGTGCTCATGGTAAAACCCCTACCATTGAGGAAAGCCCCCCCAAGCCCATCAAATGTGATCACTTGTAAGAGCCCACCCCAATTTCTTCATCTACTTTTGATAATCTGAACAGCTTAGATGATGAGTCTTGGAATCCCACCCTTGGTGATTCTCTCATGCACTCCCCTATTCACGTACAGAGGTTTTTGATGTCCCCAATAACCCTTGTCATTAACCCTAGCCCTCAAAATTCCCCTAATATATGCATCAATCTGGGTGTGAACCATGCTAAACCCAAGGCAGGTAATGGAAATTGTGCCTCCTGTGATCCCCTTTGCCATAATATTAATGAAATCTCAGAGATTGTAAATGTCCAGAATGGCATCCTTAAATGGCTTCTTAGTCAACTTGTTATTGTCAAAGAAATGATTTGGGTTCATGAAAGCAAAGTTCTTCAATATTAGGTCATGTGGCTAGGGAGGTGGAAGATAATGGCCATTGGGATATGATTGCCTCCCTAGCTAAGTCATTTGATTGTTGGGACAACTGGGACAAGGAGGTGGAAGAGCTCAAATACCTTGTGGGTATAAAGGAGGACAAAAATAATTTGTAAAAGGAGCTCAATGTTATCCACAGAAACTATAAAAAAACCATGAAATGTCTCAACTTCATCAATGATTATAACAAAGAGGTTGTAAAGAACATGGTTCTAACCATCTAGAAATTTCAACAAGAAATTAGGAAAAGCCATGGTAAATGGGTGGCAGAGGGTGGCCTTTAGGAAGGTCACATACAGAAGAAAGGAAAGGTGGTGGACAGCTCGACTTTGGACACTTAGGCTATTCAAAAGGATCCCCTATCTTTGAAGTATAAGGTCCACTTCTTGGCTTAGGAGTGGAAAGAAATTAGCGGTGTCAAGCTATTGGGTGACTAGAAGTGATCTTGGTCCCATGTTGGGTTTTAATCTGTGTTGTCTTTATTTCTTCTAATAGTCAAATTGTCACTATTTCTTTTTTTTTTTAGTTTTCTAGGCACTTCACTTCTCATGAGCCCCTTGTTGACCTTGATGGCCATTTTGTAATGGGTGCAGACCCTTCCTATTTTAATATAATCAAAACTATAGTTGTAATGTGTAGCGTATAAAAATGTATCCCTTTATATTTTCACAATTGTTTGGGTCCTTCCTATTAAAATTTAGCGTATTTATGCCTTAATTGGTCTTATTTTGCATCCACAAGCCTAGTTTAATGCATTTTTGTAAGGATAATCCTAACATGTAATAAATGACAAATCATAATTTAATATATTTTACTCTGAGTTCCAAATTTAGGGAACTAGGACCTATATGCCCATTTGGGTGTATGGGTCCTCTCTAGGTCTTGGGACCTATTTTCAAATGTCACATTGAACATAACACTTCTTGAAGTATGTGTCTCAGGTCTAAGCCTCTAGGACTCATACACCTAACTGGGTGTATTGGTCTCACTTTAACCTAGGACCTATTTTAATTCAAATTCTTAGCGGGATTTTACTATCCTCAATTTCAAATTTTTAATGCCAAGGTCATTTCATTAAGTTTCTCCTAGTAAGAAATCTAAGATCCTTCAATTATTCATGCAAGAGTTTACAAAACCATTCACAATCAAATCATCAAGCATTTAGAGCTACATTCAAGATACCTAAAAGATATAATTCATGAAAAACTAATTTCTTTTACAAAGAACAAAGAAATAATATACTAGAGGATATACAAAAATATTATAATTGATAAGAAAAAATTTATAGTATTTGGTTCATCTACATTGGATGCCATCTAGAATTCATGGATTCTTCTTTAAACTAATCTTAATAATAATTTTTAATCATATATCTAATTTAGTATTGATGAAAGTTGCTAAGAAAATCTTTTATTACACTCTTCCAATTAGGTCTATGCTTCACTTATCTATGTGGATTTCTAAAATTATATTGCTATTGGGTTCTAATATGGATCTCTAAGTTGTTTTTTAATATGTTGCAAGAATTATGGTGTTTGATGTCAACAGGAAGTCTACTAACTGGTGTTGTTATTGAATTCAACCATGGGATGAAGACGTTGAGGATATTGAGAAAATTGTGAAAAAGAGGAAAACGGTTGTGCATGTGTAGTTGAGACCTTGAGGAAGTGTTGTAAGTATATGGATCTATTTTATTGTTGCAAATTCTAAAGATAAGTTGAATTGGAGAAATGAGCTATGATGTTGGTTTTGCTACTTGGTTTCCAAATGCTTTTGAGAAAATTTAGTAAATAAAGTAAACTATGTTGTGCAAACATTCATAATGAGCTCCTGTATTGTACTCCACATTCTTTCTATGTTGATGTTATACCTATGCAGATCTTACAGAATTTTCAAGGTTGATAGAGGTTTCTATATTTAGAAGTTGGGTTTCTAGATTGTTGTATAGTGTGAGATATTCTCACTAGTGTGTGAATTAGTTGTTTAGTGGTGTTTTCTGTTGTCGGGGAGAAATGTGTTTGCTTCGTGTTTCTCCATTGATAGGATTTAGGTTGTGTGGATTTGGGAAGTTACTTATAATGTCTATATCTCTCTGTGATCAAGTTTTTACTTGATTTGGTGCAATATAGTATGAGTTTCAATTATCAATATGTAAACAAGGATTATTTGTTGTCATGGGGTTAAAGCATAATAGTGGTTTACAATTATTTTGAGGAAGGAATTCTCATTTTTTTTATTTCACCATATCAAGGGGTTCAACCGATCTTATAGTTTCGATCAAACACTATTATATGTTTAATTGAACCTATAAGTTCGATTGAACCCATGGTTTGATCGAACCACTCAATGAACCAATAAAATAAACATATTTTATAGGGTTTGATCAAACTTGGGTTCGACCGAACCCCTTGAATTAGGGCAACTAAAAAAAAGAAGTCACTTTCACATGACTATTTGTAAAGCGGTGAACATGAACAAAGGAGGACAGCGAATGTGAACAACGAAGGTGGCAAACCCAGGGGAAAAACATGCCCCGCATTTCTAAGTTTCATCAACCTCTTGACCGAGCCATAGTGAGCACCAGGTTGGTGATTAAAATTGTGTTTCAAATTGAATTTATTTTGAAAAAATTTTAAACCCTAAATGGAATGAAATGGTTAAAATTTATAGTAGATTTGAAATTAAGTTTGTTGAAATTGAAATTGCATTTGCTTGAAAGTTTCTAAAGCATTTCAAGAACAACAAACTTAATTTCTATTATGCTCTGATGAATGTTCATACCATGTTCTAAAGCTCCAATTTTGGCATGGGCAGGGAGTGTTGAATTTGACTTTTAGTCCATTTGTTTGAAATATTTTGCATACCCATTTTTAAAATTTGTCAAACAATTAACGTGTCTTGTCTATGCTTCTACATTTTGCATACATTTCTACCAAGGCACTTCCAATTGCATTTGCTTGAATGTTTCTAAAGCCTTACTTTGTTAACAGTTTTTTTGAGGCATTATATCAAACAGTTCATGTGCCTTCCACATTTTGCATACATGTCTACCAAGGCACTTGCAATTGCAAGTACAACATCTAGTAAAATTCCCCCTTGATGATTTGATTGATGTCCATGCCCTGTCCAAAGCTCCCATTTTGGCACAAGCAAGGGGAAGGTTGTGGAATTTGGCTTTACAGCTGTCAATTGCATTTGCTTGAAACTTTCTAAAGTCTTTTCAACAAACCCATTTGCAAGGTTAACATGATATTATTTAAGTATAAGCTTAAGTTTAAATCTTGCATTTGAAAGCTAAATTGAAACTAAAATTATATGTTTGAGGCAATGCATATAAGACACCCATACAAAATAGTACAAAAGAAAGAGAAAAAATGTAAAGAATGCACTTGTAACCTATACTTGAGAGCATTAAAATTTTGAAATTAAACATAAAGAATATATATATAAATATAAATATATATATATATATATACACACACACTCTTTTAAATCAGCATTGAATATTAGAGGATGAACTAAATATTAGGATTTTTTTTTTTTTTAAAATAAATCAGGTAATATATATATATATACACTCTTTCAAATCAGCATTGAATATTAGAGGATGAACTACATATTAGGATTTTTTATTTTAATATAAATCAGGTAAAACTTATTCCTTTGAGTAGATGAATAAACTCTATTAATATTTAATAGTAAGGTTGTAAATGAAAAATTATTGTGGTTACAAGATAAAAGAAAATAATACTAATAGGTAATATTTATATTAAGGAATGTCATCTCCAATAACATACTTAACACTAATAATTGGGTTATAATCACATTATGTATCATAAATACAAATATTAACATTGATTAAAATATTATATTATGGATAATAATTATAATAAAACATAATAAATTGAAACTTATTTCATATGAACATGCAAGGGAAATGTTAGTATGTATTGTAAATAGTAATATTATTATTTAGAGTAAATTTTAATAAATTGTAAAAATAGTATTTACTATTAATGTTATGAAATGATAACAATGTTGTTATATATTAGTAATATAAGTGTTGCAAGTGCTATTATCCAATATACAGTGCCCAATGTACAACAAACAAAACCATTCGCATTAAGAGAAAGCGCTAATAAATATTTCTTTTATTGTTGGTTTTAGGGCATCACCTTGGAGAACCAAATAGTAATGTGGTTAAACATTAAAAATTGTCAATTTTGGAACAAATGACAATACCATTAATTGGAGTAAATGCTATTTTAAAGTTTAAATTATAATTTAATTTTAGGGTAAATACTTTTGGTTGAATTTATGAATTAGAAATAGAAATTTTGAAAGGGCCCCACCCTTTTACAAAGACCAATAAAGATAAAAAAAATGATCAATCATATTGGCATGGGACAACAACAAGAAAAATATAGTCGTAAGTTAGAAAAATAACATCCAATTAGAAATACTCCACCAATAGTGGCAATGTATCTAATAAAGAGGGTCATTTTCCCAAAAACATTAGTAGATCTATCATTTCACAACTTGAATCCAAAATTCTTCAAGGAACTATATCTTATTGTCAACCTTATCCTTTTCCATGAATGAACCTAGTTTCAAGGTTTGTAATGGAGTTTCCATCTTTAGTTTCCAAACTTGAGACCAAAGGGAATAAAGGGTTCCTATAATCTTCTAAACTTGAACCTTCTTCATATTTTTAAATTATTAGAAGAAATACTAAGAGGTGAATGCAACTAATACATCTGTAACATGATTCTTGTCTCTACCAATCTCCTCTAAATTTCTCTTGACAAGACCTTCTAAATTAGTCATGTCTACAAGAGGACCAACCACCCCTTGATTATGCTGAAAGGGAGCCTCAATGAAATCCTAAGGTAAACAAGGCTCCATCTCATCATTATGCATTTTTTCCAGCCTTGCCTTCCTCTAAATTTCCTAAACCTATAAAATATATAGCTATCTACACATGACAACATGGTGTAAACACAAGAAAATCCTATAGCATGACATATTGAACCCAAATAACCAAATTCAAAAATCATTTAATCTATAAGTATAAATAGTTTGATAGTAGAAACTTTATACATATAAAAATATGATAAATGTGTGATTATTTTTCTTTCCAATCTATAAATTTTTGATGTGCTTGGCTATATAATTGAGATGATTCACTCATTTAATGTAATGATAAAAATTTAGTATGTACATGAAAGAAATATTTTTGAGACATCAAGCTACCATTCTACATAACTCTCACATAGAAATAAGAGTATTATTTTATTTTAACTAAAGAAATTATGTGTACTCTATCTTGAAAATTACTAATTAATTTTGAATTATATACTTATAATTTAAAATAAGAGCGTCCTTTGTAACATGGAATAGACAGTTTAATTAATGAAATTAAATATTATGTTTTTATATTAAGAAAAAATTACAAATATACGGAACTCATACATTGAGAAATTGACTAAGATGTAACTTTGTATGAGAATTAAGATGCTCGGATAATTTATATACCTTCTTTCAATAATTAACATTAGAAATTAATACTTGGCTCATATTGTATATACCCACCTCCCAATGGTCTTGGAATGGATGCATTTAGATAATGGAGAAGGATTTCAAAAGGCTCATGGTACTTGTGGACCCCTCAAAGGCATGATATAGAACACATGAAATTTCTTTATTTATGAAATTTGGTCTTTAGTTGTTGGCTTCTAGTATGAATGTTATCTATAAGGTGGAATTCTTAGTTGAGACTCTCAATCTTCCATTGTTGGTTTCTAGTGTGATTATACAATGTGAGCCAAGTATTATTTTATAATGTTAATTATTGAAAGAAGGTTTTGTTTCATTAGAAGAGGTATGCTAACATATTCCAAGGCATGTTATTATCCACAATGCACAAAACTTCTTCACATCTGTACCAAGTTCTAAATAGATACAGATCTGCCATTTCCATGGAGGAGATTGATGATTTAAAAATAAAATATCACATGCCATTTCTTTCTTGAGAAGTCATGTTTGCATTCATGATTTGTAACTTCCATCTTCATCCAAAACAAAATTTTGTTATCATTATGTGCTTGATATTAACAAATCAAAACCTTCTTCTAAGCATGATCGCCAACACAAAGGTAAATGAGTGGAAACCGAAGAAAGCTCGATTAATGGCTTTTAGCATGTTGGTGACAAATCTACATCTTTTTGAAAGTGGCTTCCCAGCTTATCAGTCTCATGTTTAGTAAGGTTTTGTAATCTCCGGTGTTGTGTATTCAAGTCACGAGTATAACTAGTATGATGTCTTCTTTTGGGTATTTTGGGTGCATAAGAGAATGTGCATATGTACTGATGTATTCAACCAATGTGCTTATGTAACATTGTAATCAAAAAATTGGTCATTTGTACTAGGACCTCACTAGTCTTTTTGATATTTTGTAAAATGTGTTACTCAGACTGCAACTGAGGGTTTTCTTGCTAGTTCTTTCCCGGTAGTATGTCGGCTTATATATAAATAAAATTATAAGTGGTCTCCCACTTTTGCTTAAAAAAAAAGTTCTTGTAAATGTCCACATCTTTTTGCTTGACATGTGCAGTTGCTATTTTTCCTACAACAAGATTTTCTTTTATGCAAGGTCCCACTAACTCCAAGATTAGTACAAAAAAACTATACCCGTAACACCTATAATGTAAGATGACCAAGGATTAATACCAAATGAAATAAAGTAGTGGTGTAATAATATTCCTACACTAATAAATGGGATATTATATACTAAAGCACTAACAATACCTACAAGCCAATCATATGAATCATTTGATATTATATACTCAAGAACTAATAAATGGGATGTTTTGAAACTATACATTAAAAGTGGTTTATTGAAACCATGAGTGAAAATAATTCAACCACAATTTTTGTATTCCAATTTGATATATTCAAACCCATTAAAAGATTTCTTATGATTTTTCATAATGTTGGTCAATACTTTACTATAAATATTCTATAGTCATGCTCTTAAATGTCATAAGAATATATGTCAGAAGAGGGTTTCATCTTATAAAGCTATAATGATATTATATGCTCTTAGAACATCTTAGACACCTCCCAAAGTATTCAACAAATGACAAATAACTACCAACACAAAGTGAGATGCCTCATTTCCTAATATGAGGACAAAATAATAAATCAAAATATTAGGATGCAAGGTTTCAACCCATCTTTCCCAATACTTGGCTAAGTTTATCATATATTGAGGAGTGAATCCCAACAACAATTGTTCTTAGTGCTTACTACTAATCCAAGGAATACCTATTCATTTTTTCTTTATTGTATGCCTAATGACTCCTCATCTCAAGTTAAATTGTGGGAATGGATTTTTTATGCCCGAGCCCTATGACTAAATGGATAAAAGGAGGTGAATATGATATGGTGGAAAAAACCAATATACAAGTTGGTTTAGTTCTCATAAACTCTCTAAAAAATAATTGAATTTCTACATCCTAACTAGAAATACCATGAGGGGTTTAGATCCCAGTTTAGACAAAAAATATTCTTATACTCATCACTAGTTCACTTGGACCAACTAAAGAGATGGTGAACTAAGGGAAACTTAGTTGTATTGATAGATTTTACTTAGTTATTTCTCTTTCCATTGTCCCCTCTCCACAAAACACCCTTATTTAAGTAGATTCTATTAAACCTATCTCACATATCACCTCCCAATTCTTTAAACTTTTCAAACTTCTTATTCCTCATACCTAATAATCTATCCTTCAAGCTTGACACTTCCCACCTCAATCAAATTTATCACCTTGCTTCCCTAATATCCCTTTGGTTGATGTTTGTATACCTCAACAAAATGGTAAGTGGATACAATTGTGGAATGATGCGATTAAATCTATTGCACACTACCTTACTATGATCTTACAATAAGAATATATGGCTAGAAAGAGATCTAAAATGGAAAAAAAAATGGATCCAAATAGAAAAAAATAAACTTGTTTTGGCTTTAGCACTTACTAATAACTTTTCTACAATGAGTGGTTGCTTCCGTTGAAATAAAACTTAGAAGATTTGAACTTAATTATGGTAGAGGATCTCAATTAAGAGATAGGCTACATTGGATGAAAGGATATAAGGTCCATACAAATTATTTTTTAGTTATCTCAAACATATTTACATTCTCAAGAGTGGATAATATCTATCGTTGATCAAGAGAGGTAGTTCCATGACAACTCTAATGATATTAAATCCATTTTCCTCCAATATTACAAATAATTTTTAATTGATCTAGTTGAAGGAGATCCACTTCAAGATATAGTTGAGGAATTGATTGGCACTTGCATACCCAAAATAATTGGTCTCAAAAAATAGGCACATTTAGATAATTTATTCACCCTTGAGGAGGTTGATATTTCCTTGAAGGATTTGAATACTCAAAAATTATTTGAATAGATGGTTTAGCTACACAATTCCTTAAAACAATATGTGCATTCATCAAGGAGGACTCTATGAGGTATAAAAAGTAGCTTTATCAAAGGGATCCATTATTTAAATTCTATTAATCAAGGGTTGATTAATTAATTCCTAAAGGAATTTTTTTTTTATCTGAGGGTGGATATTAATTACTCTTCTTAATACCTTCTACAAGATTGCAGCTAAATCCATAACTAAAATAATTGAACAGATGACACAAGAAATTGTAAGACTAGAAAAAAACCATATTTATATAAGAGGGAGATTTAAATTATAAAACTTGAATCTTTTTAAGGTATCTCATTAGATTCTACTCACTCTTTAAACTTAAATTTAAAAAACACTAAAATCCACAAAAAAAAATTCAAAGACCTAATAAATTATTACAATATTATTTAAAAATTTAATTGTAATGAACATGTTATAGTAATAAATATTCAAATTTTAAATCTATGAAAATATATATAACCAAATGATCCTTAGTAATAAAATTGATAGAATGTTTGTATTAATTGTAGAGGAGCCTTAATATCATCGAGTATTGTTAATACTCTTATCAATATATTCATATCGATAGTTACCTTAAGAATAATGTTAGCACACTTAACCTTATTAATGCTCATTGATAATTGGATAGCATTTTTGGCAAAACCTTTTATAGATGTTGAAATATGAGAGGAAAATAAATAAATAAATGCAAACCATATAATTATTCATGTTGTTATTACCATCAAAAGTTACATATTTAGTACTTTAAATGCCATCATTGGGTCATGAGGAACTATCCTAATAATCATAATACCATATTGACCTTACTGTCAACAAGAAATAGAAGTAGGAACAACTCATTGTGGGTTACGATGACATAACCATTATAATGAGAATATTATTAGTGTAACCATTAAATTGTGATACTTGCAAATTTAATATTTAAAGTATAGTTAATAGTGAGAGATGCATTAATAATAGTATTGCATTAGCAAGTTAAACCAACAAATTAATTAAAGAAAGGATGTTAATTCTATTGGAGATGGTTATTGTTGCATAATAAATGCTTAAAGCATTAATTAGTGTAATTAAAGGATTCAAAAAAAAAAATTATTAGGTTTTTCTAGTGGAAAATTGTGGGCATAACAATTATATATTTTTTAACATATATAAAATGTATGGTTGGATTAGTGAGATATTTATAACAAGTATGCAATATGAAGTCAAACTTTATTAGATTTGATTCTTAATAAATTAGTTTTAACGATTCAATTTATAGCTTTATGTAATCTATAAGTTTAAATAGTTTGATGGTATCTAAACTTTATACATATAAAAATATGATAAATGTTTGATTATTTTGCTTTCCAATCTATAATTTTTTGATGTTCTTGGCTATATAATTGAGATGATTCACTCATAATGTAAGGATAAAATTTATCCTCATATGGAGGATTCTATAGTATCTTCCATTAAATTCATCCTCTTTATGAGATTCTTATGGAATATTGATATTCTAGTGTGAATTCTTAATTTTAGACATATCTTAACTAGATAAATTTAGGTTCAATAAAGGCAATAGAACCCTTTTTTCACTTACATAATCCTATTTTGAAGTTCATTTATGTTAACAACTATTAGACTAAATATTTTTATCCCTAATTATTTTCAAATAATTTTACAGTAATCTTTGTTTTCTTATTCTTTCTTTCATCATTTCATTTAAAATTTGAACCATTTAAGGATGCTATGTTATAGATTATAGTTGTCTTCCAATTCTTTTTAAATTGTTAATGGTATGAAAATATTATTGATGAGTAGATGAATTATTACAACTATTTTAGATTTGTATTCCCTTTATCTAGATATATTATTTACCAAAGTCTCAATGCTCTTTTAGGTGTACTGTATATATATAACATGGAAAATGCAGATCATGTTGGAACCACTTGCGCCAGATTCTTTGTTTGCAAATACCACTAATGAGATTAAAAAATTGAGAGATTCATTAGCACAAGGTGCAAACCTGAGGATATATAGTGAACCATGCATGTTAATATTTCATAGTCTAGAAAAACTAAAAAATGAACTTGAGAGGACTAGTGCATATTCCCAGATAGAGTAGCTACTATTCTTTCCCGCATGCGGGAAGAAGTACATGGTGACATTCCCCTTAAACAAATACAGGATACTGTGACCAAAGAAATGATAAAAGCCACTTGTTTTCCATTTTATCAAAATGTGCATAAGGTTAGGGGATACCAGGTCACTAGATGCATCGATCATGCTATGGCCTCATTGATCTACCAATGATTTCTTGTAGCACATGGTCTATACCCAAACAGTGACCAGATTCCATTGTATTTTGTTCAGCATTTGTATGCTGAGGGCCATTTGGGCCTCAAAGTGAACTAGTTGGACATTCCACCATATGCTGGTTAGGGGCATGGCAGGATTGCTGATAGGACCACCTATCGTCGAGTAGATAGACCACCCCCAATGTTTAGGGTATTGGTTGGTTAGAGGTCTCTTGCTCTCACCCTAGCTCTAGCCCCCATAGCAGATGAGGTTGTCATTGCTTCCCAAAAGGAAGCAATTGACACTGTAGGTGACATTGCGGCTGCCACCACTAGGATATCTGATGATCATGTAGGTCAGTATTCGATATCTAGACATCCCTGATCCATGCCATTTTCAGCATAGTGGACCACCATGGATCCTTTTATAGTGGTTGACATCCCTACTCCTACATTGCTTGATGCACTTACAGGAGATATGGCACACATGACTCTGGATTGTTTGGCTGAGGACCTGTTGAAGGCATATGCCCACATTGCATTAGACAATGGGATTGATATAGAGCATGTTAGAGATCAATTGAGATGAAAAGTTCGTTTAGTTCCAAGATCCAATCACTCTCAGACCAGCACTAGTGCACGTCAGGATCCACCTATAGATCATTCGACAACTGTACATACTATTGGTTTTACTAATATGTTGATTGGTTCTAGTTCATCATCACTGATGCCATCTCACCTTCATAGTCCTATGCATTCATCATTTATGGCATGACATGGGATAAATCAGATGGATGCATATGTTGATTCGTCACTTGATCGCATGGTAGATATGGTGGAGGCGGCCCTTGCAGAGGACTTAGTTCATTCGATTTCAGATGATGTGCATGTATGTGTGCATGTGCATGTTTCAATTCTTTTTTCATTTTTTTTTTTTTTACTAGATATTCATGTAAGTTGATATATATGTATATATATATTGTTACAGGTGGACATACCTCATATCACTCCTAGCCTTGGTCCAGATCATGTGCACAATCGACATGACTCTGTGGATGAATCTCTGCCAGTGGACATGTGAGTTTTACATTTTTATATAATCACATGTGTATATGTACATGCAATATTTATGTATGCATAGATCTAGATTGATATTTAAAAATACAAGTTCATTTAAAAATAACTTTCATAAAATTTATTTAATATAAATTATATGTATTTAACACATCCTATACACAATTTTATCTGTAGGGCCCAACACATCCATCAGAGCAGGACTGTTCTCATTCAGATGGTTGTTCCACTAGGAGTAGAAATTCATATTAGGCCTTGCACACTAGATTTATGATATTTACCACATGTATTTGCTATATGATGATCTTTAGTATTTGATATTTGGGTATGTGCAGGATCATGATGGGCCAAAAAGTGGCAATATTATGGGTATTTGTAGGGTATGTGGCTGACGACTTTTTTTTACCCAAAATTGATGAAACGAAAAGGGTTTTTAGAGGAGATTCTCATATTTCCACCAATATAAATTATTATTTAATTTTAATTTAATAATTAATTATTATTTATTTTCTATTAGAATTATGACTAAAGTCCTGATCAATAGGCTAGTTGAAAAACATCTATAACTTTCAAACGGTATCACTTTTTTTGAATATAAAACTTGTGTCACATTCTATGCTTCACATACTATAGGATTAAAAAAATAAAAATTAAATTTCATGAAGTTTTGACCAAGTTAAGGTGGTCGACATAAGTTTTTATATTTATTAAAAGTTGTAATAAAAATTCATAATTAATTATTTACTTGGAAAAAAATTACAAAAAAATATGCATCACATCCAGACATGAGTCCTATACTTATATATAAAATCTTATAAAAAATATTATCATTTTATTATGGTTAGGTGGTCGACAGACACTTCTTATTTTTCCCGAAATTTAAGTACTATTGCATTGAAATTTCAAATTTTCACCAAATAGATTTTATTTATTTTTAAATAAACCTAGTATTTTAGAAACTACATTCAATTTTCTATAGATTCTATTCTTACATATTTTTGAAATAATATATATAACTTATTCAAATTTTTACGTAAAGTTTCCTAACACTGATTTTTCTGAATTTTTTGCCACTTAAGGGCCTGTTTTTTCCATGATGATCCTGCACATACCCATTTGATGATCTCTAACTTACATTTGCTTATATGATATACATACATTTGCTTATTTGTTGATCTCTAGTATTCTACATTTGATGATCTTTAATTTACATTTTGATTATATGATATGTACATATATTTTCTTATATGATATATACATACATTTTCCTCTTTGCTTATAATATGTTATGTTTATACAATGAATCCCTTTACATGTATGTACATGTGTTTGCTTATGGTTTAAAGATGTTTACACATAATATATGTATGCATTTTCTTTAAATATTCAATATACATACATGTTTTCTTATTTTATGATCTCTTACATAACTTACATTTCCTTATATTCAATATATATTTGATCTCTAGTAGAATTTTAGGGTAATCCATGCCACTTTATAATTAACTTCATTCATGTTGATCACAATAAATCCTTTTTTTTAAATGACTTAAGCAACATGAGCCATTGAGTTGAGAACAAGATATAATCTTTTTGACAAGTAACTTGAAATTCAATTCAAATATAATTAAGAAAATTCAATTCAAATTATACCTATAATATATAAATTTTTGACACTTTAACAAAATTCTAAAATTACTAGATATGTTGTGCATACCTATGAATTAATTAACAACAAACTCCACAATGAAATAACTTGTTTGTTTACTACTTGATTAATTTAAACTAGGATCTAGTTATTCCATGTACACTAGAATAATTTTTTTCCCATCCCATATGCATATAAATAGAAGCTTATTTTTCATTATTCTGGATATCAAATTGCAAGATTAATTCTCTTTTATATCAATTGGAGCATAGATTTTGGGGAAGTTTTTGCACATTTATCAAGGAGGCAAATATTGGAGCTCGACAACTTTTCATTTTTATCAATCAAGGCAAAATTTGGAGGAGAATTTAACTAAGTTGGTAGAGGACTTGTTTTGAGTCATCTTTAAGTTGAACAAGAAAATGGGAAAACAAAGAAAAAGAAAAAATGCATCTCAATGAAAATTGTCAAAAGAATAAGAACAAAAGAGGTGTGAACAAAACTTGGAAAATTATCATAGAAAGAAACAAGGTACATGCTTGTTTCTTCTCTCTCAATCTCAAGTGTGTTTTTAGGACTTTTACTTTGAAAAAACATGAGTATTCATTTGATGGGATGAAATCCATAATGTGCATTACTCCACCTAATAATTTGGTTAGTACACCTAAACATAAATTTGTATGTGCATACATTTTGCATTGGATTCCTTATTAGGTCTTGTTTTTATATTGTCTTTATTTTCTTCTTCATTTTGAACTTATTTTGTGCTTTTTCAAACTTTCAAGTTTTATTGCACAAGTGAATAACTATAAGTAATTTTAAATGTCCTCAAGTCCTCAAGTCCCATAATTTTTTAACTTTTTTCATCTTAGCATGATATTGGAAATTTATTTGAAACCTTGAAAGATCTTATAGCCCAACTTTTTTTGGGGTTCTTTGGATCACCTTGTTATACTCTAAGGGTTTCCTATGCTATATCACTAGCCTAAAAGTTCTAAGTCACTTGTATGCATAATCCTCAAACTTTGATGCTTGGCATGGAATTTGACCTATTTATCATATCCTTGGCTATGCATTTATGGATTTGTTTACATACATGTGCATGTATTTGTTTTGTGTATATGGTATTTTCTTTTCATCACTTCAATGTTCTCATTATTTTTATGTTTTATGCTCTAGGGATTCCTCAAGCTAGAGTCGAGCCAAATCTAGATATTGGATCAAATGAATCCGTTGAAGAACACATGGACCTTGAAGTTAGGGAGGAGACATGAGTTCAAACAATGCTTGTTGGAGAGGGGTCAATATAACTTCGTTCTACTGGTATGGATTATCATATAAAAATAGCAGAAGGGCATGTGCAGGATCATCATGGAAAAAATAGGCCCTTAAGTGGCAAAAAATTCAGAAAAATAAGTGTTAGGCAACTTGACATAAAAATTTGAATAAGTTATCTATATTATTTTAAAAATATGTAATAATAGAATTTGTAGAAAATTGAATTTAGTTTCTAAACTAATGGATTTATTTAAAAATTAATAAAATCTATTTGGTGAAAATTTGAAATTTCAATGCAGTAGTACTTAAATTTCAGGGAAAAAATAAGAAGTAGGTATTTGTCTGACCACCCTAACCATAATAAAATGATAATATTTTTTTATAATATTTTCTATATAAGTAGAGGACTCATGTCCAGATGTGATGCATATTTTTTTCTAATTTTTTTCTAAGTAAATGATTAATTATGAATTTTTTATTACAACTTTTAAAAAATATAAAAACTCGTATGTCTGACCACCTTAACTTGGTCAAAAATTCATGAAATTTAATTTTTCATTTTTTAATCCTATATTATCTGAAGAATAGAATGTGACACATGTTTTAGATCCAAAAAATGTGACACTGTTTGAAAGTTATAGATGTTTTTCAATCAGCCTATTGATCAAGACTTTAGTCGTAATTCTAATAGAAAATGAATAATAATTATTTATTAAACTAAAATTAAAGTATAATTTATATTGGTGGAAAGATGAGAACCTCCTCTAAAAACCCTTTTCGTTTCATCAATTTTGGGTAAAAAAAAAGTCATCAGCCACATATCCTACAAATACCCATAATATTGCCACTTTTTGGCCCATCATGATCCTACACATACCCATAAACTTCTCTCACTTATAGCATCATGTATTATGAGTTTGTTTTCTTGCAGACATAAACTTCACTTATATAACATCATCTCTCACTTTTTTTTGCAAAATATTTTGTGACATGTGAGAAAGGCTCAACAAGCAGGAAGTTTTCATGCTCAAGTCGAGCCAAATCTAGACATTGGATCAAATGAATATGCTCAAGAACACATGGTCCTCGAAGATAGGGAGGAGGTACAAGTTCAAACAATGCATGTTGTTGATTTGTTTTAAGGATCTATGACATTTGCTTCAAATGCTTACATTAACAATTACAAACCAAAAGTGCTTAATTATAATTAAACACACAAATGAAATTTAACTAATGAAATTACAAAGTAATTAAAGAAAGAACAGAATGAGAGATAAAGAGAGTGCAAATCAGGTTTGATAATGGATTTTTTTGTTTAGAATGACTACATCTTCGGGCCCCTCTCCAATTGAGTGGACTGATCCAATTATTCCTCCAAAAATTTGGTTACATTCGTTGGTAGAACCTCCCCTTGGTTTACAAAGAAATTTACAAATGCACTTCCAAAATGCGTGCAAACAAGCTTCTCCAAAAGCACGGAAATACAAAAATTCCTCCAAGGAAAACAATCTCTCAACTTGCAAAATTCTTCCAAAATCACTTGACTTCTCTCACCTTTCTCACCTCCTTTTATAGCCCAAAATTACCAAAATTGGTGTAAAACCAATTAACTACCCAATCTCCCTTACATAGTGCAAATTTTCAAAAATATCCCCCTTTTTCACAACTCCCAGAAGGATAATATTCGTCAAGATATATTTTTTTCAATTGAATGGCTCTGAGGGGTCTATTCCCTATTAAATTGCGATAATCAATTATATAAATTTTTACAGATAAATTTTTCCCCTTTAGATTAGGAATAGTATTCCTAATATTTTTGAAAAGGGATATAAGATTTTCCATGAATAAATCATAACTTGATTTTGAGGCATTTTATGGGCAAAAATTTATTAAGTTTAGAGAGAATGGGGGGTGGTCGTCCCACCACACTCCCCTCCTCTTTATCTCCTCGTAAAAGAGGGGGATGTGTTCCCCTTCAAAGGTGGGTTGCCCCCCATGCCATGGGTGTCGCCCCACTTAATGTGGGCTGCCCCTTATGGATGGGTGGGGCCCATCTTTTCCTTTAATTATATATACTTAATTTTTTTAATTTAAAATATATATTTTTTAATTTTTTTTTGCCAAAATAATTTTTTACCATTTGTAGGGAGGAGGTGATGCCATGTGTTAAGGGCTGATTGGCCATTGTGTTGACTGGGCTCTAACGTCATCGGGTTGACCTAATCTTTGATCTTCCATAACTGTAGCATATGGACTCTGTTTTCCATGAAACGAAGTCCATCGGAATCACGATGATGAACACGTGGCAATGGTGTTGACTCTGACCATTTTTGACAACTTTGATTTTTTACTCATTTTTTTTCTTGCCAAGTCTTGAGAGTTGACTAGAGGTTTGACAATATATATATTGAGCTCCAGGACTCCGATTGACTCCATTTGAGTTGCGTTGGTGTCAGGATCCCAAGCACTTTTTAATGATACCAAAACTGGAGAAAATGGAGAATTTCAAAATTTGATAAAAAATCCTCTGGATCAATCCTCCCCACTGGAGAGCTTTTGGACCTTTGAAAGCTAGTTACTTAGAAAGTAAGTGAGGGTAAAGTTCCCTCACTTTAACAATCTCCATCCACTTAGCCTTGCTTGGATGCATCCCTTTTAGCCTCACTCGGAGGTATTCAAATGCTCCTCTTTGTGAAGTCTTGGTGTTCTTGTTGAGGATAACATCTTCAGGAAACTCTAACATGTACTTTGGTGAAAGGTCATCAACTGATGGAACTTGCACTTCAGCCTCCTCATCTAGTATCATCGGAGGTTCGTACAACTTCAAGTTCTCAATGTTGACTACCGAGTAAATCTACATGTATGGAGGAAGATTAAGGCAGAAGGCATTTGTGCCAATCTTTTCCAGAATTTCGAATGGACCATATCTAATCGGCTTGAGCTTCCTTCCTTCACCTTGCATTCTTTCCTTGCTTATGTGTAATCAAACTTTGTCTCCAACTTAGAAATGATGATCACTGCGATGCTTGTCATGACGAGCCTTGTACTTTGCTTGACTCTTTCCAATTGTGCTTCTATAGCCTGATGAATTGCTTGGACCTTCTGGATGAATTTTAAAGCTCTTTCTACATCAAGGCATCCATTTTCAACATCATTTGTTCCAAAAGCAAAGTCCATTGGTCTCTTTGGAAAATAACCGAAGCAAGTCTCAAAAGGAGACCTCTTTGTAGAAAAATGGGTTGCATGGTTGTAGGCATGCTGCACATAATGAAGAATTTCATCCCACAACTTAGGATGCTTGCTACAATATCCTCTAAGCAGATGTAAAACTATCTTGTTGACTACCTCTGTCTGTCCATCGGTCTGTGGATGGAAGGCTATACTCTTCTTTAGTTTAGTATCCATAAGTCCCCATAAGACTGACCAATACTCCCCAAGGAATCGAGAATCTCGATCCGATACAATGGAAGTGGGTAACCCAAAGTGAACCCATACAAACTAAAAATACATATGAGCTGTCAATTCAGCAGTGACTTGCCTTTTACATGGCATAAGAATGCACATCTTGTTGAATCGATCAACTACTACATACAAATAGTCAAGCCCTTTCCTAGACATAGGTAACCCCCTGACAAAATCCATAGATACACTTTCCCATGGTCAGGATAGTACAGGTAAAGGTGTGTACAACCCCAATTTCCTATTACTTGGTTTGCTAGTTGCACACATCACACATCCCTTAATATATTTTGTTACAATTTCCTAAATTCGAGGCCAGTATCAATATTTTTGTAGCTGTGCCAAAGTTTTACTAACCCCAAAATGTCCTGCAATTAGCGATGTGTGTGCCTCTCTGATTACATGTGCTTGTTCATTCTTTGGAATGCATAATTTTCCTAAGTGATACAAGAGTTTGTCGTGCACATAGTAATCCTTTTCTTCTACTTGTTTGCCTTGGATTAGAGCTGCATAGATATCCTTAAAATTTTCATTAGTAGCATATTGTTCTTCAAAATTTGAATGCATCATAGAACTATTTTTAAGGATTATCAAAGCATTAGAAACTGGAGGTCTAGAAAGCATATCAGTTACTTTGTTATGGGCTCCTTTCTTATACTTAATGACTAAGTGAAACTACTATAAAAATCCCATCCATTTGAAATGCCTACATTGCTGCAACTTAGTTTGTGAATGTAGATATTGCAATTGCGATGATCGGTATGGATTACTATTTCCTTACCCATTATATAATGTTTCCATTTCTTGACACTCTGTACTAAAGCATAAAGTTCTTTATTGTAAGTTGGATAATTACTTACTGCACCAGAAAAAGTTTCAAAGTGGTAACAGATCAGCTTACCTCCTTGTGTCAATATTTCTCCCATGGTGAATCCACTCGCATCTGTTTGAATCACAAATGGTTGGTGCAAATCTAGTAAAGCCAGGACTGGTGCGGTGCTTAAATTTTCCTTTAGTGTGTCAAAGGCCTTCTGTTGTGGTCCTCCCCACTGAAAAGTTATCTTTGTACTTGTTAATGCATGTAATGATGATGCGATGAAGGAGAAGTTTGCAATAAACTTCCTCTAGTACTGGACAACACCCAAAAAACTTCTAACTTTAGTTACAATACTTGGCTTAGGCCAATTTACAATTGCCTCAACCTTCATAGGGTCAACTTTCAATTGATCATTCCCTATGATATAACCTAAGTACACAAGAGATGTCTTTGTAAACTTGCATTTAGACATCTTTACATAGAGTTTTTCTTTTCTTAGTACATCAAAAACTTTTTTAACATGACTTACATGGTCTTCCCAAGACTTGCTAAAAACTAGGATATCATCAAGATATACAATAACATTTAATCATCAATGTAAGGATGGAAGATGTCATTCATGATTGGCATGAATGTAGCGGGTGCATTGGTAAGCCCGAAGGGCATAAGCATCCATTCATAAAGTCCCTATTTTGTCTTGAAAGCAATTTTCCAAATATCATCCTCTACAATTCTAATATGATGATAACCACTTTGAAAATCTAATTTAGAGAAATAAATTGCATGCTTAAGTTGATCAAGCAAGTCATCAATTCTAGGAAGTGGATACCTACTTTTGATGGCGTATGTGCAAGATCTTCATGGAGAGAACAAGCCCTTAAGTGGCAAAAAAATTCAAAAAAATCAGATTTAGGCAACTTGACGTAAAAATTTGAATAAGTTATCTATATTATTTTAATAATATGTAAGAATTGAATCTATAGAAAATTGAATGTAGTTTCTAAAATACTAGGTTTGATTAAAAAAAATTATATCTATTTGGTGAAAATTTGAAATTTCAATGCAGTGGTACTTAAATTTTAGGAAAAAAATAAGTAGGTGTCTGTCTAACCACCCTAACCACAATAAAATGATAATTTTTTTAATAATATTTTAGATATAAGTAGAGGACTCATGCCCCGATGTGATGCATATTTTTTTGTAAATTTTTTCAATTAAATAATTAATTATGATTTTTATTATAATTTTTAAAAATATAAAACTCGTATGTCCCACCACCTTAACTTGGTCAAAGCTTCATGAAATTAAATTTTTCTTTTTAATCCTATAGTATGCAAAGCATAAAATGTGATGCATATTTTGGATTCAAAAAATGTGATACCGTTTGAAAGCTATAGATGTTTTTCAATCAGCCTATCAATCAGGAATTTAGTCATAATTTGAATAGAAAAAGAATAATAATTACTTATTAAATTCAAAGTAAAGAATAATTTATATCATTGGAAAGTTGAGAATCTCCTTTAAAAACCCTTTTCGTTTCATCAATTGTGGGTAAAAAAATAGTTGTCCGCCACATACCCATCATATTGCCACTTTTTGGCCAATCATGATCCTGCACATACCCGATGGTGATTTTGTTCAGTGCCCTGAAGTCGATGCACATCCTCCATGTTCCATCTTTCTTTGGAACCAAAATGATTGGAGAACCACAAGGTGATGTACTTGGATGGATCACTCCTCTATCGACGAGCTCCTGAACTTGCTTTTTGATTTCTTCATTTTGCATGACAAACAACCGGTACATGCCAATATTAGGTAGTGGCACATCCTATTGCAATTGAATTTCATGTTGAATATCTCTTTTAGGAGGCAATCCTTTTGGTTCTTGAAACAAGTCATCATAAGTGGCAACAACTTTGACCAATTTAGCCTTATGTTAAGGATCACTTCCTTTAAACACCTTAGATGTTTCATCTTCTTTGGCCTTAACAAGCATTAACACAAAGTTTTTATTGGAGTTCACTAATATTTTCATCTGACCAGAATTCACTAATGCAAGAATAGTTTTGACTTTGTGTGCATGTACAATATATCCAATCCCATCCTTAAATAGAGATACTTGTTTTCCTCCCTAAAGAAGATAGTTTTAGGGTCATACAAATATGGACTTCCTAACACAAGTCTGCAAATATCTAAAGGTACAACATCTGCTACAACCTCATCTTTAAAGTTTGTAGTGATTGCAAAACTAAGCTTACATTGTTTAGTGACTTGTAACTATGCATCATTACAAACCCATCCCAAAGGGTATAGCTTTGGATGTGGAGTTGTAGTCAGATTTAGCTTTTTAACAACTTCTTTAGATATGAGATTAACTTGTGAACTCATGTCAAATAAAGTATCAACCTTAGTGTGTTTAGTTATCACACGAATATGAAAAAGTTCATTCCTTTGCTTATCTACTTTAGGTTGCTTACTTGTACTTGCAGAAATACTTGATTCAGATGCAAGAGATATATCTTTGTTTTTACCTTGAATTCTACTGGCAATTATCTTTGTCTCGTCCCTAGAATTAGATCCAACATCCTATTGTGTTACAACAGTTGTCTTTTTCCTCCCTTTGTTTCCATCATACCTCTTTGGCCTAAGTTTTGGATGTAGTTTCCAACACTTAGAATCTTCATGTCCTTCTTTCTTACAATGAGAAAAAGTGGGTTTTTCACCCTCTTTCTTTACCATGGCTGTCTTTTTCCTTTTCCTTTATCTTTACCCTTAGGTTTCCCCTCAGACTTAGATGGTTTCTTTAAGAAATTATCACTAAAAGTGTTCTTACCTCTTGACTCTAAATGAGTGGCTTGGACTAACACTTCATCCAAATTATTAGGACTCAACATTAGAATAGTATGTCCTAGGTAAGAATGAAAACCACCTATGTACTTGAGTAATGTATCCTGAGTATACAATGGAACGTTTAAAGCAATAGCTTGTTTTCTAAACTCATGAGTGTAATCTTGGATAGACTGACCCTTACCTAAGTGCCTAAAGGTTTGCCAATTCATGGTTAATTGTTGCATATAACCTAAAGGATAAAACTATTTTTAAGGGAAAAAATAAATTCCATCCAAGTCATATTGACCTTACCATGGCGAGCAATTTCCCCCCAAGTCCTACTCTGCCACCAGGTGAGAGTTGTACCTCCCAATCAGAGAGTGGAAAACTAGATCATAGAAGCATCTTCTGTTAGGCCTTTAATCCTACAATAGAATTCTACCTATTGGATCCAATCATCTAACTTTTTTGCATTTAACTCACCACAATACTTAGGCAATTCAAATTTTACATCAAGTTTAATAATAGGTTTAGACTTTCTTTTGAAAGGATTAACAGTAGTAGAAGAGGAAGATGAAGAAGGGGAAGATGGAGAAGAAGGGGAATATGGAGGAGATGGAGCTTCTAGATCTTTCTCTTCTTTTTCCTTTCAATTTTCCTTCTTTTCTTGCTTCGATGAGTCTTCCTTTTCGCGTTTCTTCTTTTCCACATACAAATCTTCCACCATAGCCTTCATTTCGAGAAAGACTCGCTAGAAAGACTTATCATCAAGCTCTTGCTCAGTCCTTTTCCCAGCTTTAGTTTAATCCATTGTTGGCGAAGTCCTTTGTTTTCCAATCTTAGGATTGTATTCTTCAAGTTTTCCTTTGCCTTGTTGAAGCTTCGAACGTATAAGCACTCAAATTTGCAATACTAGTCAAAACATAGCTCTGATACCAATTTGATTTGTTTTAAGGATCTATGACATTTGCTTCAAATGCTTACATTAACAATTACAAACCAAAAGTGCTTAATTATAATTAAACACAAATGAAATTTAAATAACGAAATTACAAAGTAATTAAAGAAAGAACAAAATGAGAGATAAAGAGAGTGAAAAAAAGATTGATAATGAAGTTCATCATTTAGAATGACTACGTCTTTGGGCCCCTCTCCAATTGAGTGGACCGATCCAATTATTCCTCCAGAAATTCGGTTACATCCATTGGTAGAACTTCCCCTTGGTTTACAAAGAAATTTACAAATGAACTTCCAAAGTGTGTTGAAACAAGCTTCTCTAAAAGCACGGAAATACAAAAATTCCTCCAAGGAAAACAATCTCTCACACTTGTAAAATTATTCAAAAATCACTTGACTTCTCTCACCTTTCTCACCTCCTTTTATAGCCCAAAATTACCTAAATTGGTGTAAAACCAATTAACTACCCAATCTCCCTTACAACAAATTTTCAAAAATATCCCGCTTTTCACAACTCCCAGAAGGATAATATTTGTCAAGATATTTTTTTTTCAATTGAATGGCTCTAAGGGGTCTATTCCCTATTAAATTGGGATAATCAATTATATAAATTTTTACGGATAAATTTTTCCCCTTTAGATTAGGAATAATATTCCTAATATTTTCGAAAAGTGATATAAGATTTTCCATGAATAAATCATAGCCTGATTTTGAGGCATTTTATGGGAAAATTTTTATTAAGTTTAGAGAGAATGGGGGGTGGTGGTCAAACCACACTCCCCTCCTCTTTATCTCCTCCTAAAAGAGGGGGATGCATTCCCCTTCAAAGGTGGGTTGCCCCCCATACCATGGGTGGCACCCCAATTAATGTGGGCTGCCCCTTATGGATGGGTGGGGCCCATCTTTTCCTTTAATTATATACTTAATTTTTGTATTTAAAATATTTTTTTTTATATATATTTTTTAATTTTTTTTTTCCAAAATAATTTTTGCCACTTGGAGGGAGGAGGTGATGCCATGTGTCAAGGGCTGATTGGTCAGTGTGTTGACTGGGCTCTGATGTCATCAAGTTGACCCAATATTTGACCTTCCATAACTTCGCCATATGGACTCCGTTTTTCTTGAAACGAACTCCGCCAAAATCGTGATGATGAGCACTTTACAATGGTGTTTACTTCGACCATTTTTTATGACTTTGATTTTTTACCCTTTTTTCTTGCTAGGTTTTGAGAGTTGACTAGAGGTTTGACCATATATATTGAGCTTTGGGACTCAAATTGACTCTATTTGAGTTGTGTTGGAGTTATGATCCTAAGCACTTTTTAATGATACCAAAATTGGAGAAAATGGAAAATTTCAAAATTTGACAAAAAATCCTCCAGATCAGTTGGAGAGGGATCAGGATTCACTTTCTCCTACTGGTATGGATGAGCATATAAAACTGAGAAGGTGACGAAACAAATTTCTCATAGAAATTTAGATCATTTACTTGAAATGGATATGGAGAAACTGAAATATTATGCTAGCCAACCTTATAATAAGAGAAAGAGGTCAATGACTAAATCTGTAAATGGAATGATCAATTATCATTTCAATCATCTTGATACACTTGAAAAAATTCAATTGTTATCATGTTTACTTCTTCATGATGAGCTCAAAGAGTTATTACAATTGTTGAGTGTACATTCGACATCAAATAAGAAGAAACACGTGGGATTACAAAAGGATATTGTTCAAAATGTTAAAAAGGGTTTAGATTCCATTGGGAAAGGATCTCGATTAGTGGATAAGGCCACTACAAGAAGAGTGATGTTGATATCTATTGTACATCAAGATATAGTAAGAAAATGAAAAATTTCTCCACCTTCAACTGAAATTAGCTATAGTAGAACCACAATGATAAAATATGAGAAAAAGAGAGTTTTTGGATGAGAGTTTAGAAGGCAATTGGGAAATTATGTGTAGAGCTCCCCATTTTGATAGGATTGAAGATGTTAGGAACTTGGTCTCAAGTTTTTTGCATAATCAGACTCATCCATCATCAAATACTAGAGATGTTATGAGACATAGGATTGGACCTAGTATTTATGAAAATCATATCAAACATTGGCTAGACATAACACAATTTGAGATGTATATAAACTTTTGTAATGCATATCCTGATATAAAGATTGGGAAAACAATGTTTCAAAGGTTAAATCCATATTATGTGAAGATAAAAAAGTTTTTTGAAACTTGTTGTTTTCGTTATCATATTGAATTTGATCTCTACTATTACGTGTTTCGAAAGATGAGAGAAGAAAGATGTCAGTTTCAAAGTGCACCTCCTAAACAGGAAAGTTTGTTCATAAAGTCTATATTATGTGATCATGAAAATGGACCTCAAATAAACTGCATAAAAGGAATTTGTGAGATATGTGGCAATTTGGCTAAATCTCCTTCAAGAATTGAGGATATTGACCTAACAAAGACAGTAAATTGCAAGAGGTAAGTACTACTTTTAGAGAGTTTATTTCTTTCAATTTCTCATAGATTTTTATTTGGATTCTCTTCGATGTAATGTTCATTGATTGTGTGGTTTATTAGTTATTCACATATTTTAGACACAAGTACAAGTATGTAAATTTCCAAACAAATTTTGGGAAAGACTCCACAAGGTTGAACTATGTAGAATAGGAGATTCCCATTGGAAAATTTATGGAAGATTTTTGAAAATTTATACAACCCTTGTACAACCCCTACCCTTTAAATCTCTCTCCCACTTCCCCCCCTCCTCTCTCTCAAGTCTCCCCTCCTACCCCCTCTCTCTCTCCCCTCTACCTAAGCCCTTCCATTCCCCTCTCTCCCTTCCATTCTTCCTTCCACTCCTCCCCTTCCTTCCTTAAACCTCCATGTCCCAGTTTGTCCTCCCTCTCCTACCTCCCTCTCCCCCCTCCTTCCATTCCTTCCCTTTATCTCTCCCCAGTCCCCCCCCTCCTCCGGATTTTGTCCCTCCTGGATCACTGGAGATTGACCTTTGATTCCTTGATCTTGATCTCCCTTGATTGGATCCTGGATCCTTCCTGATTTTCCTTCTTCTCCACCCTTTCTCTCCATTGATCCATCTCGATCTGATTTTGGATCCACCCTTCTGATTCCTGAGTCCCTTTGTCCTCCGATTTTCCCCCTCTCTTCATTCTCTTCCCACCATCTCCCTCTTTGCCCTGATTAGGCCTGGATCTCTGAACCTCCATTCCTTCCTTCTCCGTCTCTTCATCCCTCCCCGGATTCCTTCTTCACCTCTATCTTTGATTCCTTCCCTACCACTGATCCCTCTTGACTCTTCTTCCTTCCATTTCTATTTATCCTCCGGGATTTGACTGGACTTGAATCCATTTTGATTTTGAAGCTTTCGATTACTTTCCGATCTAGAGTTCTAGACCTCCTCCACCCTTCCATTTTCCCTTCCCCCCCTTCCTTCCATCCACCCTCCTTCCCTCTTTCCGCCTCCCTCCTTGACGGACTTTGACCTCTCAGGATCCTCTCCCTGACCCCCCTCTCCCTCCTCCTTGACCCTGAGTCCACTTTGATTTTCTTTGACATTGATCCTCCCTCCTGCCGGGATCTCTATGATTCTTTTTGATCTTTGGTCCTCACCCCTCCTTCCGATTCCTTCCATTCCTTCTCAGATCTCCCTCCCTCCACCATGACTTCAAACCCCTTTGATCCTGGACCGATTTTGCCTGACCTTCCTGATCTCCGGATTCACTCTTCCTCCACCGATGACTTTCTTGATGATTTTTCTGATTTTTCCTTCCTCTCTCCCTGGATCCTCTTTTGATTCCCTTTTCGGCTCCTTTCCGGATCTCGGATGCCCCAGGACCCCACTCTCTCAAGGTCCTCTCCCTCCTTCCTCCTCTCCATTCCTTCCATTCCATTTGTCTCGGGACTCTGTTTCACCCCCCTCCTGGATTTTCGTCTTTCCACCACCTTTTCCTTTTTCTGATTCCCTTTTCGGATCCTCGACTCCCCCCCCTCTGGATGCAAAGCCGACCCCTTTCCTTTGATTCCCTTCCTTGATTTTGATCTTCTCCACTCCCTACCCTCCTTTGAGAGTGATTCCACTTCCTTTCTGCCTGAGATTTTCAGATGATTTTGATTTAGGGAGCGTGCCCCCCACCGGGATTTGATTTTTTGTCCTTGTCTTCCTGACTGATTCCCGATTTCCCTTCGATGACCACTTTGACGCGATTCCCCCTCTGGACTTGAACGTTTGATGATTTTGGCTCATCCACGGATCCCGGAACCTGACGGATTTTTCCGATCTTTCTCCACTTCCTTGACTTTTTCTTTCGATCCACCCGGACCCTTCCTTTCGATTTCGATTTCCGACTCCCCTCTCTCCAGGATCTCCTCCTCCCTTCCTCTCTTTCCATTTCGGATCCCTAGACCCTGAATCCTTGTGACGCTCCTTTTCTTTCCCCCCCTTTCTCCAGATTCGGAACCCCCCCTGATTCCTGATCCTGGGCCCCTTTTCCTTCCTTCCCCCCTTTTTTCCTCCGGACTTTTCCTTCTTCCGGATCCTTCCTCTTCGATCTTTGTCTCTCTGGACTCGAATTTGATTTTCCTTCCTTGATCCTGTCGATTTTGATCTCTGGATGATGCTTCCTGATTGATCCTGATCCCCTGGATTTTGATTTGCCTTCCCTCCCCCTCTCCTGGATCTTCACATCTTTGATTTTTGATGGATTTGACGTGATTTTGATCCTGGATCCTGATGTCTGATTTTGATTTGATTTGAATGAGTTTGATTTTGATCTCTCCTGATCTCTCTCCCCTTGATACATTTGATTGATCCTGATTTCTCTTCTCGGATTTCCTTCCTGACCCCCCCTTTGATGCGGATTTTGATCCGAACGAATCCATGTTTCATTCCTTCTGCTTACCTATTTCTCCCTCCACTTGCCCCCCTCTGGATTCTTCCACTCCACCCCACTCTCCCTTTGAATCCTTGACCCATGACCTGAATTCCATTCCCATCGGCCCCCCCCTGCGCTGTTGCTCCGGATCCATCCATTTATATTTTCCTTTCATTTCCGGACCCCGAACTGACTCTGCAAAACTTTTCCCTTTCAATCTCTCTCTTCGCACAATGGCGTCCTACTTTTTAACTTTATATGTAATTAATATATGATGATTTAGTGTGATCCATCTTCATCAAATTAAGATATCCTAATGCATTTAAATTAAAATCAATTGATCCTAACATCACTCCTCCAAATTAGTAAATTTAAATTAAATAAATCAGCAGACCCTCCTTGATTAAATAAATCAAACCTTTATTTAATTAAGTATGAAATCACCTTTCATCTCCCTTTGATTTAATTTAAATCCAAATATTTTAGTCAAATGGGTCAAAACCCCTAATCACCATCTTAAGTTAATATAATCTTGATTAACCTAATCTAACCACCCATCACATCCTCTAGCTTTTCCCACTTGCACCAATAAATCATTTTAATTGATTTATTAAATCAGCATTTTCCATCAACATGGCATCTTTGAGGAATATTCCCTCAAATTTGAATTCAAAAACAAGTTGACATGTACATCCAACAAAGCATTTTTGAGCTCTTACATGGCTCTTACATGTCTCTTGCAGAGGTCAAACTTAGCATTTAACTCTCAAATTCAAATTTGAATCTCCCCCTCTTTGGCACATTGACCAAAATGTGCTCATTCCTCAAGCCTATCACAAGTTGACAAGTGGTATCTTCTCATTGGCTTATCTTTGTCCCACATCCTCCATGTTTGGCATTCTTATATCATTCAATTCTATAAATAGATATCATCTCCATTGATATAATCCTCCACAACTTGATCCACAAAGCTTATGCAAAGTCATTCTCTTCAATTGAGAATTGATTTTTCCCACCTCATATCATCTTCATATCATTTTCATCATGGAGCTTAGCAAAGTATTGGGAAAGGGCTTCTTTCCATAGAAGCACCAATCCACTATGAGATAAAATTTGATCATGTTTTTATATGCTTTATTTAGTTATTTTGAATCTTTTCATCTTATGTACATATTTTAATATGATTGAGTATTTCATAGGAACACTACTTTATTTGCTTGTTTTAGACTAACATTATGCTAATGTGTGATGAGGTTTAAATAGTTTGAAGATTTTTGGTGCTCACAAAATGGCACTAGAAGGAGGGCAAGTTACATGCAGTAATATTCTCGTCATCATTCTTAGTCATTCCTAAAAATATGTCAAAGATTTCATTTTGGAATGCTTTATGTAATTTATTTTGGCACCCATCATGCTCACCATACATGTTCTGATCTACTTATGTTTTGGGTTTTAGTGTTTAATACTCGTTTTCTCCTCATAGCATGTTTACAGTGTTGACAACACTTTTTTTCTATGATTTGATAATGCTTTTCTACTAGGGGTTGTTGATTTTCTTATGAGTGCATGTTTTGACAATATGTTTTCTACTCATAAGCCTAACATTTAGATACATATTAGAATGTAACATGTCTCATGGCCATTATAACATTGGTTCTCCACTAGCAAAGGTTAGATCATACCATTCTTATTCTGATATGATTTTTAACTCTCCCTATCTGATTATTGTCCTTAGCACCAATTTTGCCACACCACACTACCGAAAGTATTGTGGGAAGCAAGTGACAGTAAGTGAAGATATTGACTAGTGAATTAATTTTTTCCTGGTACCTGGTTATTCCTAGTTGATTCACTACTTACAACCAAAATGTTACACACCCCACCCATAGTTCCATCTGCTTAGCACCTCCACCAAGATATCCTAACTTGTGATAGTGGTCAAGAGACTACCCAACCTGGAGTTTGCTGAGTTTTGGTGGGGAGGTCTTTCTATGTTGCTTGTTGAGTTTGTATGAAATGACATGTTGACTGAATTATTTACATTTTTAATAACATTACTTGAGGCAAGCTACATGGTAGAAGCCTAACCTGCACTCTGTTCACTGCTAAGAGTTCCCAACACACTATCTTCTTGATGTTGTGCTGTCTGGTTTTGAAGCTCAAAAGAACTTTGTGTTTGACGAGGAAAGCTATTCAAGCTATCAATAGGCCCGATTCTATTTTCACAGCTAAATTCAATTAGATCCTTCATGTCGTTTACTACCTTTGATATCTAAAGGCATCAAACATATCTTTTTGTATACCCAAAACCATTCACTAAGGGGACCTCCAATGTCTTAGCAAGTTGATGAGCAGTTGCCACAAACATGTTACAGTTTGATTGTAAATCCTAGGATGAAAGATTATTTGTTCCATTCTGGACTGAAGTTTTGTATTTATGTGCAATCGCACCAAATTGAGATAATCGGCTAAAGAGAGCGAATTAGAGATAGAGAAACAACTCTCTATTCCACTTAAGATATACTCTTGATATATTAGTGCCAAACATTTGAGTTTTGCATTTTGCTACACAAGTTTTCAAATTGTGCATTTTGTAAAGCAGTGAATAGATTTTATTGTTTCATTGTTGTTTTATCTTTCAAGCTAATCCAAGTGGCAGGTGTAAAATCAAATTCCTTAGCCCTTTGGCCCGTGATGGCAGCATAAAAAGGGCACATGAACTAATTAACATAAAGGTGTGGTCTCATGGCCCACAATGATTGCAGCGTCATGCATAGAAGAAGCAAGATGATGTTGGACCTTTGCATCTCTGCAAAGCTTGAGAATCTTCAGTCTTGATGGTAACTGTGAGAACGATGAAATATCTAGAAGCACATCTTGAGAACATCTTGAGCATCAATGTAGCAGAAGTAGCAATGACATCAGTAGTAGTTAAGGCAATCCAAAATGAGTAAAGTGCACAATTAGTAGTGACTGCTACAAAATCAACGTGCTTTCTTAAATGCTAAATACCACTATGATTATGAAGGTTTGTTTCTATACGATTGAAGCATTAGATTGAGAATCTTTATTTAATATCAAGTGAATTCCTTGTACAGATCTTTGTTTATGTTTCAAAGCTTGAAAATCTTTGTTTGTGAAGCCACTGAGAGGACGCGCGCTATTTGCTAGCCACAGACCTTTGGTGTATTTGCTTATTAGACATGTTGAAAATTAAGGAGCCCTCAAAATATATAGGTTCTTTACTTATTAACGAGCAATCTAATATAAACCTATCATCTACAAATGTGATCTCTCCCATAGAAATTGTCTGTTGATCTGTCATTGCCAACTTACAAAACATTTGAACCACATACAACAATTATAAATATTTCTTGAGGCCTTCACTTTTGATTTGATCTTGTCAATCTTTCTTGAGGCTAGTCTTCATATTCACAGGACTGAAAAACACCATACACCAAGAAAATATTTGCATTTATTGGCGTTGTTTGTCAAAGTTTATTTGGTTGTTGCTTTCATTGCTTGTAGAAATTTTATCATTGCATTCATTCTGATATTTCCTTATATACTTTTATGCTTTTAAGAGAAATCTAATTTCATTTTAATGATTTCAAAATGTTGACGTCTGAAAAAACTCCAACTACCATCTTCAATCCTCTGCCATACATTTTATGAACCTGTTTTGATAGGACGTCTAAAACAAGGAATATAACTATTGATGTGACACTTTGAAAAAATGCATATTTGTGCCACTTTCTATGTTCAATTCATATAATCCTTGAAAAATGTAGGTTGATATGCCCAAAATCACTACCTTTCCTCGCCTATTTGACTTCTAATCGATTTTAATTTGACTATGATTTGTATGGTTGTGATGTTTGTTTAAACTCCAATATGAAGTACATATTAAATGCTCCAATATGAATCTAAGATTTTAATGCTTATGATCATTGCATTTTTTTTAATGTGATGGACCAATGGATGGCATTTCAAATGCATTTTTTCCTTAAATTCTAAAAGCACAAGTTGCAAGAATGTGGTAGAAAACTTGCGGTGGAGACATGTACAGCTGCAATCTCATTACTTAATGTTGGAGTTGCATGCGAGTTGAGCATGGATCTTCCTATGTGGACAATTTATATCGATCTTCAATGTTGGATGCAACTCACCAAGTGGGAGAAGTGAAAAGCTCAGAGAGTCACATGGACATATCAATGAGGCTTCAATTTAGCATAACATCTACTCGCCAGATTAGAGAACAAACATTCAGAGTTTGCTTCTTCTAACACATTGTTGTTGTATTTGGTTTTTTCTTGATGTATTGGTTTTGTATTAATGAGTCTACAAACATTTTGAATACATTTACTCTCAACTCAACCATCTGCCATTCCATAACATTAGTGGTTGATTAATAAGTCACTTTAGTTTTCCTACTAAACTAATATTGTTGAAATTATTGGTTTTTGTGGACAGATTTATAATCTTTTGCCTAAAGGATTCAATCATTATTGAAAGACAAAAATCTTAGATTGTTAAAATTTAATGGCACAAGAAGTTTTGAGTTTTGTTAGCAAACTATTTGTTTATGGTTAAGATTTGCTTTGAAATCTTTGGAACCAAGATCCTTACTAATGCTTCATCATTTGAAATCATTTAAGTTAATGCTTAAAAATTGAATTTAATTGGGTAACTTGATCTCACATTATTGTCTTTTTTATCTTATAGGAAAGAGAAGTAATTTTGGTAGCATGAGGAACTCACGACGTTGAAGCATTGGAAGCAATCTTTGACCAAATCTTGGAGTTAAAGAGAATTAAGTATCAAACTTGAAATTGGCAAAGTGTTTTCAAATGCTTAAAAATTCCATTTTGGGCTTTAGTTTTCTATTTTAAATCAACTTACATCTTTTGGGGCTCTAAAAAGAACACTTTAATTTTTTTTTGCAAAGGGTTTAAAATGAACTTTAGGACACAAACTTACTAGAGTTGGTTTTCAAGCTTGACAAATTGAACAAAGAAAATTATCACAATTATTTTGGTGCTTAAAATGAAGTTATTATTTCTTTGTGGGAATCTAAAAAGAACATGTGTCTTTTATGCTTTGTAATCTTTTTTACAAAATAATCTCATCTAAAAAGGTGTATGCACTTCTCTCGCACTTCACGGCGATCTTGAGAAACAAAATTCTTTTTGATGACATTAAGTTGCATAAAATATTACCTCCACACTTCATTTTGGGTTTAAAATTGAACAAAACACTTTGTGAGTGTGAGTAAACCTATTGCATGTGTTCTCCTTTTATTTCTAAAACGAAGGTTGATCGAACTATGAATATGTTTGCTCACTTTTGTTTATCTTAGAGAGCCTGCCTTAGGGAAAAAGTACTCACCCAAGGGAATGACTCAATCGGTAACACTCTAAAGCCAAGAGTATTTCTAACCAGGATATAAATGTGGGTATTGGAGTAAATGTCAGTATCACACGGTTGGCTCTGACAAAACGGATCTAAAAAGGGACTCTCACTGTATGGGTCAATCTCCATGAACGGAAAGTCTGAACTAAAACCCTTGTTTTTAGTAACTAGCCAGTCCATCCAACGAGTTTATCAAAGTGGTGCATTGGAACGTAGATTCTAAAAGTTACTTGCCATGTCTGATCTTGGTTAAAATATAGAGGTTAAGACTTCATTCTTAAAATACCTTTATATTTTTCCTTGGTTGCATGTAAAATCATCTCTTCTACTATGAAGGGCATGAGGTAAGCCCACCAAGAAAAATGTACCAATTGAGCTAGGATGTTATATTTCTTGTGAGTCAAAACACTTGCTTGATTCGAAAACATTGGGAAATAGTAATTTAATGTGAGAATCAAAATTTCAAACCCCTTAGATAGAGCAAATACTTTTGACAAAACCTAAGAGCTATTGGTTACCCTAGGGATTGCATCTCTAGAGGTTTCTAAGTAATTGGGTTTAAATATTAATTTTCTCTTACAAAGGTCAACATTAGGCAACCCTTGCCCTAATTTCTTGGAACTTCCACATAGCACTTTGTGGGATGAAAAGAAGTTTTGACATTGGACATTTACTTTGGAACATAATCAAGCATCTTTTTTTGGTAAAAATAAGTCATTAAAGCAAAGATAAAAAATTGGACCCCACACATGTGCTTGGCATCTTTTGGTCAAATGGTTTTTATGCAAGCATTGGTTTTTTGACTTTGAATTACTCTTAGAGAAAGGCATGTTCTTCACTATCTTGGTCTTATAAAAAAATCCTTCCTATGTTCATTTAGGATCAAATCAAACACTTCATCCAAATTCCAAAAATCTATCAAAATCCATCCCACAAACAACTTTAGAGGTTTGAAAACATCATTCTAGACTTGGGTAAATCATCAAAATCAAAATCATCTTGTTTAGTTAGGTGTATGGTAATGCATCCTTTCTCATACATTTAATTGAATTAACAATCCTTTGAACAAGTTCATCCTAAGATCACATCTAACATTTTAAGGTTTACAATTCCATTATCCAAATCTAATCAAACAATCAAAATGAAGCCCTACATGTCTAGCATGCAAAGTCCCTAAATGTTCAACACTCATATCATTCACCCCTTTTCATCCTTCATCTCATCATTGGTCCTAAACACCTTAGAGGTCACTTTTACAACAAAGTCAAAACACAAGAGGAACATGGAATATAAACTTGATCCATACATCATGAGTAATCCAAGTCAACCAAACTATCAAAGCCTTACAATGCCAATTGATTTTCAAAACTCACATTTATACAATCTAGATACATGGGATCATTATCTCATACAAACCTCAATGGTACAAAAAATGTGAGTCTACCCAATCTAAATATTGGAACACCTTTTCCGATAGTAGATTTAAATCCAAGTCGAACATTGCAACCAAATAATCAATGCATGAGTCTTCAATAAACAACATTATCCCACCAAATCCATACATGCCAAAAGTGAATGTACCAAGTACAACTTTACAAAACATCAATCCGGCGAACTTTGGGATAAATATGTTTGCGAATCATAAAAATGTTGTTCAAATTCCAAACAAGATGTTAACAACTCCATGTGTTAATCCAAGTCATGGTAACACCATGCAAAATCAAAGTTAACTAAAACAAGGCAATGTGATTCCCAACACCAACAATGTTCAATTTCAACCTATCATGCCAAATATGAGCATCATCCCAAATCATAACATTGTCGAAAATCAATTTGTCCATGATCCCATTCAAAAACCACAAGTATATATCCCAAATATGCTTGAACAAAAACCAAATCAACTATATCAAGGGAGTCAAGATCAAAATAAAGATCAAATTTGGTGAGATCAAATTGCTACACTTACCAAAATAGTTGAGTCATTGCGCCAAGAGACATCTCCACCACCATTACCCATATCAACATCATTCCTTGGTTTAGGGCTTACTCCTTTACCTAGCACCAATCACTCCAACCAAATCAATCCAACACACACCAATCAAGCCATCACATCAAATCCTTTGAATATACCATCAACATCGCACCAACATATGGTATCTAATCAAAGGACAACATCAATCCTGACAAATCAAAATATGGTCTCCCAAGGACCTATCACCTTGGTCATTCTGACCATTTCGATCACCTTGATCACTCCAACCAACCCTATCATACCCATCATATCTCAAACCCTCACGATCACTCCAAACGTATCTCAACGACTTGTCACTACATCCAACATAATTCCAAATCCACCACCACTACCACCAAAACCAAATGCAGCAAGACAATATAACATTGCACTAAAAGGTCACTAGGCCTACCAAAAGGCCATCCAACAATATCTAGCCATGCAACAAGCAACAAAAGCTCAACAAGTGCAACAAGCCTCTCAAGCTACCCAACAAACACAAGCACAAACATGAAAAATGATAACTATTGGGGATAACAATGAACATTCAACCACTGGTGATAGCATTGACAATATCCCCACCACAATTGTTGAAAGCAATGATCAAGATCTATCCATCAAAGAGAACATTGAATATATTTATATCTTGTCTAAAGAGCAAATCAACATAGGTCAAAAGTCACTTTTCAATCATGATCAAAATCCACCAACAATACTCGACAATGATCCAATTCAAGAAATCAAACATCACTTGACCCTATGGTTGAAGCAATTCACAATTTTTCTGCCACAATTGTTGAAAACAAGGTTTAAAATCTCTCAATTGATGAGCACATGGGAGATGTTTCTACCCCATCCAATGATCAACTCACCATACATCAAGAGCCACTTTTTAGTGATCTCTTTCAAGGAGTGTTAGAATTATTTGATCCCATTGACATAATTTACAACCCATCGACCAATAATCATGTCAAAAATGTCCCTACATCACCTTATGAGTTAGAGGACATATCTCAAGAATTTATCCCAAAGCATGATCAAAATCTTTCACCAAGGTCTAGCAATGGTCCTTCCCAAAACAAGTTGACACCCTTTAACCTCATGTTTACAGATGTTGAAAGAATCCTCAACTCAACACTTGATCTAAGTCCACTCAAAGATCAAGAGGATATTGAGCCGCTTCCCATTCCTAATGAGGACATCCAAGAACCCTTTGTAAGCAATCCATCCTTTGAAACTGACCCATGTCAGGAACTTGATCCAAAGCATGTTGAAAACAATCCCAAAATTAATCAAGATAAAAAATGTGTATCTCCAACATACTACAATGATCTAATGGATATTCTCCTATCCATACAAGATGATCATATCCACATAGCATTCACTCCTCCATCTACCCATGAGATGCTTTCTAGGGATGGACATGTAGATGATCTTCATTCAAAACAAGATTCCTTTACTCTTAACATTATTACCCAAAAAGAGCAGGTTATTGATTCCTACAGTCAAATTGAATTATCAACATTAGGATCAAATATATCCCAAATTTAGACTAAGGACACCAGGTATGAGAATATCCAACATTATCTACTCAAGGAAACAAGTCAGACAAAACAACATAATCCAAAGTTAGCAAAGCAGCAAATTGAAACGTCATCTATAGTGGTCATTTGTCAGAGCATGTTTATTGAACAAGACATCTCAAAACAAGCAGAATCGAGGAATGAAGGTGCCACTAGCACTATACTGGTGGAAACTTTATCTAGTGCAATCATCAACATAGGCAGCACGGAGAATCCTTATGATGAAATTGATGTCAATACTACAACCAGCCATGTCATGAATCTTCATCCACCCATCACCCCATCCATGAATTGGGATCAACTTCGAAAGAAGAATTTGAATCAAAGTACGAAGAATGTTATCAAAGAAAAATAAGTTGGAAAGCATAATGGAAAAATCAAATACAAATGGATACCAAAAAATACAAAGAAAGATTATCCCTATCAAACTCCATTAGTCAAAAAACTATGGGGAAAAATAAAAAAGGGAAATGTATCCATCAAAGACATCCACAAAAGAAAAAGAAATATTTTCAAGTGACATACAAAGTGTATCAAATAATTGGTCCTAATTCCACACACACTTTCATATCCACCCATCATTGCTCATCTTCCCAAGTTTGGAGAGTCAAAGGTGCCAAACTGTCAACCAATTCATCTTTTATCCCTAAACACACTTGATCCACACCTCCACGCATGATATCTAATTCTCAAATTGACCATGTATTGGAAATGACCCTTCATCATAAGGATTTTGAAGTCACTCTATCATGATGTATGCACAGAGATAGATTTAACCCCGATATCAATAAAGCAGATCAAAAATCCCAAAAGTTGCATTCAAGTGCACATATCTTAGTAAAGAAACTCCTTCAAGAAGGATATCGATGGCACAGTATGACAAGGGCATATACATCAGCAACACCTTGTGATTCAGCATGAGCTTAAAATATTTTGAAAAAAAAAAAAAAAATGGAAAAAAAAAGGATTGAAAATAGTAAAGAAAAAAATCATCCTCTAGTGAAAACCGAATGGGCGGTGCTTTGGGAAAGACCATGATGGAAACCTGGAAAATAGGCATCATGTGTAGAATTGAGCATCTATGTGCACCACTTCAGGAGAAAGCATCTCATCCCATCCATAATAAATCCAACATTCCATACATCTTATCCATAACAAATCCATTCATCCATGACCCATTTATGCAATACATTTTCATCCATCTGCATCCATCATCCAAGTTATCTTGATCTTGCAAAGTTTAGTGCACATTTTACACTTGTTTATGGTAAACATCTTGACATGGGCTGCTTACATTAATCCTATCCTACCCAGTGTTATCTGAGCCATGAAGAATTATCCAAATAAAGCATTCCTCCATTCAAACACCTTATCTTATCGTAAGATAATCCTTAGAATATTTTGCATGCTTGCCATATCCATCAATCCATACACCTATCCAAGCATCCATCCATGGCATTTTGGACATTACTAGACATTGGGGGTAGATATTTACATCTTGCTTCAGGAAATAAATCTTGATCTATATCCTCCAACTTATGTGGCAATCCAAACATTGGAAAATGTGAAACTAAATTGGTCAAAGCATTTGTGAGCCAAAATCCCAAAATCACTAGTCCATGGCATATTTTGATGAACAAACATTCCTTAGATCAAGCTTCATCTTTCATCAAAAATTAATCCAACCAATCACTATCAGTCACATCTAATTTTCACATCAGCATCATGTCAAATCATTTGAACATATCTTGTTCCAAATCAAGCTTCATCAATCATGATCAATCAAATCCAATAAAAAAATCATCTCAGGATATCCTTGTGTTGCTTAACACTATCCTTGCATTATTGTGCATCCTCAATGATGTTATCATCATCATTCCTAATCAATCAAATCCTTGCATTGTTGTGCATCCTCAACAATGTTATCATCATCAATCCCATCAACATCTCAATCCTTGTGTTGCTTAACACTATACTTGCATTGCTATGTATCCTCAACAATGTCATCATCATCAATCCATTGATTTGATTAGTCAACCTTAGCTTGGTCATCAACAAAATCCCTAAACAAAGAACTGATATAATCACATATCCATATCCAAATTGTCAAAATCATGCGAAAAATCCAAAAATATCCAAAACAACAAAAAATCCAAAAACATCCAAAACATTGAAGAATCCCAAAAAACACTCAAAAAGTTAGAAAAACATCAAAAACATGGAATTTGATCTATGTTGTCTTTGAGCTTAAATGTAGGCAAGGCTCATCTTTGATCAACCCCCGATACATCAAAATCCAAAAAAAATTCAAAAAACACAAAAATCCAAAAACATTCAAAAAACACAAAATCTAAAAACATTTGAAAATTTGGAAAATCAAAACATTTGAAAAATCCAAAAAAACCCAAAAGCAACCTCAAAATATTCCAAAAACGTCAAAAACATCTAAATATTTCAAAAAATCCATCCATACTATTTTGCTTTCACCTACAATAATCAATCATCCATAATAAACTAATCATTACCTTCATCCTTTCGCAACACAAGTAGAAACAATCACAACAATCAACAAAAGCAAAATTCAAACACAATCAAAATCGAAGCAACAAAGTTTTAAAAGAAAAATTAAACTCTTGATCATTTTCAAACATGTCAATCATCCTTATATCAATATCCTATCAATCAACTTATCAAACCATCATCATCCTATACAATGCATGTCCTAGGATATATCATTCCAACAATGGGCATCATTTTGGATATCACTTGGATTCTTATCCTATCAAAACAAATCCCTTTGGCTAGAAGTATGAAGAACATTGGCTTGTTTTTGTATTTGATCTTTTCTTTTGATTTATCTTATTGTTCTCATTCCAAGGACCTCTTGATGATATTCGAACAAAGGATTTAGAGAGATAGGAATGGGGCAACAATCATTATCCTTTTATCTATTGTGCTTGTTGGATGTTCTTGTAATATAACTTGGAAAATACTCGCTTTGTTAGGTTTTTGTATGTCAAGTGTGAACAAGAATACTCCTATCTATTTTTCGATTCAAAGTCCATCGCACTAAGTACAACACCATCCTGGTTCTTTATACCTTGATGCATCGTGCTTAGGCGTGTTATCAAACATAAGGTAAGTAGCCCTTTTAAAATCCCAATCCTTGATAAGCAAATCATCATCATCTATCATCATCATCACTAATAAAGTCTCATCAAATCATGGACTTGTTGGATCCTTTTGTCATCATCTCATTTCTTCTTTCTTCTCTCTACGCTAATGTAGCATCACCAATGCACTCACCAGTGAATCCATCCTGCATCCACAAACCATCAGTATTCTGCATATCATTTCACATGCATGTTCATCATCATAATATAGATCTATTGGCCAAGCATCTCATAAAATCATGCATCCGGGTATGTGTAGGATCATCATGGAAAAAATAGGCCCTTAAGTGGCAAAAAATTCAAAAAAATCAGTGTTAGGCAACTTGCTATAAAAATTTGAATAAGTTATCTATATTATTTCAAAAATATGTAAGAATAGAATCTATAGAAAATTGAATGTAGTATCTAAACTACTAGGTTTATTTAAAAATATATAAAATATATTTGGTGAAAATTTGAAATTTCAATGCAGTAGTACTTAAATTTCAGGGAAAAAGTAAGAATTAGGTGTCTATCTGACCACCCTAACCATAATAAAATGATATTTTTTTATAAGATTTTATATATAAGTAGAGGACTCATGTCCGGATGTGATGCATATTTTTTTGTAATTTTTTCCCAAGTAAATAATTAATTATAAATTTTTTATTACAAATTTTCAAAAATATAAAAACTCGTATGTCTTACCACCTTAACTTGGTCAAAACTTCATGAAATTTAATTTTTCTTTTTTTAATCCTATAGTATGTGAAGCATAGAATGTGACACATGTTTCGAGTTCAACAAATGTGATACCATATGAAAGTTATAGATGTTTTTCAATCAGCCTATCGATTGGGACTTTAGTCGTAATTCTAATAGAAAATAAATAATAATTATTTATTAAATTCAAATTAAAGCATAATTTATATTGGTGGAAAGCTGAGAATCTCCTCTAAAAACTCTTTTTTTTTTCATCAATTTTGGGTTAAAAAAAAGTCATCAGCCACATACCCTACAAATACCCATAATATTGCTACTTTTTGGCCAATCATGATTCTACACATACCCATCCATCTCATCCATCTCACATCATATCATCATTTAATTTGTTTAGGATAATATAGATTGGTTATTCTAAGCATCTTAAAATCATCTCATTTGCATCACCATCATAACCATCCATTTTGAGCTTCTTATTAACGAGATTGACCCTCAAATCGAATCTTTTCACTCGATCTCTTGAGGGGGTAATGTACTAATGTACTTCTTTCTACTGGGGCATCTGAAAAAATTATAATTTTTTTAAATTTTGATTGTGGCAAGTTTATTCTTTGAACCAACGCAACAAGTACATTGCTTCAAAGAGGGGCAAAATGTAGACATGCAAAATTGGCATAATATATTTGATTAGGTCATATTCATCCATTCATCAAATAAATCGAGTTTATTTGGTCAATCTCCTAAAGTCATCAATTTAAATTAAATAAATCAACTTGATCCTAACATCACCCTCCTTGATTAAATAAATCAAACTTTTATTTAATTAAGTATGAAATCACCTTTCATCTCCCTTTGATTTAATTTAAATCCAAATATTTAAGTCAAATAGGTCAAAACCCCTAATCACCATCTTAAGTTAATCTAATCGCAACTAACCTAATCTAACCACCCATCACATCCTCTAGCTTTTCCTACTTGCACCAATAAAGCATTTTAATTGATTTATTAAATAAACATTTTTCATGAACATGGCATCTTTGAGGAATATTCCCTCAAATTTGAATTCAAAAACAAGTTGGCATGTACATCTAACAAAGCATTTATGAGCTCTTACATGTCTCTTGCAAAGGTCAAACTTAGCATTTAACTCTCAAATTCAAATTTAAATCTCCCCCTCTTTGGCACATTGACCAAAATGTGCTCATTCCTCAAGCCTATCACAAGTAGACAAGTGGTCTCTTCTCATTAGCTTATCTTTGTCCCACATCCTTGATGTTTGACATTCTTCTATCATTCTATTCTATAAATAGAGATCATCTGAGCCATTGATTTAATGCTCCACAACTTGATCCACAAAGCTTATGCAAAGTCACTCTCTTCAATTGAGAACCAATTTTTCCCACCTCATATCATCTTCATAGCATTTTCATATCATTTTCATCATGGAGCTTAGCAAAGGATTGGGAAAGGGCTTCTTTCCATAGAAGCATCAATCCATTATGAGATAAAGTTTGATCATGTTTTTATATGCTTTATTTAGTTATTTTGAATCTTTTCATCTTATATACATATTTTAATATGATTGAGTATTTCATAGGAACACTACTTTATTTGCTTGTTTTAGACTAACATTATGCTAATGTGTGATGAGGTTTAAACAATTTGCAGATTTGTGGTGCTCACATATAGTTTTTAATTATATACTTTTAATATTATGATAATAGTTATATGTTATAATAATAATATAATTATTAAAATATATTGCAATAATAAGTATATTATTTATTATAATTTAAAAAGAATATAATTTATATTTATATTAATATTAAATATTAATTTTTAATAGAGGGGGTTCGACTGAACATTTAATTTATGTTCGATCGAACAATTGTTCGACCGAACCCCCTCATTTTCACCAAAATCCTCTGAAGCACCAAAATTGCTCAGAATTTTACACTTTGGAGCTCGATTTGAGAATGGAAATGGAGGAGATCTTAGAAACCCAATTGGTATCAGCTTTCCCTTAGAACGAGCTATCCAATGAATATAATTTTAATATGTTTTGATTGGGTATGTGCAGGATCATCATGGAAAAAATAGGCCCTTAAGTGGCAAAAAATTTAGAAAAATCAGAGTTAAGCAACTTGACATAAAAATTTGAATAAGTTATCTATATTATTTCAAAAATATGTAAGAATATAATCTATATTGAATTGAATGTAGTTTCTAAACTACTAGGTTTCTTTTTAAAAAAAAAAATCTATTTGGCGAAAATTTGAAATTTCAGTGCAGTGGTACTTAAATTTTAGGGAAAAGATAAGAAGTGGTGTTTGTCTGACCACCCTAACTAAAATAAAATGATAATAATTTTTTATAAGATTTTAGATATAAGTAGAGGACTCATTCCCTGATGTGATGCATATTTTTTGTAAAAAAATTTCAAGTGAATAATTAATTATTAATTTTTTATTACAAATTTTTAAAAAATATAAAAACTCATATGTTTGACCACTTTAGCTTGGTTAAAACTTCATGAAATTCAATTTTTATTTTTTCAATCCTATATTATGCAAAATATATAATATGTCACATGTTTTGGATTCAAAAAATGTGACACCGTTTGAAAGCTATAGATGTTTTTCAATCAACCTATCAATCAGGACTTTAGTCATAATTTGAATAAAAAAGAATAATAATTACTTATTAAATTCAAAGTAAAACATAATTTATATCAGTGGAAAGCTGAGAATCTCCTTTAAAAACCCTTTTCATTTCATCAATTTTGGGTTAAAAAATAGTCTTCAGCCACATACCCACCATATTGCCACTTTTTGGCCCATCATGATCTTGCACATACCCGATTATATTATCTATTTGTTTTTTAAGTTTTATTAAATATAAGTTTTTCACCAAAAACACAACTCTCTGTTTTACACATGTGGAAAAATAGAATATTATAAAAAAAAAATAAAAAATATGAGTGCACTAGATATTGAAGTCCTTGATCCAACAAAAAAAAAAAGAATTTCGATACATACAGTAAAAGTTATGCGTTATATGGTCGCATTATGCCTAAATTGTAATTGATTTGACTTTGAAACTTGTTTAAAGAAAAATTATTCAATTAAAAACTATCTAACCAAGTGGCAGCACTAGATATTGGAATTGCAAATCTAAATTCGAAAGAATTAGAATTTTATCTTTCAAGGAAAAAAAGTTACGCATTATACGGTGTGCGTCACTTTTTAAAAATACTATTTTTTGAAAAAAAACTAGTTTTCGTGGGAGATGGAAAAAGAAGTGCAATCTGATTCCCAAAACTTTGAATTTTTTTTTAAAAAAATCTATAGAAAAAATGTGACAAGAATCTAGTTTGCATCATCTTCTAATTTCTCACGGTTTAACCGCTATAGGTGCTCGAATGTGAAGATTTAGTTAAAAAAAAGTAGTGTCCAGTTTGGCCAAAAATTGTAAACCACTATTGTGGGATCACCCCATGAGTTACAGTATTTGTTGATGTATTTGATGAATCTTAATTAGTTTATAGATTGTTCTAGATTGAATTCAATTAAATTAAATTCTATCTGAAACTTTCAACTCGATCTAAGTAAGTGTGTACTTAATGTCTCTAGTGTTTTGCATGAGTGTTGGCTAATCTTGTGTTTAACATTACATGTGAGGCTTGTAGAAGTATGTTGAAGTATGTTGGGATCTATTTGGGTCCTAATTAAGGGTTGATGTAGGTCCCCTTTCATTCCTAACCACTGTGGGAATGTTTGGGTGCCAACCTAGTTTGAATTTGAATGTGTAATGGCTAATGGTCGACAGTGGAGAAATTTTTGAGGTAGAGGTTAATATAAATATGAATAGTGTTGATGCAAGAAAGGTAAGGAAAGAGTAAGAAACAATATATATTCAAAGAGTGATGTGAATAAATTATGGGACATGAATTTGATCTGAGCAGTGCGAACTTCATGTTAGGGTTTTTGAAGGTAGTGAGCTAAAGGCATCTGAAATCTTTCATGTGAGAATGCAAAAGTGTGAGAGAAATTGTGGTGGACTCCTTGTTGTACTGAGGAGTGTTTCTCAATGTAACATTCTTCTTCTATCTTCTTGTATTCTTTATGTTGCAATGAGCCTTGGCCATGAGCCTTTTTTTGATAGGGCATCCTATTCTAATAGTGAGCCTCTTTGTACCAATTTTTCTATTACTTAAAAATTGTGAGCTAATCCTCGCTGTGGTTTTTCCCTCATTGGGTTTTCCACATAAATCTAGTGTTCTTATGTGTGTGGTGTTGAGATTTCATTTTATGTTATTGGCATTTCATGTTTAATCATTTTAATAGAATAAGGGTATATTGAATGCTTTTGTATATGCTTACTATTGAGGGTTTTTTAAGGTTTAATTTTCTACAACTGATTCACACCCCCACCTTAGTTTTCTTGTTCATTTCAATGACTGGTATCAGAGCAAGGTTCCTTGAAGAAGAGCTTAACGACTTGAGGTAGATCTAGGATGGAAAACAAGAATCCTTTGGAATACCCTTGGTTGGATGGTAAAGATTATGCATTTTGGAAAACACAACTGGAAGGATATATGTGCGCTTTGGGATATGAAATTGAGAAGGCCTATTAGACTCCATACACTCCACCTCTGAATGGTCTGAGTACAAGTGCAAAGGTCAAGGTGCATGAGATCAATGCTAAGGCAAGGTACATTATTAGAATAGTCTTTCAAAAACTAAATTAGTTAAAGTTATGAGTTTGAAGACTACTAAAGAAGTTTGGGATAAGTTAGAAAGAATTTATGAAGAGATATGAAGGTCAAGTAAGAGAATTTGAAAAATTTGAAAGTAGAGTTTGAAATGATGAATAATTTTTAGGATGAAATATTTAAAGGCTATATTTAGAGAATTGGTGAAATAGTAGGGTATGTGCAGGATCATTATGGGCCAAAAAGTGGCGATATGATGGGTATGTGTAGGGTATGTGGCTGATGACTTTATTTTTACCCAAAATTGATGAAATGAAAAGGGTTTTTAAAGGATATTCTCATCTTTCCACCAATATAAATTATGTTGTACTTTGAATTTAATAAATAATTATTATTCATTTTCTATTTGAATTACGACTAAAGTCCTGATTGATAGGCTGATTGAAAAACATCTATAGCTTTCAAACAGTATCACATTTTTTGAATCCAAAACATGCATCACATTCTATGCTTTGCATACATTAAGACTAAAAATAATAAAATTTAATTTCATTAAGTTTTGACCAATTTAAGGTGGTCAGACATATGAGTTTTTCTATTTTTTTAAAGTTGGATTAAAAAACTCATAATTAATTATTTACTTGGAAAAAAATTACAAAAAAATATGCATCACATCGAGACATGAGTCCTCTACTTATATCTAAAATCTTATAATTTTTTTTTATTATTTTATTATGGTTAGGGTGGTTAGACAGACACCCACTCCTTTTTTTTCCCTCAAATTTAAGTACTACTGCATTGAAATTTCAAATTTTCACTAAATAGATTTTTTTTTTTTAAAGTAAAACTTGTAATTTAGAAACTAAATTCAATTTGATATAGATTCTATTCTTACATATTTTTGAAATAATATAGATAACTTATTCAAATTTTTATGTCAACTTGCCTAACTTTGATTTTTTTGAATTTTTTGCCACTTAAGGGCCTATTTTTTCCATGATGATCCTGGACATGCCCAGTAAGTGATATGAGAGGTCTTGGTGCAACAATTAAAGAATCTAAAGTGGTGAAGAAAATTATCAAATCTCTTTCAGATTGTTACTGTGAAAAGGTATCTACTATTGAGGAAACAATTGATTTTGATAAATATTCTAGAGATTAGTTGATTAGTACTTTGACTACATTTGAAATGAGAAAAATGAAGAAAGGAACTAAAGTAGAGACTGCTTTCAAGGTTGAGAAATCATAGAAGGTTGAATAATCAAGTGAAGAAGATATTGATGATTTGGAAGCTAACTTTGTGAGAAAGATGAAAAATGACACCGATAAGTATCAAGGTAAATTACCTTTCGAATATTTTAGTTGTGGTGAGATTATGCTTTTAGATGTACAAAAAGAGCTATAAACAATAAGAACAAAGGAAATAAAGTGCAAATAATTAGGAAAGCTTACTATGTGGGAGAAGATGCTGGTATTTCTAATGATGAATATGATTATGGAGATTTTGATGATAATGAATGTCTATTTTTGGCTATAAAAGATAAATATGGTTTTTCTAACTCTAAAATTTGTGTGAAGGAGAGTATACCAAAGAAGAAGGATAAGGTTGAATGTACTTTGGTTTCAGCTTTTCATGTCAAAGAAAATAATTAATGGGTTGTTGAAAGTGAATTCTCTAATCATATGATCGAAGACAAAAGTAAGTTTGTTAAACTTGAAAAATATGATGGAGGATTAGTTAAATTTTGAGATGATTCAAGAGCTAAGATTTGTGGAATAGGTTCAATTAATTTTGATGGAAAGCATAATATAGAAAATGTTTACTATATTAAGGGATGAAGACATAATATCTTGAGTGTTGGAAAAATGTGTAGCAAATGATACAATCTTGTATTTAAGGATGAAGCATGTGAGATCTAGAAAGGATCAAGAACTATGATTGTTGTAGGTAAGAGAAGATATGGAGGCATCTATCAACTTAAGGGTGCTAATGGTCATTTCTTTATGTCATAGGTTAATGATAGTTGGTTATGTCATTCGAGGACGTGCCACATGAATTTTGATAATTTGGAAAGACTTAGTTTGGTTCATGTTGTGAGAGATTTACTTAAGATCATAAGACCTATCAATTTTTTTGTGAGAGTTTTCAATTTGGAAAACAAACATGGAGTAGCTTTAAGGGAAAGGAACAATCTGCTATCAGACTATTGGAATTAGTGTATATAGATCTTTGTGGTCCTAAAAGGGTGAGAAGACTACAAGGTGACAAGATTTTTATGCTTTTGATTGATGATTACTTTAGAATGACATGGGATACTTTTCTTAAAGAGAAATTTGATGCATTGGACAAATTTAAGGCATTTAAAACTTTGGTTGAGAATGAAATGGATTTGAAGATAAAGCTGTTAAGGTCTGAAAGAAGTGGTAAATTCACCTCCAATGAGTTTAACATATTTTTTGAAGTTCATGGAATAAAGAGGCATTTGTCTACCCCTAGAACTCAAGTTAGTAGAATGGGGTTGTTGAAAGGGAAAACATAACTATTTAGGAAGTTGCAAGGATTATGATGAAAGAGGAAAATCTACCAGATGTCTACTAGAGAGAAGCTATTCATACTATTGTTTACATACTTAATAGATTTCAAGCTAGAGCTAACAACAAAAAGACTCCTTATGAGCTATGGAATGGAAAGATTCCTACTGTGAAGTAATTTAGAGTGTTTGGAAGACAATGTTATGTCAAAAGAGATGAAGAAAACTTAGGATTCAAGTTTGATTCAAGGTTTGATGAAGGAATCTTCCTTGGATATTCTATTAAGAGCAAAGCTTACAGATGTTACAACAAAAGGTTGAGAAAGATAGTTCAAAGTGCAAATGTTAAAGTTGATGAAAATTTGAAGAGTTCTATTGAAGTAGATAGATATGTGTTAGATTAACCTAATTACAAAAGAGTAGAAGGAATAATTGATGAAAAAAGAGGTATAGAATGAAGAGGAAGAAGCTCTGAAGAAGACCCCTAAAATCCCTAAGTATGTGCAGAGGAATCTTTCTAAAGATCATATTATTAGAGATAAATGGAAAGATGTACTGACAAGAAGCAAAGCTGCTGAAATTGAGGTAAATTTTTGCTTACTTTCTAAAATTGAACCTAAATCAATGAGTGAAGTGTGCAAGGATGAAAATTGGATAAAGGAAATGCAAGAAGAACTCATGTAGATATAGAAGAATCAAACTTGGGAGTTGGTCCCTAGATGAACTAACAAGAACATAATTGGAACTAAATGGGTATTTAGGAATGAATGAGAATGGAGAAGTTGTTAGGAAAAATGCAAGGATTTTGTGTAAAGGTTACTCACAAGTAGAAGGCACAAATTTTGAGGATAATTTTTCTCTTGTGGCTAGGATGGAAGCTATCATAATGTTTTTGGAATTTGTAGCACAAAGATTTCAAGATCTATTATATGGATGTGAAGTCTTCTTTTTTATGGAGAATTGGAAAAGGAGGTTTAAATGTAACAACCGGGAGGTTTTTAGTTGTCAAATCAACCAAACATGATATGCAAGTTGAAGAAGGAACTGTATGGTTTGAAGCAAGCTCCCAGAGCTTGGTATGCAAGATTAGATAGGTACTTGATATAGCAAGCTTTTAACAAGGGCTCCATAATCTATAATAATATTTACTTTAAAATTGAGTAAAAGATCTTGATAGTAGTTGTGTATGTGGAGGATATTATCTTTGGTGGAAATGAGGCTATGTGCAAGAAATTTGTTGAAGATATGTAGAAATAATTTGAGATGTCAATATTTGGGGAGATGAATTTCTTTCTTGGACTACAGATTAATCAAACAGATAAAGGTATTTTCATTTCACACTTTAAGTATGTCAAAGAAATGTTGAAGAAGTTTTGAATGGATAAATTTGGAAACCAGTATGTACTCCTATGGTGGCTGGTTGTAAATTAAGAAAAAATGGTGATTCACCTAAGTCCGACAAAGCAAGTATAGATCTATGATTGGTGGACTACTATATTTAACGACTACTAGACTAGAATATCATGCATGGATTTTTTCTTGTTGCTATATTTCAATAAGATCCTAAAGAAGCACATGTTGCAATAGTGAAGATAATATTCAAATATTTAAGAGGTACACTGAATTATGGTTTGTGGTATCTTAAGGATACTAATTTCACGTTAAATGCTTATATGGATGCAGATTAGGCTGGTTGTGTTGATGGTCATGGGAAAAGTGCAAGTGTTGGTGCATCCTTTCTTGTATGTGGATTGGTATCATGGCTAAATAAGAAACATGATTCAAGTTTTTTATCCAATACAAAAGCTGAGTAAATTACAACAACATCATAATGTATGCAGGTATTATGTATGAGGAAAATTTTGAAGAATATTAGAGTTGTATTGATGAACCTATATCTATCTTTTCTGATAATACAAGTGCAATAAACATTTCAAAGAATCCAGTGATGCATTCAAGGACAAAAAATATATCTATAAGATATCACATTTTGAGAGAAAAGGTTATGGAGAATGAAGTAAATCTTGAGTATGTTCCTACAAAGGATCAAATTGCTGACATATTTACTAAGGCTCTTCCTAAGGATACTTTTGAGTATCTTTAGGAGAAGTTGGGGGTTATTTCCCATCCTTTCTTGAACTAGATGCATATAGAGGTGCATCAGTCTAGTGGATCTATGGATATATTTATTTTCTAGACTGATGTGGTGGCTACCTTTTTGGGGAAGTAGGTAGTATCATATGTTGTTATTGTGTCACTGAGTCAAGTGGGTGTACTCCTAAGGGGGAGTATTTAGAGTAGGTAATTTTGGTTCAATTTCAAAGAGGGAGAAAAATGCTAAACATTTTATCCTTTTCCATTGATGTCAAAGGGGGAGAGAAAGATATTTGAAAAACAAGAAGAAAAATAGAACTTATCTTCTTAGGGGGAGAAGATCATCTAAAGAAAAACACATGGAGCATTCAGAACTTTTGTGTGGTCTTTGGTGACTTTTCACATCTTTTTTTGCCACCAATGACAAAGGGGGAGATTGTTGCAAGAATGATGGTGTTTTCATTGATGTCCACAAGAAGTCTACTGATTGGTGTTGTCATTGATTTTAGCTATGGGAAATTTGTGAAAAGAGGAAAATAGGTTGTGCATGTGTAGTTGAGACCTTGAGGAAGTGTTGTGAGTATATGGAGCTATTCTTTTATTGCAGAAGTCTAAAGATAAGTTGGATTGGAGAAATGAGCTATGATGTTGGTTTCGGTACTTGGTTTCTAAGTTCTTTTGAGAAAATTTAGTAAAAAGAGTAAACTATGTTGTGCAAATGTTTATAATAAGCTCCCATATTTTCCTCCGCATTCTTTCTATGTTGATAATATGCCCATGTAGATCTTACAGGTTTTTCAAGGTTGATAGAGGTTGCTATATTCAGAAGTTGGGTTTCTAGATTATTGTGTAGTGTGAGATATTTTACCAGTGTGTGAATCAGTTGTTCAATGGTGGTTTTTTTGTCTAGGAGAAATGTATTTTCTCCACATTTATCCATTGATTGGATTTAGGTTGTATGTATTTGGGAAGTTTCTTATAATTTCTTTATCTCTCTGTGATCAAGTTTTTAGTTGATTTGGTGTAATATAGTATGAGTTTTAGTTATCAATATGCAAACAAGGGTTATCAGTTGTCTTGAGTTAAAGTATTTGTTGATGCGAAGCTTGGTTGATGTATTAAATGAATCTTAAATAGTTGTGGATTGTTTGGATTAAATTCATGTAAATTATGTTATCCAAAACTTTCAGCTTGATCTAAGGAAGTGTGTACTTATTATTTTTGGTATTTTGCATGGGTGTTGGTAGACCTTGTGTTTAACATTACGTGTGAGTCTTATGGAAGCATGTAGAAGTATATTGGGATCTATTTGGGTCCTAATTAATGGTTTATGTAGGTTTCCTTTTGTTCCTAACCACCACGGTAATATTTGGGTGCTGACCTAGTTTGAATTTGAATGTGTAATGGCTAGTGGTCAATATTGGAGAAATATTTGAGGTAGAGGTTGATATAAATATGAATGGTGTTAATACGAGAAAGGTAAGTAAAAAGTAAGAAGCAAGATAGATGCAAAGAGTGATGCAAGTAAAGTGTATGTGATGTGAATTTGAGCATAGCAATATTAAGGTTCTTGAAGGAAGTGAGCTAAAGGCATCTAAAATCTTTCATCTAAGACTACGAAAGTGTATGAAAAACTATGGTGGACTCCTTGTTGCATTGAGAAGTGTTTCTCTGTGTAACATTCTTCTTCTATATTCTTGTATTCTTTCTATGGTAGTGAGCCTTTGCTATGAGCCCTTTTTTGATAGTGCGTCCTATTATGGCAGTAAGCCTCTTTGTACCAATTTTTATATTACTTATATTGTGATCTAATCCTCATCGTGGTTTTTCCGTCATTGGGTTTTCCAAGTAAATCTAGTATTTTTTATTTGTGTGGTGTTGATATTTTAGTTTATGTTATTGGTATTTCATGTTTAATCATTTTAATAGAATAAGGGTATATTAAATGCTTGTGTATCTATTTACTGTTGAGGGTTTTTGAAGGTTTAATTTGCTACAGCTGATTCACCCCCCCTCTCATTAGTCTTGTTCATTTCAGCACAATATTGATTAGACCACACATATCTAAGTATTGGTCTGGTATTCTTTATAAGGAACTACTCATAAGGAGTCCTATAATAGTCTCATTATTGCTCATAAAAAACTAATTTTTGGTGTAATTTGTAACTATTTATTACATTAGCTATATTTGTAAAGCTATTTAATATAAAAAATATATCTATAGTGGTACACTTTGTTGGTATGTGGTGACTGATCATGTTATACTGTAATAGGTTTGGGATAGGGGTTACAGTAGGAGGAAAAACACGATTATTCGTGAGATTGTAATAGGTTTTGCACTAGATAATAAAAGTATTGGATGGCTGCGGTTTGGTGGATGTAGCCCAGATTGGGTGAACCACGTTAAATTCTCTGTGTTATGATTTATTCTGTGTATGTTTTAGTTTCTCTGTTTATTATTTAAATCTGCATTTAATTGTTAGATATCTGCCATCTCTAACCCTAACAAGTGGTATCAGAGCGAGTTGTATTTTTTATTATCGTCTATAGGAAGATCTCACGGTTGAGTGGGAGTCTCATGGTTGAGTGGGAGCAATAGCAGACGAGGGTAAGAAGGTTGAGAAGTTTAATGGGCAGAACTATCATTTATGGAAGATGCAGATGGAGGACTATCTCTATCAGAAGGATTTATGGCGGCCATTGGAAGGGAAAGCCAAGAAACCTGCGGCAATGTCAGATGAGGACTGGGAGATCTTGGATAGAAAGGCTCTTGGCAGTATTCGTCTATGCCTGGCACAATCGGTGGCGTTTAATATTACAGCAGCAAAGACAACTCAAGAGTTGATGGAAACCCTGGCGAAGTTATATGAAAAGCCTTCCGCTTCGAATAAGGTATTTCTTATGAAGCGTTTATTTAATATGAAAATGGTAGAAGGTGGGTCAGTTACTGATCATTTGAATGAGTTTAATACGGTCACCAGTCAATTAACCTCTCTAAAAGTAAATTTTGATGAAGAAGTTAGGGCTCTTTTGATTCTGTGTTCTTTGCCTGAAAGCTGGAATAACTTGGTAATGGCTGTTAGCAAATTTGTTTCTGGTTCAAATACATTGAAGTTTGATGATGTTGTTGGTGTTATTTTGAGTGAGAAAATTCTTAGGAAAAGCTCAGGTGGAACATCCACATCAGGCAGTGTTTTGAATGCAGAAAGCAAGGGCAGAACAAAGGAGAGAGGAAACAATTCTGGAAATCATGGGAAGTCAAGAGGAAAATCAAAGGACAGAAGGTCCCAATCTAGAGAAAAGAGGGATTGCTGGTACTGTGGTAAGCCAGGTCATTTGAAGAAAGATTGTTGGTCTCGAGAAAAATAAAGATGGAGACAACAAGGAAGGAAGAAAGAGGCAAATGTGGTAAGTAATAAATCTGATGAGGATGCTTTGATTCTTTCCCTTGATAATGCCGATGATTCTTGGGTATTAGATTCAGGGGCTTCATTTCATGCTACCCCCCATAGAAGTTATTTTCTTGATTATGTCCAAGGGGATTTTGGGCTGGTTTATTTAGGAGATAACGAACCCTGTCAGATTGTTGGAAAGGGAAGAATCAAGATTAAGTTGCAGAATGGGAATCATTGGCTACTACGTGAGGTAAGGCATGTTCCAAAGTTAAGCAGAAATTTAATTTCAGCAGGGCAACTAGATGATGAAGGTTGTGTTGTTACATTTGGTGATAAAAATTGGAAGGTCACAAAGGGTGCCTTAGTAGTAGCAAAAGGTGTGAAAGTAGGCACCTTATATCTTTGTACAGGACATACTATTCTTTCTACTTTAATTGTTATAGAAAAGGGTCAATGTTCAGGAACAGTTGCTGCAGTTAAGCAGAAAGATCATACAGTTGCTATGGACTCTGAATCAGCACTGTGGCATAATAGACTTGGGCATATGAGTGCAAAAGGTATGAAAGTACTTCATTCAAATAACGTTTTACCAGGTCTAAAATGTGTTAATATGGATTTCTATGAAAGTTGTGTCTATGGAAAATAAAAGAGAGTTAGTTTTCTCAAGGATGGGAAGCAAAAGAAAGATGAGAAATTGGAGCTTGTGCATACGGATGTATGGGGACCAGCTCAGGTATCTTCTCTCGGTGGCTCTCTGTATTATGTTACATTCATTGATGATGCAACTAGGAAGGTATGGATTTATTTCCTTAGGCAGAAATCTGATGTATTTGAAACTTTTAAAAAATGGAGAAGCTTGGTTGAGAATGAGGCGGGTAAAAAGATAAAATGTCTCAGATCGATAATGGTGGTGAGTATTGCAGCAAAGAGTTTGAAGATTATTGTTCCTCTAATGGTATTCGTAGGTAGAAAACAGTTCCAAGGACTCCACAAGAAAATGGAGTGGCTGAGCGCATGAATAGAACAATAATGGAGCGTGCACGGACTATGAGATTGCATGCTGGGTTGCCTTTAAAAATGTGGGCAGAGGCTGTAAACACTAATGTTTATTTAATCAATAGAAGTCCCTCTAATCCTTTGGGTTGTGGTATTCCAGAGGAAGCATGGAAGGGTAAGAAGGTGAGTTATTCTTTTCTCAAAACCTTCGGTTGTGAAGCATTTGCACATGTAGATTCTGAAAATAGAACCAAGCTTGATGCAAAATCAAAGAAATGTGTATTTGTTGGATATGGCATTGATGAATTTAGTTATAGGCTTTGGGATTTTGAAAAATCAAAAATTGTGAGAAGCAGGGATGTCATATTCAATGAAAAAGTGTTGTACAAAGATATGTTGCTGCAGCATGAGAAGAAAGAAAGTGATTATGTAGTGTTGGATGATATTCCCAACAATAATATTTTAGTGGTTCCTCATGCTAGGCAACAACAGCAGCAACAAATACCACAAACTCCTGTTAGACGATCTTCAAGGATAAGTAGACCTCCAGAACGATTCTCTCCCTCTTTGTATCCTATTTTGTTAACTGATGCTGGTGAACCAGAATGTTATGATGAAGCTATGCAGGTGGATACCAAGGTTCAGTGGGAGCATGGAATGAAAGAAGAAATGGACTCCTTGCTGGAAAATCAGACTTGGGATTTATGCAAGTTGCCTGAGTAAAAAGGCTTTACCAAACAAATGGATTTATAGGTTGAAAGAGGAGGATGGAGGTAAGAAAAGATTTAAAGCCAGATTAGTTGTAAAGGGATTTGCACAGAAAAAGGGTATTGATTTTGATGAGATTTTTTCTCCTTGTTAAAATGACTTCTATTCGTCTTGTTTTAAGTATTGTGGCTGCTGAAGATTTGCATTTAGAACAGCTTTGATGTTAAAACAGCCTTTCTCCATAGTGATTTGGAAGAGGAAATTTATATGGAACAGCCACAAGGATTTGAGGTCAAAGGTAAGGAGAAACTAGTGTGCAGATTGAAGAAAAGTTTATATGGCTTGAAGCAAGCACCTCGACAATGGTATTTGAAATTTGACAATTTTATGGCTGAGCAAGGCTACAGAAGGTGTAATTCTAACCATTGTGTTTATTTTAAGAGGTTGGATAATGACAGCTACATTATTTTATGCTTATATGTTGATGACATGCTTGTAGCTGGGTCTAACATGGATCACATCGATGAGTTAAAACAACAGTTAGCAAAATCTTTTGCTATGAAGGATTGGGGGCCAGAAACAAATTCCTTGGTATGAAAATTTGTAGAGATAGGAAAAATAGAAAATTGTTTTATCTCTCGGCTAATATGTTGAAAAGGTGTTGAGATTTCATATGGAGAATGCAAAAAGCTGTCAACACACCTTTGCCTAGTCATGTTAAATTGACTAAGGATATGTGTCCAAAGACACAAGAGGAGGAAGGAAAAATGTCCAAGGTACCATATGCTTCAGCTGTAGGCAGTTTAATGTATGCCATGGTATGTACTAGACCAGATATTGCACATGCCGTAGGAGTTGTTAGCAGGTATTTGAGTCATCCTGGAGTTGAGCATTGGAATGCAGTAAAATGGATTCTCAGGTATTTGAGAGGTACATCCAATAAGTGTTTATGTTTTGGGGGCTCTAATACTGATTTAAAAGGCTATGTTGACTCAGATTTGGCAGGGGATATAGATACCAGGTGGAGTACCACAGGTTATGTATTTACAGTTGGTGGGACAACAGTGAGTTGGATTTCTCGATTGCAGAAGGTGGTTGCTTTATCCACCACAGAGGCAGAGTATGTTGCTGCAACAGAGGCTGCAAAGGAGATGATATGGCTACAATTTTTCATGGAGGAGTTGGGAAAACAACAGGCTAGAAATTACTTGTTTACAGACAGCCAGAGTGCTATACATCTTGCAAAGAATTTTGCTTTGCATTCTAAAACAAAACACATACAATTGGAGATATCATTTCATTCGGATCGGGTGTTGGAAGATGGACAGTCAAGCCGCCAAGATACATACGATGTTAATTCACCGTGATATGTTTACGTATATGCGAGCTATGGAGAAGCCGAGCTCCTCTTCAGCCTTCGCTGGCCTTCGCTGTTGAATTCAAGCATAACAAAGCAAAATAGGTTCAAGGTCCTTATTTCCGGGAGTCAGGCGTTAGTTAGTTGTTCAGGATCGCCTAAGTGGGAGGCTGTGATGGTGGATTCTGACCAATCTCCAAGTGGGAGATTGTTGGTATGTATTTACCGGATCATGCCATATATCAGATAGCCCATGGTATATCAGACACCCTGCCTCCTGCCCCGCCGGGTCCAAGGGCCGGGCCCCGTGTGGGGTTCGGGGTGGCGTTCTTGAGAAGGGGTTCGAGGGCGCAGCCCCAAAGTAGGGTTCGGGGCGAGCCCCCTGCCATTTTGCATCGTCGGCGAAAAAGGAAAAATCTCAGAAAAAGAAAGAAAAAAGACTTTGTAAAACCCTAATTCTGGAAGCTTCTAAAAGCTTGTTAAAAGGGGTTGGGATAGGGGTTACAGTAGGAGGAAAAACGCAATTATTTGCGAGATTGTAATAGGTTTTGCACTAGATAATAAAAGTATTGGATGGCTGCGGTTTGGTGGATGTAGCCCAGATTGGGTGAACCACGTTAAATTCTCTGTGTTATGATTTATTTTGTGTATGTTTTAGTTTCTCTGTTTATTATTTAAATCTGCATTTAATTGTTAGATATCTACCATCTCTAACTCTAACACACTTTTCATGTACCACTTTGCAAGAGGCAATGACAATAATGTTCATATCTCCTTCAATTCTAAGCATGTGAAGTGCCATTCTTCCTTTATCAAAAATCAACTTCCATGAATAAGGGATACTACTAATGCTTGTTTTTGTAAATCTTTTCCACACCTTTTGTACCACATAAAATTTTATAATTAAATTTAAAAACCAAAAATTAATTTAGTACTATATTCTACTCTTTGAGAGGATTTACATAGTCAGGCTAAAAGTGCTAGTAAAATTTATTTATAAGAAAATATTCTACTTTGCTTGTTGTAGGGCTCTTAAAATTCAAGCAATTCAAGAGACACGCTAAGATAGTACATATTCTTAGCATTATTAAATCTGGTCTATAAAATGATAACCAAGTCATGATAAAAGAGGTGGTTAGGAGTCATATGTTAGAGTTTGGCCCTATTTTTTCAAGAAAAAATAGTAGGATCTTCCACACTCTACTCTTCTTAACAAACCATATTCCACATCGACAACCACACTATCCTATTACTACACCAAACCCTCCCTCTCCCAACCAAATGATAAATGTACTTGTACCTACTCCTCTTCTCCCTGTTTTATTTTTTCTCAATATTACTTTCTAGATTTTGTATCATCCTTGCCTATTCTTAGTTTATGGACTTTCAACTTCCTACCCCTAAGATAATTTATTTATTTTGAAATTATGTTTTCATCACTAAAATTTTTGCATACCATCATGCTTTACCTATATTTATTTTTCACACCCCTTTTACCACATAAGTAATAGCTAAAATTATATTAGAAAGAAAAAATATCACATATCAAAATCTATAAACAATTCCTAGTTCATGTTGCATGTATAGAAACAATTCATAGATCACAATAGATTGCTTTATGTAGAATCACATTGTATCCATGAAAAATAAATTCACACAAAATAATATATACAACACTTTTATGTATGTACAATATGTATTCATTATAATTAATAAATTATCCATTTATAAAATAAAGCTTCAAGATCAAAGACCAATTTATAAATGAAGTGCATCAATTACAAGCATAAGTGAAACAAAAGCTACAATGTTCAACCTCTAACCAATCTAAACACAATTATATTTTTTTTTATCATTGAATACAAAAAGATTAAAATCTCATATTGATAATATTCTAATTGGCAATGAATTCATGCAATCGGACATGATATTCTTATAAGATCCATTACGTTTTTATAGAGAATGCCTTTATACCAAGCATTAATCTTACGGTGGGGCTCTTCAAATTCAAGCAACTCAAGAGAGATCCTATGGTAGTACATATTTTTAACAAATAAAATGTGCTCTATAAATGAGTGGTTAACCATTTAATCTTCCATGTCCAGGAATCTGTAATAAATGATCTTATAATCACAATGTAACTCTATCACCTTTTAGATATGAGTCTACAAGATTTATTTGTAATTGTAAACAATAGTTAACCATTTAACCTTCCCTACCCATGAATCTATGGGTAAATATACTTTCTTTACCAAGCGGGTATGCCACTCTGTTGTAGACGAAGAATTCATCGTCTCTCACTTTGCACCAATAAGCAGGATGTACCGCCTCCTTTCTATTCAACATGGCGATAAATCATCTATCACAAACTCCCACATGTGAATGTCCCGAGAAAGTGTTCCATCTGGTATAACTACACGTACATGTACTGCCAACACATATGACGACTACCAGGGAAACACAGTATGCAGTGCATGTCCATCTTCATCTTCCAAGCTTTCCACTCCTTCCGGAAATGGCACAATTTTATTTAACAAGCAATAATTCAACAATTTAACAATGTTTTCTTGATGAATAAATGGCCTCAAGAATTCCCAACTGTGCAGCAGATTAGTCCATTCTCTGGAAACCCTCCTGTTGGTGTAATTAAAAGTCTTGTACCTTGTCCTAGGTCATAATTACACCTTAGTTAAGTTTACTTAGGGACCACATAGGAGGTTGTTGGAGATTTTCCACTTTTGGTGGACTTGACATGTCATTACCTCATCACTTCCACCTTTTGTGGACACATCATGTGATTATCTCTCCACCTTTTGTGGAGTGATAAGTTTTCCTAGTTGTCTCATGTCATAAGATTCTGACACTTGTCATAATCTTATGCCCTTCTATGTTCTCACCTTGGCTATATAACCAAGGGGTCTCCCATTTGTAAACAATCATAATCATAATCATAATCATAATCATCATATCAATGACATTGAATACAGTTTATTCTTGTCATACTCTTCTCTCTTTTCTTGTGCTTTCCATTTGGTCCATAGATCTTGGGTGGCAGCCATAGCCAATTCTAACATGGTATCAGAGCGGGTTGGGTGCCATTGGAGAGTCTTATTCTGAAGAGAGATCCCAGATCTGAGGAGGTTCCGTTCGTGGCTCTTTGTTGCAAGTTCATATCTGAGCTTGCCGGTGCAAATATAAGTTCACCATTGTGTCTGAAAGGTTCGAGATAGTCAATTTTTCCTTTTGTTTCGTCCAAATCGAACATACGAGGCCAAATCTACGAGGGTTTGAAGCTGAAGTGTGGTTGTCAAATCCAGAAGGTAGCTACAATTTTGGAGCATTTTGGGTCAAATCTGACCCTGCCATCGCGTCCAGAAGGGCCAAAAACCCTAAGATCGACTATCAATTTGTCCGATTCAGAGCAAGTCATCCGGTGAGGCAAAAAACAGCGCCCAGGTCATCATTAATTACTAGCGGTACGATTTTTCTGAAAAATTCAAAAAAAAATTCAATTGAAATTTTTAGAAATTTTTTTTAGAAAAATTAAATTCTGGCAATCGAAATTTCTTTGTAAAAGTTTTTTTATTTAAAAATTCAAAAATAAAAAATAGATATAAGAGTACCAGGGTACTCTGCGTACCCTGGACACTCACGGTACAGAGTGTACCATTCTGCCGAAGTACCGCAAAACAGCAATACAGTCCGTAGTGCCCGCCACGTGGCACGGGCGGACCTTGTGTCCATACGTCCCCGCGGGCTCCCCCACTACCGGCAAACTCTTCTCTACCGGCAGACGAATCAAAACTCCGGCCAGTGCACAAAATACCGGCACACTAAAAAATTCCGACGGTGGCCATCAATAAAGATTCCAGGAACCGAAGGCGAATATTCCATTGATTTCGACAGTGACGGGCCGCGGATGTCAAAATTAAGCCATCAGTGTGAGCATATTCCATCCGCAAGGCATATTCATTTTTTGACGGCCCCGAGAACGTCAAATTTAACCTAGGGAAATGATGATGTCATCATACGTCATCAGTGACGTCAGCAGTTGGTTTGAAAATTTTTGCCCCCTCACGAATTGCATTTTCATTTTTGCAGTTCATCTTTGAAGCCTAATATCTTGCTCATTTTAGCTCCTTTTTTCGAGCAATTTTTTTTTATTTGGGCTAGAATTTTGTGCTCTACGCACAGGTACAATTCATTTTTGGTTTTTATGCCTGATTTTTTTATAAATTGTAGATTCTCACAGGTGTTGCTGCTTCATCCTCATTTTGGGAACTTTGGGAGCTCATAACTTGCTCCCACGGTAACATTTTTATGTGCAATTTTTTTTGAAAGTGCATGATTTTTTGTGTATTTCTCAGTGGTATGATTAGATTGATCTCACTTTTTACCAAAAATTGTAGTTGATACTGTGGCCTATTTTGGCATTTGTAAGCACTAAGATCAAGTCTAGTTTGCTATTTTTGGCATCTAGCAACTGTAAATGCACTAAATATAAAGTGCCAAATCAGATATTGCTTAGGGGTTTCTTGATTGAGTGATTTGGGGGGGTCTCTTGGTGCATTGCTTTGATCTGTTTGCTTTTTCTCTTTCATTCTCATGGATCATTCTAAGGTTCCTTTGCTCACATCATATAATTATTCAACATGGCATCAAAATGCATGGAATATACTAATGATAGAATGCCACTCTCTATATGTTGAGAATAAGGTACCTAAACCTACTGATGATGAGAAAAAGTTAAAATGGATGATCAAACATGCCAAAGCTCTTGGGTGTCTTCGTAGAATAGTTTCTCAAGATTTGTTGTTCCATATTGAATCATGTAAAAATTCTCATGAAGCTTGGGAAAAATTGAAAACATTGTATGGTACAAAAGATGAAGTAAGAGGCTATCAAATTGATAATGATTTGATGAATCTTGATCCTAAGAACTTTGACAACATCCAAGACTACATCACTAAGGTTAATGATCTAAAATAGCAATGTAAAGCATGTGGAATTGATAAGAAGGACATCCAGTTGGTGTACAATACAATGAACAAACTTGGTCCTGATTATGCTTCTTTTGTTTCTAGCTTTCATACTCATAGATTGACTATGGGGTCTGCATACACTACACCTTCATTTGCATCATTTTCTGAGATGTTGATACATGAGTAGAAAAAGCTTATCTCAATGGGTCTCATCAAGAGTTCTAAATCTCAGGCATTGTTGGTTAGTCAAGTGAAAGAATCATAATCAGCTAAGAAACAGAAGAAAGTAAAGAATAATCAACATTCAGATCAAGTAAAGGATAATCCACATTCAGATCAATCAAAGAAAAAATCATCTTCAAAAGGAGAATCATCTAAGGAGAAACCTTTTTGTGCATATTGCAAGAAGGATGGACATGAAGAACATTATTGTTATAAGAAGGACATAGATGAGTTGAAGAATCTTCTCAAAAAGAATCACATTGATTTGCCTTCTAGAATGTCTGAATCTTCTTCTCCTTCTACTTCAAAAATAGTCTAAAAAGGACAAAGGTCAAACATCAGGATATAAAGGACAAGCTCTTTGTGCTCATTCAAGTCCAGGATCAGGGAGATGGCTTCTAGATTCAGGAGCATCTCATCATATGGCATCTTCACAGACTATCTTCTCTTCATTTCAGCCTTGTTCTATGTCTCCTATCTTAATGGGAAACAATACATACATGAGTGTAATAGGGAAGGGATCTATTAGCATTGAGGAAAATACTTTTCAGGATGTCTTGTGTGTTCCTCATTTTACGAACAATCTTCTTTCTATTTATCAGATTACACATGGTGGAGATGGGAGAACTGTGGAGTTCACTCCTGATTCGGTTATCATTCGTGACTTGGAGACTAGAGATGTCATTGCTACTGGGGTGGTTGATCATTCATCTTGGTTGTATTCCTTTGCACAGTTTGCTTCTAATGATGACGATGTTCCTTCGACTATTGATCACAACCATGATTTTGAGGAGACATTTGGCTTTTTGAACTTGGGCATACTCACATCAGATCCAGCCCTTAAGCCATGCACTTCATCTCCTCCATCTACTGTTGTACTTGATGCTTCTTGCGATTCAATAGTTTTGACTCCTAGTGATTCAGTGCAACAGGACATACATAGTCTTTCGGATATGGCTACTTTGGATGGCTTCCTAATAGGTATTTTAGACTTGTTTGTGGAGTCTCATCTTGCAGATTTGGAGGACACCATTGATAGCATTCATCTTCTCTTTGATGAAGATGAACCTTGTTCAGTTGTTGTGAGGGAACACTTTGACCTTCTTGTTCATTCTCTACATGATCATTCTTCACAGATTGGCGTGAGTGTGGATTCTTTTGGACAACATTTGGAGGAGGCTTCTTTGTCTTCAGAAGGGATACCATTGTCTTTGGATTGTGCTCTACATTCTTCTCTACTAGATGTTGGATTTTCCTCTTCAGCAGTGTGGCCTAGAATGCCTAATTGGAGTGGTTCAGCTTTCGACATCGACATGGAGACACTTGAGCATGCTTCAAAGACATCATCATCCATCATCCATCTTCATGATATCCTGCATACATCCTTGGTTTTGCTTCTTCCCAAGGGGAGGAACGTTGTTCGGCACAATTGGATCATCTTCAGCATTCAATGTCGAGCTTCTACCATCATTGCAAGAGACTCAACATTGAAGGGGGGCTACCTTGCTTCTCTTCTACTTCTCTCTTATGGGGGGGTCTTTTTCCTCACATGGGGTTTTTACCTTCTCATTCTTCATTGAGAGCACTTCTATTTTGTATTTCATCTCTCTTTTGAGGGGGAGTTTTTCCCATGAGGTTTTCTCCCTTTCCTCATTTGTGAGAGATTGTATTGATTGCATTGTTTTTTCATGGGTACCTAACATGGCCTAGTATTCGGGACCCATCTTGCATTGTTTTCATTTGGGTACATTCTCCCTAAGTCCACTTAAGGGGGGGTGTTGGTGTAATTAAAAGTCTTGTACCTTGTCCTAGGTCATAATTACACCTTAGTTAAGTTTACTTAGGGACCACATAGGAGGTTGTTGGAGATTTTCCACTTTTGGTGGACTTGACATGTCATTACCTCATCACTTCCACCTTTTGTGGACACATCATGTGATTATCTCTCCACCTTCTGTGGAGTGATAAGTTTTCCTAGTTGTCTCATGTCATAAGATTCTGACACTTGTCATAATCTTATGCCCTTCTATGTTCTCACCTTGGCTATATAACCAAGGGGTCTCTCATTTGTAAACAATCATAATCATAATCATAATCATAATCATCATATCAATGACATTTAATACAGTTTATTCTTGTCATACTTTTCTCTATTTTCTTGTGCTTTCCATTTGGTCCATAGATCTTGGGTGGCAGCCATAGCCAATTCTAACACCTCCGAAAACGGATGACAGGGTGAATTGGAAGGAGAGGCAGTATACGCATCTCAACTACACGCTCTGGTATCGATTCCCACGACATCCATTCATGATCTTCCTCCTTTCTCTCTCCCTCTCTGTACTTCCGCTCTCTTTCCATGTTAGATGTAACAACTAGAAATGATATCCGTAGTGACTTGTTCTTAAAAATAAAAGAATTGATTGTGAATTTCCAGCCGATTGCTATTTGCTTTTGTATGCGCTTGTTTTGAGCTTAAATTGTGATTCAGAGGACTTACAAAATTAAAAAAATAAGCATCGTGACTAGTGATGATGTAAAAGAAAAACTACATATTAATTAGATGCTTATGTAAAATACCCCACAGTTTCTTGTTTTGTTATGATTGCTATTTCGGCAAAGAAGCTCATGAATTATGAATCGATATGTTATGGTATAAATTATAAATTGTATGTGATTATATACTAGCACTTGCATCTGGGAGAGGTGCAAGGAGTACGCCAATAGTATTATATAGTTACCTTCAATTTATGCCCTGGTTTTCCCATTAGTGTTCAGATATGATATGTTTGAAGGGATTATTGAGCCTTTCTATGCAAAACATTTTTATGAAATTTATATACTTGCAGCTAGTCTCGTAATTGCTTCCATGGCATATAAAGTTCATAGGGGACATTTAGACTACAACTAACAACCCTGCATCATCATCGAATACATTTATGCTATTATGAGCTTCCAATACATTCAATAGAAACACAAAATAGAAAATTGCAAAAAAATTCTTATGTGAAAAGGCCCTAATGTATAGAACATAGTTTGTTGTTCATACTACCTTCTTCAACTATAATTATTGATTCAACTAACTTCTCTGTGAATTTTTGAGGCCTGCAGGACTGTCCTTATAATAGGCTTATGAACTGACTTATAATAGGCTTATTTGGCCATTTACACACATCAATTGTACTGAGCTTGAGTGGGTGATCTAAGCTTCATTTTTTTACGAACAATATACACTTTTCTGCTAGGTGGAATGTGGAATTGTTGGGCTGATATGATGATTTGATTGTTTTGAGAAAGACTGCTCCGTTATTGGTTAATTGCAATCCTTAAGAATCCTCATGATTGATTATGCAGGTGAGAATGATTTTCAATGAAGCTTTGAGATTGTATCCCCTTGGGCCACTGCTAAGCTTCATTTTTTTCAGGCACAATATCTACTTTTCTACTAGGTGGAATGTAGAATGTCTGGACAATTTCATAAATAGAAACCAAAGTCTGCTTTGATTAAAGTAACCTAGAATCACACAGACATAGAGCAAATAATGTTTCATTACATTTTAAGCAGCTAAGATTGATGTATGAGCATGGCAACTATGACAAGGCTTCGAGTGGTAAGGACTGGTCACTGGAAATTGGGTTTATGCTAGTAATTTTATTTCATTTCTTTTAGTAATGGATGTTGAACCTTCTTTGTTGTCAACAATCTCCTTCTCATCTTTAGCAAACAATTGCAGTATATGAAAAATCGTGATATTAAGGAACTTGAGGTAAGAAGAGGACCATCTCTAGCATTTGTATGCCTAATGTACTGAATGAATTGAAAGATCTTGCAACCCAAAAAGACAAAAAAGATAGTAAATGATACTACTTTGGTGATCAAGAAAATACCCCAAAAGCTTTTCAAGTGAAGCTAAGAAGAATCAAATTGAGTGTCTTGTGAACCACAATGATTTATACTCAACCATTTATCATGAGTTCTCTGAAGCTCACCACTTTTTGAAAGTGTCAGGATGGCTGATGACATGTCAATTTCTAATTGAGACTCCTTTGGAAAAGCCTGTTTAAAACTCAAAAACAAAAGATAATGTTTGCTGAAATTTATCAGTAGCTAATAAGCTAAAAAATCCATGTAACCCTAGTGATGAAATGAGACTACAAACATATAAGAATCTTCATCCTGAGCGCCCAACACTTGGACTGTAATGCACACAAGATAAATCTCAACTTGATCACACATATAATATTGTAATGTTCTCGATCCTACAAACTTGTTGGCCGACCTCCTGGGAGGAAAATAGTGTTTTTAAACACTAATTAATTATATAGAATAATAATATTTTATTGAGGACAGCTCACTTGAGTCAGCGTGCTATTTTGAATTTGAAATTTTATAGTTTATTTATAGCCGATTGCCTGTGTGTTGGCAAGATAATTTATTATCTATAGTGATCAATTTCACTTCTTTTGCATCACGAATTTTGGACGCATTATTCTACCAAGTATCGCAAGGGGATGTAATTCAACTGGCATTGGCACTCAGGGTGGGTGTAGCTCCACTCCTGAGGAAATTCATGAGTTCATCTTCCTTCATTGGCTTGATTGTTGAGGCGGTAGGGGTGCAAATACATAGCTTTACTGATGTTACTAGACTGACAGACATAAATAAACAAACACAGAAAGTGCACAGAGTACGCATAGTGACAGCAATATAAACAGACAAAATTTAAACTTGCATATATTCCTTGTTTTCTTCAAAATACAAAAAATCAGAGGATATTCTATGATTTACATGAACAAAATAAAACTAAGCTATATGGACAGATGTCCAATACAAATGGTGCTACTCTCACACCAAAATACACAAGTTGCTACAATCCTGTAGCTACAGCTGACAATATGCTACTTCTGCTAAAACATTCTCTGTGTTGCTGCTATCACTGATCTGTGCTGAACATTCCCTTTTTCATTTGCTAGGGTCTTCTTCCAATCCAAAAAATATTCTCTCCTCTAAACTCCTATGAATACATTCTTTTTGTCTTCTATTAGCAAGCTCATAAAAAATGAGCGCTTCTTTCAAATTTCAAATTTACCTACCTTCATTAATTACTGGCAGGCTGCAACAGCTAATACAAACTCAAAAACATGTGCCTCTTTTCAAATTCAAATTTATCTACCATATTAATTTCTGTAGGATACGTTGGCAACAAGTTGGGGTCTTCATCTGACGTGGGGGCTGAGTTGACAGTTCTGCTGATTGCAGAATTAAATAATATTCCAACACTCCCCCTTAATTTGCAAGTCAGTTTTCAATTGGATGTTTCCTTCTGGAGCTAATCTCCGAAGCTATCTATAATGCCAAGCCTATCTCTTAGGCGTTCAAAACTATCTTTAGGCAATGCTTTGGTGAAGATGTTGGTGAGCCGCTACTCGGATTTGCAATATTGCAATTCAATCTCACCTTGTTCTACCAACTCCCTTATGAAGTGATATCGGATCTTGATGTGTTTGCTTCTTCCGTGGAAGACTGAAATCTTTGTCAATGCTATTGAGGACACATTGTCACTGATCCGGGGGATAATTTTTCAGTGAAAATTGAAGTGTTCCCAATGCTCCAGATTTCAGCTTCATTAGAAAGAGAACGACGTCCTGGTTCCAACGCAACTTGAACGGGGCGAAAAGGACTCCGTTTGTACAAGTTACGGCCAGTCAAACTTCCAGTCAAACAGGTTCAGGGGCGTCCAGAAGGCGGAAAAAATAATCATCTCAGAAATCGACGGAATCAGCGTCATCGCGAAGAGCTCGTCGAGACGATTCCGACGGCGTTCGTTTCGTCGAAATCCGACATCGCATGCTCAAGATACAAGCAGTCAAAGTTTTGAGTTGACTTTCTAGCTGATTGTACGGATGATGACGTCAGCATATCGTCCGTACTGTACGGAATCCATATGGACAAATTCGGCTAAAACACGTGGCAGATGAGTCATCGGTACGGATTAATCACAATGTGCCACGTGTCCGTCCGTACTCTGACGTGGCAGCATATGTGGCACCCAGTCAGCAATTCTGGCGAATAGCAGAGTGACACGTGTACAGCTGAGTCAGCGGATTCATCGAATAGGTGTTTACCACGTGGCACGGAGTCGGCAGTACGGTAGTCCTGGTCGGTAGACAGCGTGGCAGTTTCAGCCAGTAGGACTGTGACACGTGTCCTGAGTAGTTCGGCGTTCGGTAAGAAGTTTGTTTGGTTTACCAAAAATGTCTGACGGGTTTGGAACCCGTAACCTTCTCACTATCAACCAAAGCTCCGGCCGTTGCGCCCGTGAATGTCGGCCTCAATATACTGATGAGTGTGTGTGGTTTTGTTGAGAAATAGCGAAAGATTTTTTTGTTAAAAACGAACGGCCGGCGGTTTGAACCCGCGCCGGCCGTTCTACCAAAAGGATTTGCCACCATTACACCACGCAAGCGCTCTAATAATATGTAGAAGCGTGGTTCTTTTTAATGTAAATCTATTGACCGAACTTTATCAAAAAGGCTAAATAAGCCAAAATAGATCAAAACGCCCAAACAACCTATAACCAGAAGATTGAAAAGGATAAAATAGACAGGATACGGGCTGGTGAAGGAAGATATGCAATTAATTTGGTGGTTAAGCCATATTAGGCAAATTTCTTGTATAAAAGGAGGGGGGGTAGGCTTTGATTTGACAAGTCCAGGTGGAGAACGAGAGAATGCTCGAGAGATGATTTGCATTGTTCATGTATATCAAAGTAATGCTGTTCTTTTGATGTGCTTGAAGGGGATGATGCTGCCTCAATTGTAACTGAATTTGGAGCTAATCGGATCGGTCCTCCATTGGAGAGGGACCCGGAGACGTAGTCCTTAGGGACGAACTCCGTTATCAACTTTGGTTTCGTCTCTCTATTCTTCTCTCTTTTCTTTCTCAGTTTATCTTGGCATTTATTTATTTTATGTTATGTTCATTATTTCATTTGAGCATTTAATTTGTAATCATTTAAGTTAAACGTTGTAATAATCGATCTTTTACGTTAAGCATTCTGTAAGCAATAAGTCCTAGATCCTATATAGATCAAGTTGGTATCAGAGCTATGTATGTGGCTTGTATTGCAATTTGAATGCTAACGAGATCCAGGTTGCAACGAGGCGAAGGAGAACTTGAAGAATACAATCCAGAAATCGGAAGACGAAGAGTTAATCAACCGTCACAGATGGAAGAAAAAGAAGGTGGTCAAAGTTCAGAGCTTAGTGTCAAGGATTTCCAGAAGCTATTTCTTGACATGAAGGCAATGGTGGACGAACTTTATGCTGAAAAGAAGAAGCACGAAAAGGGAGATTCTTCAAAGCACAAGAAGCAGAAAGACACAGAGGGGAAAGCTCCAGAAATTCCTTCTCCTCCTTCTACTCCCCCTTCTTCTCCTCCTTCTTCTCCTCCTTCTTCTCCTCCTTCTCCTTCTCCTTCTTCTAATGTAAATCCATTTAAGAGCAAATCTAAGCCTGTAATTAAGCTTGATGTTAAATTTGAGTTACCTAAATACTGTGGGGAGTTAAATGCTGAGAAGTTAGACGATTGGGTCCAACAAGTAGAAGTATACTGTAGGATTCAAGGCCTAGTAGAAGATGCTTCTAGGATTCAATTAGCAACTCTCCGGTTGGGAGGTACAGCTCTCACCTGGTGGGAGAGTAAAACTCGTGAAGAAATTGCTCGCCATGGTCATGTTAATATGTCTTGGATGGAGTTTGTTGCTGCCCTTAGGAAACAATTCTACCCTTTAGGTTACATGCAACAGTTAACCATGAATTGGCAAACCTTTAGGCAAGGTAAGGGGCAGTCTGTCCAGGAGTATACTCATGAGTTTAGGAAACGGGCCATTGCTCTAAATGTTCCCTTGTATACCCAAGACACATTACTTAAGTATATTGGTGGTTTACATTCTTACCTTAGGCACACTATTTTGATGTTGAGTCCCAACAATCTAGACGAGGTGTCTGTTCAAGCTACTCATATAGAGTCAAGGGGTAAGAACACATTTAGTGATAACTTTTCTAAGAAGCCATCTAAGTTTGAGGGTAAGTCTAAAGGGAAAGACAAAGACAAAGATAAAGGCAAAGGGAAGAAACAGCTACAGCTAAGAAAGAGGGTGAGAAACCCACATGCTCCCATTGCAAGAAAGAGGGGCATGATGATTCGAGATGCTGGAAGCTTCATCCTGAGTTGAGGCCGAAAAGATATGGAGGTAATAAAGGCAAGAAGACTACTGCAGTGATTCAACAAGATCTTGGTTCAGACTCCGGAGATGAGACAAAGATTGTTGCTACCGGAATCCAAGGTAAAGGGAAAGGTATATCTCTCTCATCTGATGCAAGTTTTTCTAATGCCAGTGCAAGTACAAGTAAAGAATCTTCTCCTAAGGTTGATAAGCAAAGAAATGAATTGTTTCACATTCGTGTTGTAACAAAACATACTAAGGTTGATACTCTGTTTGATACGGGTTCACAAGTCAACTTAATATCTGAAGAAGTTGTAAAGAAACTTAATTTGGCTACAACACCTCATCCGAAACCATATCCACTTGGATGGGTTTGCAATGATGCACAATTAAAAGTAACTAAACAGTGTAAATTGAGATTTGCTATCACTGCAAACTTTGTAGATGAGGTAGAAGTCGATGTGGTCCCTTTGGATATTTGTGGGCTTGTGTTAGGGAGTCCTTATCTTTATGACAGAAAAGCAATCTTTTATAGGGGGGAGAATAAGTATCATCTTTTTAAAGATGGGGTAGAATACATTGTACGGGCACATAAGGTGAAGACTAATCTTACTTTGGTTAATGCTGGTCAAATGAAGAGGTTGGTCAACTCAAGTAAAAACTTTGTACTAATGCTTGTAAAAGCCAAAGAAGATGATAAATCTGAGGCATTCAAGGGGTGTGACCCAAAACATAAAACTGAAATGGTCAAGATTATTTCCGCTTATGATGACATGTTTCAGGAACCGAAGGGGTTACCACCCAAGAGAGAGATACAGCATGAAATCCAGTTACAGCAGGATGTGCCACTTCCTAATATCGGCATGTACCGTTTATCAGTTATGCAGAATGATGAAATTAAAAAGCAAGTTCAAGAGTTGGTGGAAAAAGGAGTAATTCGTCCTAGTACTTCACCTTGTGGTTCTCCAATTGTCTTGGTTCCAAAGAAAGATGGAACTTGGAGGATGTGCATCGACTATCGTGCCTTGAACAAGATAACGGTAAAGAACAGGTATCCTCTTCCCAGAATAGATGATTTACTTGATCAGTTAAAACATGCAGTTTACTTTACTAAGTTAGATTTGAGAAGTGGTTATCATCAGATAAGAATTGCAGAAGATGATATCTGGAAGACTGCATTTAAGACAAAACAGGGACTGTTTGAATGGTTGGTTATGCCTTTTGGGCTTTGTAACGCACCAGCTACTTTTATGAGAGTCATGAATGATGTCTTTCGTCCTTTTATTGATGATTTTGTCATAGTCTATCTAGATGATATCCTTGTATTCAGTCGAACTTGGGAAGATCATGTAAGTCATGTAAAGAAAGTCTTTGATGTATTGAGAAAAGAAAAATTGTATGTAAAGATGTCTAAATGTGAATTTGCTAAGACATCCTTAGTGTACTTAGGCTATGTCGTAGGGAGTGGTCAATTGAAAGTAGACCCTGCGAAGGTCGAAGCTATTGTAAAATGGCCTAAGCCAAGTACAGTCACAGAGGTCAGAAGTTTCTAGGTGCAGTTCAGTACTGGAGAAAGTTTATTGCAAACTTCTCTTTTATAGCATCACCATTACATGCATTAACCAGTACAAAGGCAACTTTTCAGTGGGGAGGTCCGCAACAGAAGGCTTTCGACACTTTGAAGGGAAAGTTGAGCACCGCACCAGTTTTGGCCTTACCAGATCTACATCAACCATTTGAGATCGAGACAGATGCGAGTGGGTTTGCCATGGGAGCAGTACTCATGCAAGGAGGTAAACCAGTTTGCTACCACTCTGAAACTTTTTCAGGAGCAGTAAGTAACTATCCCACGTATGATAAAGAACTTTATGCTTTAGTTCAGAGTGTTAAAAAATGGAAACATTACATAATGGGGAAAGAAACTGTAATCCACACTGATCACCAACCACTACAATATTTGCACTCACAAACTAAACTGCAACAAAGTAGGCACTTTCGGTGGATGGGTTTTCTACAACAGTTTCATTTGGTTATTAAGTATAAGAAAGGTACCCATAACAAAGTAGCAGATATGCTCTCTAGACCTCCTATGATGAATGCTTTGATAATCCTTCAGAATAGTTCTATGGTTCATGAAAGTTTTCAGGAACAATATGCTAATGATGAGAACTTTAAGGATATCTATGCTGCTTTAATGAATGGTAAACATGTAGAAGAGAAAGACTATTATGTGCAAGATAAACTGTTATATCACTTGGGTAAATTATGTGTTCCAAAGGATGAACAAGCACAGGTTATTAGAGAAGCACATACCTCATTGATTGCAGGACACTTTGGGGTAAACAAAACATTGACTCAGCTGCAGAAGTATTGTTATTGGCCTCATATGCAAGAAACTGTAACTAAGTATATTAGAGGTTGTGTTATGTGTGCAACTAGTAAGCCTAGTAACAGGAAATTGGGTTTGTACACACCTCTACCTGTACCTTCTCGTCCATGGGAAAGTGTATCAATGGACTTTGTTGGGGGGTTACCTATGTCTAGGAAGGGACATGATTATTTGTATGTAGTAGTTGATCGGTTCAGCAAAATGTGTATCTTAATGCCATGTAAAAAGCAAGTCACTGCTGAACTGACAGCTCATTTGTACTTTCAATTTGTATGGGTTCATTTTGGGTTACCTACTTCTATTGTATCGGATCGAGATTCTCGATTCTTGGGGGAATTTTGGTCAACTTTGTGGGGACTCATGGACACCAAGCTGAAGAAGAGTACAACCTTCCATCCGCAGACCGACGGACAGACAGAGGTTGTAAACAGGACAGTTGTGCATCTACTCAGAGGTTACTGCAGTAAGCATCCTAAGTTGTGGGATGAGAGTCTTCATTATGTGCAGCATGCCTACAACCATGCAGCACACTCTTCTACTAAGAGGTCTCCTTTTGAGACATGCTTTGGTTATGTGCCCAAGACACCGATGGATTTTGTTTTTGGCAAAGATGATGTTGAAGATGGACGCCATGATTCAGAGAAGGCTTTGAAGTTCATCCAGAAAGTCCAAGCAATTCATCAGGCAGTGGAAGCACGATTAGAACAGAGCCAAGCAAAATACAAGGTTCGCCATGACAAGCATCGCACTGATCATCATTTTCAGGTTGGAGACAGAGTTTGGTTACATATCAGCAAGGAAAGGATGCATCCAAGCAAAGCAAGATGGATGGAGATTGGTAAAGTGAGGGAACTTTACCCTCACTTACTTTCCAAGTAATCAAGCTTTCGGAGGTCCTAAAGCTCTCCAGTGGGGAGGCCTGATCCGGGGGATAATTTTTCAGTGAAAATTGAAGTGTTCCCAATGCTCCAGATTTCAGCTTCATTAGAAAGAGAACGACGTCCTGGTTCCAACGCAACTTGAACGGGGCGAAAAGGACTCCGTTTGTACAAGTTACGGCCAGTCAAACTTCCAGTCAAACAGGTTCAAGGGCGTCCAGAAGGTGGAAAAAATAATCATCTCAGAAATCGACGGAATCAGCGTCATCGCGAAGAGCTCGTCGAGACGATTCCGACGGCGTTCGTTTCGTCGAAATCCGACATCGCATGCTCAAGATACAAGCAGTCAAAGTTTTGAGTTGACTTTCTAGCTGATTGTACGGATGATGAAGTCAGCATATCGTCCGTACTGTACGGAATCCATATGGACGAATTTGGCTAAAACACGTGGCAGATGAGTCATCGGTACGGATTAATCACAATGTGCCACGTGTCCGTCCGTACTCTGACGTGGCAGCATATGTGGCACCCAGTCAGCAATTCTGGCGAATAGCAGAGTGACACGTGTACAGCTGAGTCAGCGGATTCATCGAATAGGTGTTTACCACGTGGCACAGAGTCGGCAGTACGGTAGTCCTGGTCGGTAGACAGCGTGGCAGTTTCAGCCAGTAGGACTGTGACACGTGTCCTGAGTAGTTCGGCGTTCGGTAAGAAGTTTGTTTGGTTTACCAAAAATGTCTGACGGGTTTGGAACCCGTAACCTTCTCACTATCAACCAAAGCTCCGGCCGTTGCGCCCGTGAATGTCGGCCTCAATATACTGATGAGTGTGTGTGGTTTTGTTGAGAAATAGCGAAAGATTTGTTTGTTAAAAACGAACGGTCGGCGGTTTGAACCCGCGCCGGCCGTTCTACCAAAAGGATTTGCCACCATTACACCACGCAAGCGCTCTAATAATATGTAGAAGCGTGGTTCTTTTTAATGTAAATCTATTGACCGAACTTTATCAAAAAGGGTAAATAAGCCAAAATAGATCAAAACGCCCAAACAACCTATAACCAGAAGATTGAAAAGGATAAAATAGACAGGATACGGGCTGGTGAAGGAAGATATGCAATTAATTTGGTGGTTAAGCCATATTAGGCAAATTTCTTGTATAAAAGGAGGGGGGGTAGGCTTTGATTTGACAAGTCCAGGTGGAGAACGAGAGAATGCTCGAGAGATGATTTGCATTGTTCCTGTATATCAAAGTAATGCTGTTCTTTTGATGTGCTTGAAGGGGATGATGCTGCCTCAATTGTAACTGAATTTGGAGCTAATCGGATCGGTCCTCCATTGGAGAGGGACCCGGAGACGTAGTCCTTAGGGACGAACTCCGTTATCAACTTTGGTTTCGTCTCTCTATTTCTTCTCTCTTTTCTTTCTCAGTTTATCTTGGCATTTATTTAATTATTTTATGTTCATTATTTCATTTGAGCATTTAATTTGTAATCATTTAAGTTAAACGTTGTAATAATCGATCTTTTATGTTTAAGCATTCTGTAAGCAATAAGTCCTAGATCCTATATAGATCAGTCACAATGAATGACTATGTTGTCAATTTGTTGTTGCTGTAAATCTATAAGCATCCTCCTCAACCAAATAGCCTGACAAGCTGCTACATTTGCCACTATGTATTCTACTTCTGTTGTGCTGAGAGAGACAATCAGTTGCTTCTTTGATGCCCATGAGATTGCACCCAATCCTATGTTGAAGACATAGCTAGATGTGCTCTTTCTATCATCTACATTTCCTACCCAATCACTATTCATGAAACCATCCAACTTAAACTCATTAGTTGCTACATACAAAATGCCATAATCGATTGTTCCATTAACATACCTCAAAATCCTCTTTCCTGCTTACCAATGTGTTTCTTTAGGTTCCTCCATGAACCTAGATATCAAGCTTACCGCATACATTAAATCAGGCCTAGTTGATATCAAATACATCAAAATTCCAACCATGCTTTTGTAAAGGGTTGGCTTCACTTCCTTACTGCTGTCAGTCTTGCGCAGTTTTAGACCTGTAGCTGTCAGTGTGGGGGTAGGTTTGCTATTATTCATTTTGAACCTTCTTAAAATCTATTTGGCATAGTTATATTGTGAAATAAAAATGTCATGTTGTGTTTGTTGAACTTCTATCCCTAGAAAATACTTCAACAAACCTAAATCCGTCATCTCAAATTCATTTTTCATCACCTCCTTAAAATCAACAATTCTACTATTACTGTTATTAGTAAAAATCAAATCATCTACATTCAGAACAACAATTAAAATATCACCTTTAGCTGATTTGATGTAGAGTGTGGGCTCACTGTTGCTCTTGCTAAATCCATTGCTCAACAAATAAGCATCTATTCTATTGTACCACGCCCGAGGTGCTTCTTTCAGCCCATAAAGAGCTTTTCAGAGCCTATACACTTTGTCCTCTTTCCCTGGGACTTCATAGCTAGGTGGCTGCTCCACATACACTTCCTCCTTCAGCACTCCATTTAAGAAGGTTGACTTTACATCCATCTGCATCACTTTCCACTGATGTTGTGCTACAACTGCTATGACTGTCCGCATTGTTTCCAACCTTGTAACTAGTGCATATGTCTCATCATAATCAATACCGGGCTATTGTTTGTACCCTTTGACAAGTCTTACCTTGTGTCTTTCAATTTTCTCTTCTGCAATACACTTGGTCTTATAGACCCACTTCACTCCAAGCACTTGCTTACCCTTGGGTAACTTGGTCAACTCCCGTGTTTTGTTCATCTCTATAGCCTCCAACTCTTCATCCATGGCCTTACACCACTTATCTTCTTTCACCGCTTCCTCAAAATGTGTTGGATCACTATACGAAAATAGTGCAAAATCCAAATTGTTATCAAAATCAGCATGTTGTGTGTTGTCATAGATCTCCTTCACACTCTTTGTTTTACTTGGCATCAATGATGCGAGTGTAGGATCTGAATTTATTTCTGAATTGCTGCTACTCTGACCTTTGGAGCTACTGTACTGCTAACTGTTGGAGCTATTGCTCTATTGAATTCTAGACCTGCTAGTCTACTATCCCTGTTCACTGCTGCTAGACTGTTGTCTCTGTTGAACATTGCCAGATTTATTGTTTTGTTGTAGATCATCAAAGTTACTATTTTCCAATGCTCTATAGTGGTTTCTTGCTGAGATATTTCTCTCTTGAGCTCCACCTATGTTGCTATCATCTACAACTTCTTCATCATGAAGAGGTGTTGTAACTAAAATACCTGTGGTGTCACCCACCATTCCATCCCATGCTTCATTCTCAATGAATATTACATCTCTATTAATCACTACTTTCTTGGTGATGGGATTGTACAATTTGTAGGATTTTGACTCCTCACTTAGCCTATGAAGATGCATTTTTCTCCTTTACCATCAAATTTTTGCCTCTTCTCTTTTGGCACAAGTGTGTATGCTACACACCCAAAAATTCTCAAGTGCTCAACACTCCATCTGTTGTTTGTCCATGCCTCTTGTGGAATCTTATCATGGACAGCTTTTGTAGGGCACCTATTTATTATATAGACTGTTGTTGCTATAGCATCTCCCCAAAATATGTGTGACAACGCTTTTGCCTTCAGCATACTTGCTACCATATCTTGAATGGTCCTATTCTTCCTTTCTGCCACTCCATTTTGTTGTGGGGTATACCTAGTTGTGAATTATTTGTGAATGCCCTCATTCCTACAAAATTTTAAGAATTTATTGGAGATGTACTCTCCCCCTCTATTTGTTCTAAGGGGTTTGATATAGTGACCGCTCTCCTTCTCAATTGTTGCCTTAAACCACTTAAACTTCTCAAAGGCTTTTGATTTGTTTTTCAAGAAATAGACCCATATTTTTTTATATAGTCAACTATGAAAGTCAGGAAATATGTATTTCCTCTTAAGGTGGGGGTTTTCATGGGTCTACACAAATCTAAGTGCACTAACTCAAGTGGTGCCTTTGCTCTCCTAGAATACCCAGATTGGAAAGGTCGCCTATGTTGTTTTCCTAAAATGCAAGCCTCACACTTGCCATCGGGTTCTACAATGGACGGTAAACCCCTAACCATACTTTTTCTAGACAATAAACTTAAACTTGAAAAGCTTAAGTGCCCCTACCTTAAATGTCATAGCTTGGATTGGTCTTTGATGACTGTCTTGAATGCAGACTACTGTTCAACCACCGACTGTTTTGAAACTGCTATCAGTGCCAATGAACAATACTATTGCTTATCGTCTACTGTTTCTGTCACATACACTATGTGCATCCTGGGAGGAAACATTCTGATTCTCGTCATTTGCACTGCAACCATCACTCTTTTGCTACCTCCTTTATCAAATATCTTGCATTCTCCATTCTCTATCAGGGTCTTGTAACCGTTTTGGACTATTTTCCCAATGCTCAATAGGTTATGTTTTATGCCGGGGACATAATAGACATCCTAGAGTTGTTGCTTCTCACCATTCTTGGTTTGGATGTTGACTACACCTTTTCCAATGACGAGAACCTTCTCATCATTTCCCATTTTGATCTCAGTTTTTATACTATTGTCAATGGAAGTAAAGAAATTCTTGGTACCACTCATGTGATTGCTACATCCGCTGTCCAAGTACCATACTTCATCATTGCTATGCTCAGCAAGGTTGCAAACAATGAAAACATGTGACTGTTTGTCATTTTCAGCTTTGTTCTCATTTGCTATATTAGTATTTTGGCCTCCATGGTCACATTGCTTCTTTCTACATTCACTAGCATAATGGCCATACTTGTGACAGTAATAACACTGCACATTGCTCTTGTCACTCCTTTGATTGGAACTATTGTTCATACTCTGGTTCTGGTTTGCTGATAGTGAGCTGCTCGTCGACTCTGTGCTGTCAAAACCTCCTCTTCTAGAATTGTTTTTTCCTTTGCCTCTTTGACCTCTTCCTCTATTATTTCTTCCTCTTCCACGACCTCTTGCATTGGTTTGAGCTTTGAATGCTTGCTCTAGGGAAGGAGCGGATCTGTTCAACCACTGCTCATGAGTTTGTAGTGAACCCATCAACTCAACTATGGTCATTTGAGACAAGTTTTTTTCCTCTTTAATGGAAACTGCTACATAGTCAAATTTAGTAGGCAGATTTCTTAGGATTTTCTCAACAATCCTTTGCTCTTCCATTGTTTCTCCATTGACTCTCAGCTGATTTACCAAGGTTGAAATATTAGTGTGGAAATCTGAAATGGACTCATTATCCTTCATTTGTAGAGTCTCAAAGTTTCTTCTTAAGAGCTGCAACTTAGTTAACCTCACTTTGTCAGTCCCTTTGTAGCTATTTTGCAATATATCCCAAGCTTGCTTTGAGTAATTTACTGCTGCAATACATGGGAAAATAGCCTCACTCAAGGCTACTTCAATCAAACTGAGGGCTTTTGCATCCTTCATTCTTATATCTTTCAATTGATTTTTTTTGTGCATTTGAAAGGGCTGCAAATGCATTTGGGTCTATGATATCACTGAATCCATTTGTGACCAACTCCTATAGGTCATTTGCAACTAAGATGGTTCTCATCTTCTTAGCCCATATGTCATAATTTTTTCCATCAAAATGTGGTGGCTACTGCTAACCTTTGTTCTCACCTCCTTCCATATTTCTCAACGTCAAATTTGAGAAAAAACTTAATACTCAGATAACCTAGGGTTTAACCCACAATAAATAAATTGACTAACTTGACTATCCGCCCAGCAAAACAGGGTTCTGATACCACTTTGTTGGGGTAGAAGGGGTGCAAATACACAACTTTACTGTTATTACTAGATTGATAGACAAAAATAAACAAAAATAGATAGCGCATAGAGTATGCACAGTGACAACAATATAAACAGATAGAATTTAAATTTGCATATATTCCTTGTTTTCTTCAAAATACAAAAATTCAGAGGATATTCTTTGATTTACATGAACAAAATAAAACTAAGTTATTTGGACAGATGTCCAATACAAATGGTGCTACTCTCACACTGAAATACACAAGTTGCTACAATCCTGTAGCTGCAACTGACAATACGCTGCTTCTGCTAAAACATTCCCTTTTTCATCTGCTGCTGCAGGGTCTTCTTCCAATCCAAAAAATCTGCTTCTTGCTCTAAACTCCAACCAATACATTATTTTTGTCTTCTATTAGCAAGCTCATGAAAAATGAGCGCTATTAATTACTGGCAGGCTGCAACAGCTAATACAAACTCAAAAACATGCACCTCTTTTCAAATTCAAATTTGTCTACCATATTAATTTCTACATGATACGTTGGCTGGAAGTTGGGGTCTTCATCTGACGTGGGGGCTGAGTTGACAGTTCTGCTGATTACAAAATTAAATAATATTCCAACATTGATCACTTACATGTTAGCAATCCTTCGATCTGTAGGCAGAAGTTAGTTGTTATATGAGACAATTAATTAACCAGGTCAATCCCGCCAAGAACCATTCCAAACAACGATCCAATTGTTAGAGCCCGTCTAGGCCCAAGCATCTAAAGAAGAGCAACCCAAGAGCGATCTGGCTGAGCCTATCGGCTCTAACTGAGTGCACAAGCTAGAACACCAATCACTCATTTGAATTTGGGAGGGAGTCGATCATCAAGCATCACACACAATTGTTTGCTCACACTGGTATCATCTCGCACGCATTCAACATAGGACTACCGTGGGCATTAGCACCATCCTTGCGGTTGATCACAAACAGTATAATCCACACGGACCTTTGATTCACTTGCGATTGCACACCTACAAATTCAGCATCTGAAGCAACCAACACCACTACTAAGGGCGGAGGTTGCTGAGAAGGATAATCGCTGCAATCCAATTAGTAATCACCTTTGTATTTCATTAAAATCGATCCTAAATGGATTTTCAAATTGTATGAACTGTGGTGTCAGATTATATAATTTCAGTTGTTTCAATCTCTATTGGATATTGCTTGTGTGTTACAAATCGATCTCTGGAAACTGGTTTTTTCTGATAATTTGGATTAGCAGTGTTAGTTTTCCTCTCAGATTTGTGCAAAAATACTACAAATATTGACATGCGAAATGAGAATCCTTAAAAACAAAATAATGCATGTATTGCATACATTTCAAGATGAAATTATCAGTGGTCAAATAAAAAAATATATCAGAAAAATTCCATATAGATACAATGAAAATAGATGCAATATTTCATGTCAGAACCTACATTCTACCAACCATGGAAACAATGAAAGCGAAAGAAAATATCATATTAGATATCATGGAAAATTTGAGAGCATGAAATAGAACCTTTGGAAACTACATTTCCATGTAAAAGACAAAAAAGCAGTAAAATATGGTTTTTACAAGACTATATCAACACTAATAAAAAATCTAACGAAATAATCTAATATCTACTAAATTCCCATTTCCAATATATAAATACAAAATCACATTTCCAATATATAAGTATATAAGCAGCAATATAAAATTTCAAATCTACTCCATGCAAAAAGTAGAGAAAAGACTGTAAAAAGAATGTATACCAAGAAACATAAATTAGTAAATGCAGCAAGGAAGTCGTGATCCAATACATTTCTGCTACTATGACCTTGCAATACGCAAAATCGAAAAGTGCAAGGAACTTCTCAAGTGAAAAGGCCCTAATGTATTTGATCCAGGAAATAAATTACAACTATAAAACATAGTTTGTTGTTAATACTGCCTTTTTCAACTACAATTATTGATTGAACTGACTTCTGTGTGAATTTTTGAATCGTACAGGACCAATTATCAGACATCATCACCTCCTTGTAATAGGCTTATGAGCTTACTTATAATAGGCTTATTTGGGCAGTTGTTTGTACTATACTTGACTGGGTGATTTAAGCTTCATTTTTTTTAGGCACAATATTTGCTTTTGTGATGCACCCCTTTACACTGACATAATACAATGGGGTTGCAAACACCATGCAACTATCAAGGAATAGAAACAAATTGGTAGTAGGGCATTAATGGTATGTATAACTAATTTACATTATGTAGGCATTGGGATGTGCATGGACACTTTAAAAATTGAGTATAAGATGTAAATACAAGCGTAAGGTTATAAGACACCAAATTTATGAATTATATATGTTAATTTCAAAAAAATTGTGCATGTCATTTCAAGGAAATTTTACATTTAGACATGATTACTATAAATCATTCTTGGACTCTCCAAGTCAATAATAGATCACACATGGATCACATTTTAAAATAAAATACAAAAGTGGGCATCATGTAGTAGTCCATAATACTGTTGTAGTATACCACTCTAAAATAGAGCTTATCATGATCCCTATGATAGAGGTGAATATATACATAAAAATTAGAAAATCCTACACATAGGACTTGTTCTAACTTGGGATTATGCATTGTTCAAATTTACTCGCCTAACTTAGCTCTGCTTTCAATTTTTATAGATGGTTTCTTATTGATTTATTTTTACAAGGCATTAAATATTGGCCTTCGTGATGCCTTTGTTATATGTAAATAATTCAGAATATCAATGAGCATCACACCAACTTGTATAAATGCCAACCCAATGTATACCCACTTAGTATGTAGCTGAAGATGAGGACAATATAAATGAACAATTACTGTTAACATCTCATGCACAAAATTGTAGTCAATTAAGTCTAAAAGAAATGGAGTGAAGTATTCTGGTCCATAACTAACATTGACTATTGTGTGACTATCCAACTACATTCAAGGAGTATGGTATTTGCACAGCTAATTGATTGGAACCTTGTATTTATTTCTTGATTTTGTTTCAATTTGTTGGAACCTTTTAAACAATCAATTAAATATTCTATATTCTATCACATTTTCTTTTCATGAACAGTAGACACTGTAAACTTGAAAAAAAACAAGTGGTGGAGGCGTAGGTAAGACATGTAAATTGTCTGATAAAATTACCTTATAAAATGTGAGGCATAGAAAACAAAACTACATTTAGTAGGTGTGACACCTTATCACTCTAATAAGCTCATAGTCCACATTAATCTTTGTTGATGGGCTGAAATGTCTTGTCTATACTCCCATAATGCAATTGCATGGGAAAAATTAAACCATCCACGTGTCTTGACTAAGTTCCAACAACTCAAACCTTCCATGTGTCTTGATTAAGTTCTATTTTTTGCATGCATATTTAATATGGAGGATAGGGGGAAGAGGGGAGAGGATTCAGAGACAACCCATTCTTGTGATGGTTTGACAAAGTTGGAACATAGCTAAAGTGAATACCAATGAAGGATGTGTTGCATACAACCCACTCATTTGATCATAGATACCCACAAGGAGTAGTACGATGCTAGGTCATTCCTTTCTAGAGTTGAAGCATGTTTCATATTTTAGTTGTATGTGGGAAAATCCCTCCCTTCTAGAGTTGTTCTTAGGAGATTACTATAGAAATCTTTGCTCCACAAATTTCTATTGAAAAGTAGCATTTTTCATGTATGGTTTCATCACCAATTCTTCTCCTGGCTATTGTTATGTCAAGTCCTTGGTCTTCTCTTTGCAAATAAAAAATAAATTAAGCAATTTATTTTATAATTAAACTACTTATATTAAAGTTCAGTCAAGAACCAAGAGTGTTAATTACTCAGATATAATTGTCACTATTACTATCATTGGTGGTGCAGTTACCCTATTTTTGTTATTGTGGGTATGGATCTATAAATTGGGAAAGGGTGGAAAAGAGGTACAAAAGGATGAGATTTTAGACTTTTTGGCTAGCTTGCCTATGTGTTACTCATTCGAGGACTTGTAGAAGGATGATGATTTAGACTCTCTGGCTAAATTGCATTGTTTCAATATTTTTGGTAGAGTGAGGTGAACCAAAACTAATCTCGATTTTTGTAGATTTTAAATGAAAGAGAGAAGAATTGAAACCCATACTAAATCTGTAAGCTTAGGTTAGAAGAACACAAATAATTTTACTATAACCTCCTACAAGTTTTCAATTTGTAATAGAGATTGTGTGTAGAACACATTAGAAGGAATTAGCACAACCAAAATAAAAATCCCAGATTCACAAAGTGCATAAGAATAAATTTTGCGTAGATATAAAATTAGATGGAAAAGGAAATATATGCAATGCATATCTGGGGAAACGGTTAGAGTTTGTAGAAAAATATTACGAAACCCTACAAAACAAAACAAAATTAAATGAGACGAACTGAAACCAATCTCACTATGGCTACTACTTCAATCTATTCATAGTAAATGAAACCCAAAACATTACCTCTAGATTTTGCACAAATTGTGTCATGTTGTGAATGATGGTCATGAGCAGGAACATACAGAGTTTTCTTTCAAGCATGGGGCGAGGAATGTTTCACAGTCTGAAGCAGATTAATAACAAATATTGTTCATCTTGAAGTAGCTCTGTAGTAGGTTGATAGAAAACATTGGCGGTGTTCAAGCAACTCTATTGCAGGTTCACTGAACATGAGGTGGGTTTACAGATATCCGACAACAAGGGTAAAAATTAGGATTAAAAAACATTGTTTTACCTGTTGTCGATAGTCTTGTTTTCTGGGAATCTTTTCCAGTGTCAGACCATATATGCGATGTGAGACAACTTCTTGGCTAGAAGCTCACGCAAAATATAGCTTATCAATGAAAATATATTTTTATTAATGGCAATTTTAATGCAAGAAGCACATGAGGGTGATTGGAAACCACCAAACTGGAAAGGGAGAATGGTGTATTTGATTATAAGCCAAATACCTTCAACCAAAAGTGTAGTGATGATAAACATGGATATGGTAGTTTGAAAGTTGAATGAGAGGAAAACATATTGTTTCTAAGTGTTATGATTAGAGATCACAAAGAAAAAGTTGATTTTTTTTAGAACATGGTGTGCTGAAGGTCCAGACTCTTCTTGAAGGTGTAGGATAATGTCATGGCATACCTAAGGAAGTGAAGGTTACCCATTTCTAGAGATCAAAGAAATGACTTATGTTTGAATTGGAATATATTCAAATGTCATTTTCCTTGGAAAATTTCAAGATTTATCAATTATTATAAAATATTTATCTTAACGTTTATCTAAAGGCATTCTTATTTATTTTCTTGTTTTATAAAATTTTCTAAACTTCCAAAGTAAAAAACAATCACTAAATTTTTTTTTTTTTTCAAAATATTCAAAAACACAAACTGAAAGGGCAATTTTGGTTCAATTGGGAAACATTTCTTGGCAGTTGTAGGGAAGAGAACTGAGTTTCTTAATTTGTATAAAATGGAAAGAGTCTAAAATGAAGAATGTAATCTTTTACATGATGATTGGTACTTGAAGAATGCTATTAAATTCTTGATAATCTGCCCTTGAAATTCCTTGAATGCTCTTGTGAACTCTTGAATGCTTGTAAAATTTTCTAGGTGAGAATATGAGTGAAATAACCTTGTATTTATACTCAATTATGCAAGAATTCCTAAAATTACAACACTACAACCCGACATCATATCTAGGAGAATAAAATCTCACCAGAAATTTGAAATAAATTTGAATTTTGCTCACACAGGACTCATTCATCCAAGGTGGTGAATGAGTCCCATTAGACATAATGTATGGGACCAAAAATGAAAGATGCAATAAATGAGGCTTGTGGATGCAAAATAGGGCCAATAAAAGTATAAGAAAGCTCAATTATTAATGGAAAGCCTAGAGAAATGTGAAAGCGTTTTACAACACTTTACAACATCCCAAATAAGGCAAGATTAAGATTAATTATGTTTAAAATTATGTTTATTATGCTTGGTTAATTGATAAAACCCTAGAAAAGTATGAAAGTGTGTTACAACACTTCACAACACTTTTGCAAGGCAGCATTAAAATTCCATTAGTTCACAAGGCCCCAAGACCTAATGTGAATGTGTTGTCCACATTACAACATCAAATCAAGGCAACATTAATCTAAAATCACAACAAGGGCTCAAACAAGTTAGAAAAAGTAGAAGGGTTACTTTTTCGGTGACTCCAGTTATGTGGCTTTATTTTGGGGGAAACCTCTTGTCATTAATCAGCTTCTTTTAGAACATATCATGTGCATAGGGTTTCTTGATAAGCTCTCATGGCCTACCATGTTCCAATTATCATTTTATTCTACCTTAAAGGAATTTTTTCCTAGTCAACATTAGCAATTACTTTAAGGTGGGGGCATAGATCTTATTATGTGCTTCACTTTGTTCACATGCATTGAACTTTGTGGTGATTTTTTGATAAATTTATCATATTTTTTAGCACCTTATCAAAATTATTGGGACTATAATTCTTGGTTGGTTGACATAGAAACTCACCTATCAAACTTCACTAGCACTTATGTGTGTTTTTTTTTGTTGTTTTGTAAACTCAACTAGTGAATATTAGACTTTGAACTAGCCTATATTTTTTCTTATATAGCTCACCTAGTGAATATCAAACTTCACTAGCATATGATGATTTCATTCAAGTCGTTCACATAGCAAACATCAAACTTTTCTAGCCTTGTGATTTATGGATTCCTTGGCCATGGATCCTAGTAAAACATATGGAGCCAAGCAGCTTCAGGATTTCATAATTCTGTAAGGATCAACAAAAAGGATAGTTAATGGGGTATTTTATAGGGTATGTGGTTGACGACTTATTTTACCCAAAATTAATGTGGAAACAAAAAAGAGCTTCTCAAAAATGAGATTCTAAGCTTTCCATACCAATATAAATTATGCTTCTTTAATTGAATTTATTAAATAATTATATTTTCATTTCTATTTCTTGAATTCAATTTACCAAAGTCCTAAATTGATAGGCTGGGATTGAAAACATCTATATGGCAGTATCACATTTTTGAATCCAAAACATGCCATCTATTCTTCAGATTTATAGATTAAAAAAGAAAACAGAATTCTAGCTTAAATTCAAGCAGGTTAGAAAGATTATGCTATTTCTTTAAAAAGTTGTAAAAATCATAATTAATTATTTACTTGGAAGCCAACGGCAAAAAATATACATCAAGACTGCCATATGAGTCCTCATTTATATCTTAAAGGACATAAAAATATATTACTCATCTTTATTGTGGTTAGTGGTTAGATAGACACCTACTCTATTTTTCCTAAATTTATGAACATTTATTGAAATTTCAATTTTTTAACAAATAGATTTTGTTTTTTGAAAAATAAACCTAGTAGTTTAGAAAGTACATTCAATTTTCTACAAATTATATTTTTACATATTTTTGAAATAATATAGATAACTTATTCAAATTTTTACGTCAAGTTGCCTAACTCTAATTTTTATGAATTTTTTGCCACTTAAGGGCTTGTTTTTTCCATGATGTTTCTGCACATACCCACCTCATTTTCATGTTTGCATCATGTTTTTATTGTGTTTGCATTGTTTTTGAATTATGTTTGTATTGTATTTGCATTATGCTTGCATTGTCTTTTCATTATTTTTGTATTATGTAACTTACATTGTGTTTGTATTATATTTTTTTTGCATTATGTTAGTTTTGTACTTTCATTGTGTATGCTTCAATTTTTTATGTTGCATTATAGTGCATGTATGTGTGTTCCTTTCTCTTTACATTATCTTTTTATAGGATCCAAAACCTGTGGGATAACATAGATCACCTAGATTTCATGTCATCTTACATCTCCAATGTTTGGATAAAATAACCCTTATTGGCATAGCCTTACTTTATTTTGAACATGAGTGTAAGTTCATACTTTCAATATAGTGGGGGCTAAATGTAGCATCATAAATTGTCAGTCTAACAGTTTCACACTATATTTAGCTCTCCCTTATGTACTTGGACCTAATTATTCTCTTAATTTGCCTAGATTTTGTGGTCATTTTCAAAAAATAAAAATAAAATTGGGAATTAATATTTAATATTAATTTAATAACACTAAAAGCCCCAAAATAGGTCTAAACTAGGGTGCTATCATCCCTTTTCCTTGACCTATTTGGAAAAAGTTAAAATATGTTATTGTTAGAATTTTAACATTTACAAATTTAAAAATTAAATTATCATCTTTTGATAATTTATTTTTGTGGGAAAACAAATAATTGCATATAAATACAAGTCAAGGGAAAAATAAGTAGAATTTACAACACTTATTATGAATCAAGAATAATATTTTCAATGCATCAAGTTCATAAGAGAGTTAGTTCATGTTTCCTATTTTTTTTTTTTGTGAGTACTAACACTTGTATCTTCATCTAAACCCACAATAGTGGGTTAAGAAAATTTGCATGAAGAAAAATTAAAAACGCCATCAAAAATTAAAATGGCTTATCCCTTCGAATGAACGGGGTTCGAATAAACCCCCCTTGTAATGAACTCCCCCTTATAATGAACCCACCCCCCCTCTTTTGAATGAATTGCACCATATAGGCATAGTTTGAATGTACCCCCCTTCTAATGATGGGGGTTCATTCGAACCCACCCCCCTTCTAAGGTGTTTCATTCAAACCCTCCTTTTTAAAATTTTCTTCTTTAATTATAAAATTAATACATTTTTGGACTTCTGAAGCTTGATTTGGAGGTGATAATGTAGTCAAATAGATGAACCAAGTTGGAGAACTGTAGTCCTCGAAACTAACTTCCCAAAAACTTTTTTTTTTTTAATTTCTTATTTTTAATTAGTTTTACTAAACATAGGTTTTTCACCAAACTTGATGTTGGATGAAAAACCATTGTGGAAAAATAGTAAGTTAGTGGAAATTTTTTGAGAAATATGTATGCACTAGGTATTTGTCCTCACTCAACCAAAAACTAATAATAATAATTTCAATACATACAAAAAACGTTATGTGATTGAAAGTGTACCCATGTCTAAATTGTAATTTGTTTGACTTCAAAACTTAATTAAAAGAAAAATATTCAATAAACATGTTATGAAACAAAATGGAAGCACTAGATATTAGTGAACTACCAACCTAAATTTGAAAGAATCAAAGTTTTATCTTTTGTAGAAAAAAAGTTATTCAATTGAAAGTACACATCACTTTTAAAAAAAATGTTTACTATTAAAAACTAGTTATCAAAGGAGATGGAAAATAAATTATAATTTAATTTCAAATTTTTTAAAAAATACATTTAAAATCTACAAACAAAATCTCACAAATCACTAGTTTTAATCATCTTCAAATTCCTAACAATTTACCTACTATAGGTGTCAGAGAGTGAAGGTTTTGCTCAAAAGGTTGCTTTCAATGTCAAGTTTGGCCAAAAAGCGTAACCCATTATTGTTGACCTTAAATCAAGCAGCGAATTCTCCTTGAATGAGATGAGTTCAATAAGTTTAGTCCATCAAGGAAAGCATATTTGAGTGCCAAGTTACAATGCTTGTCATTTATTGCTTATTTTTATCTATTTTCCTCTACCCAATTGATGGTAAGATTTTTTACATCATCATCATTGTTGTGGAGGTGGAAACCACAAAAAAGGGTTTTACTTAAGAAAGACCCTATATGGAAAAAATCTTTCTCCCTTCTCTTCTATGTAGGTATAAGATCTGAAGTGGATTTGGGAGAAGATTGAAGACCTAATTGCTAGATCAAACACTCAAGCCTCCAATGACGATAAACTAGGGCAAGTGGAATTAATCATCAATAAACAAAGTTTCAAAGTTAATTCTAGGAAGGAAGAACCTACATACAATGAATTTGAGACATGTTCATAGATTATTAAGATCTACACTCTTTTTTCTAGGTTGACATGAACCCTGTCTAGCTAATTTGAGTTGTAAATTATCTGCTGGGTTACTCTATCAATGCACTCTATTATTCTGTTATCCATTTTTATGTTTCATTTTTTCATTTCTCTATATTCACATTAACTTTTTGTAGCTTCATATTTGACCTAGGTATACATTTGCATAATCAAATTAGGCTATCATTTAATCAATAAAATAAATATCATTCGCACTGCTAAGAACCAAAACTATAATCCACTATTTTATCTCTTTCATTAAGGTTAGTAGCCAACTTGGTTTATATGATCAATTTTGGTTTATTTTTATTGTGATGTAGGGGAGAGTGATTTAGACCCTAGATCCCTTTTTCAAACATCACACCAAAAAAAATTCAATCAAAGATCTTAATGTACATAAAAATAGAGATGTGATGGAAGCATATGTTATTATAATATACATAACTCATCTGGACAAGATAATAATATAATTAAATTCTTTAATGTGAACCTAACTAGTAAAAAATAAAAACCTACTTTGGACCTATCTAGAAAGCTTGTTCAAATATTTTCCCAAAATATGTTTACAAGAGAAAGTATTCGTCTACCTAGTTATTAAATTGCTCCTAAAACAAAATATGACCATTTGTTATTATTATTTCATTATTTTATTGATCCTGTATTAGGGAAAAATAGTGTCCACCACAATCAATCAATAAGATCTGATGGACCACTAATTTTTCTAAGACCCTAAACACTACAATTATGTGTATGATAAGATACAAATAACAATAAGAAATGCTACCTAACTATTATAGAAACTATGAGGGAAGTTTTTAGAACATAAAAATCTATGTACCTAGTCAAAAATTTGATGTTTTTGAGCTACTGAGGACTTATTCACCCTCAGGAACGAATGGATCCCTATTAGGGTTTCTAAAACTGAGATCAGGGTCTTGTTCCTTGATTTTTACACTCTCAAATTCCCTATTATCAAGTTTTGAAAGTCTGTATGCAATTTTGTAGCTTTGATTCCTTGATTTTTCACTTTCAATGACAACTTTTACAACTTTTCAATTTTGACAATTTTGCTCCAAACTTGCTCCACTTGATCTTTAACCTATAAACCTATAATCACACATTCAATGTAGGGAAAACTTGTTGACTGTTAGTGAATGGGGATTTTCCTCAGTCAAACCCCTTGTATGTAATTAAACCAAATGATAAAATGAAGGAACGAAGCATGAATATGAAATAATGTAATTGATATCACCTTGGATGATGTCTTGTGAAACAAATTTGCAATCTAACATGTAGTGGCCATGAAGAATGTAGATCTTTGTGTAGTGCCCCTCACTTTTTCTTTCTACTTTTAACAGTTACTTGGTTGTATTTTGACTTTATGATACTCTATTTAATGATACTTGGATGTTATGATACTTTGATGCATAGTTATGATGACACTTTTATCACTGATGTTTATGCTTATACCATATTTAGTAGATCAATTGAATTGATTATGTGGGTTATTATTGATATGAGTATAATTAATGTGATTATTGGATGTATGTTTTTATCATGATTTGGTATCTGATTATTGTGTGTTGATGTATTGGTGAAGGGGAACAAGGTTGCATCACTCACTTGCAAGTGCCCTATGACACTACAATTTTTCCTTCATGGTGTGTTTGCTTGGTTGTCTATGTACATGCTCGATAGTGTGGTTTTCTACAGGTTGTAGGTACTATGCATCAACTCCACCTGAATTGCTAGGTTTGAGTGTTCCTTAAGCCCAATGGAGATTGTTGATTTAGAGATAGTATCAGGTCCCCCACATTGAGCCATCATCCTTGATGAGGATGAGTGTCTGTCTATAACACCCTGTTTGTAAGTTCAGTTTGTGTTGGTCTGTTAGTGTTGTCATTTTTCCTTCCATTTCGCTTTGCGGTCTAGTATTGCTTGACAATATGTTCATTCAAGTAATGTACATGATTAGTGCTTTTGTTTTACTATTATGTTGAAATAAATATTATTGAAACTAAAAGGCTTGGAGTAATTAAAATAAAATCTTTTACATAATTGAACTATAGATTAAATAGATATTATTAAATTATTTATTTGATTTTAATAAATCAAAATTTATGGTTTAAAATGAAATATTTAAATAAATATATTAAATTGATATGATTGTGTAAATAAACTATATGAAAGATTAAATTAATAAAATAAATACCTTAAAAGTTGATTTATTTGTGTGTATATCATAAAATATGGTAAAAAAATTTACAAAATAATAAAAAATGGAAGAAGTTGTTGGTAGTGGAAAGAAAATTAAATTAATTAATTGAATTAATCTTCTAGAAACTAATCCTGGTTCTTGCCATGCAAATTCTCTCTCTGGTTCTTCAAATCTTTTCTTGGAGGTTTGGAAGATTTGGAAATTGGGAGTTTTTGAAGTGTTGTGGATTTTAGAAGGTGTGGAAGCTGAAATTTCAGTAGTAGGTTGGAATTGAGCTCTGCATCAAATTAGCACTTGGGCAACAAGAGAAAAAAACCAGGTTCTTGCTGAACTGATTCTAGACTTGTAGGAAATAGAAATGGATTCATTGTTTTGGTGGAAACTAAACTATTTTTAATTACTTCTAAGTGTTTTTATTATGTAAATGTTAAATAGCTATTGAAATCGTTATTCTTTGAAAAATCCGTGTGTATCTTGTTTCCTATTTTAACATTTTTCCCCAAATTCATCTACAATAAACACAACAATTCACCTGTAACAATAGATATTCTCTCTTTTCTTTATTTGGTGTAATTATTGATTTAATTCTTGCTTCCTTTGAATACTTTGATTGTAGCCAGAAAGTTATTGTTTGTAGCTGGTAATATAGATTTTCTATTGCTATTTCTGAGTAACTTGTCACTCAGCCATGACCTTGTATGAGGTTTTTATATTTTCTTCTATTATCTTATTCATGTCTCAAGTCATGGGTTTTGTATCTGTGAATGAATGCATTTAAGATTAGAGGAGTTTCATAGCCATGTTTTCCATCTCCCATAAGCATTCGATATTCTGATATTTTAAACTTCTCATAAGCTAACTAAGGTTGCCGCCCCTATTCTAGTCATCTATTTTCTTTCTTAGTCACATGCTTCTTTGTATCTATAATGTTTCTTCCTAAATTGAAACCTGTGAGTTATATATATATCATCAGTTATTTGGAAGCACAACCATTTATCTTGTTTTGATTGTTCTTTATTCATGGCTTGTATTACCGCCGCCTCTGTTAAATTTTTTTGGTTAGGTCAAATAACATTCAGTCAACCTCTAGTCGAGTTTTATGCAATAAGAACTGTTATTAGAATTATTTTAGTCGAATGCATTAAGATCGATATCAAGTAATTGAATGCATGGGGTTTCATGTTTTCTTTAGTATATAACTGGGATACATTCCTCTTAATGTTATATACTCCTCATTTGGCACCATGTAATATGGATTATTCACTATTTTTCCCTTTGTATTGGTTGTTTCCCTCTTTTCATGTTGGGGTGAGCTTGTACTATTAACTTTCAGTTATTTGATATATTTTGTAATACATATTAAATGCATTTGATCTGTGGAATTTTCCTTGTGCATTGATTTGAGTTTAATATATATATATATATATATATATATATATATATATATATATATATATATATATATATTATGGATCTCTATTTTCATTTGGGGGATGCTTCCATAATTTATGGTAGTATATTGTGTGTACAATTTTTTTTTAGATAATAGTTTATAAAGAAATTCAAATATGGTCAAAATGTATGTGTATGTATATATATATAGTTGGCAAGAGACATTGCAGTTATGTTTTGGTGTTGTCATTGATGACAACCCTAGTTGGTAATTGGATTTGCATGACATCACTTGCTTATCGACAGTTAGATTGAGGACAGTTAGGAAGAACAAAGAATCTGGCTGTTTGGTGATCATTGATTCACTTGCAAATTTCCAATTGTTATTTTGAGTTGTGGATCTCACGAAAGGTTTATCAGTGTATTTCTTGTGTTATCCAAAAATCTTAGTGCCTCGTACCAAGTCATGTGTAATTTTGGTGATCCGATTTGTACTTTTTTATTTATCAATATTTTGGGGTTGACTCGATTGATATAATGTGTTGTGGATATTCAAGGATTGCTTATTCGAATATTTTTGTGTTCACTCATCTTGATTTGGGTTTTATCTAAGTTGTGGCCGACCGTTGTCGATGCGCATTGGATAATTCTTAAGATTTGAGCCGACAGAACTACTAATATTTTTAAGTTTTATTGAAGTCGACTTGTTGTGATTAAATTGTTATTCACAGATATATATGTATGATCTGTTATATCATTTTGGCATGTGTGCATGGTGAGTTGATTTTTATTGTGAATATTAGAAGAGTGTTAGAGTGATTTTATGCATAGTTTCACTTGCGCATAAATATTTTGTGGTGCAATTTAGAGCAAGAGGAGAGCAAAAATTCAGCATTAGTCAGAAGGACAAAAGATCAATAATTGAGCCTAGCTGGAACTGTAATCAAGCATATGTGGATGTTATTCTTTCATTTCATTCTCTTGGATCTAATCCAAATCTTTCTAAGGCAGTGTGTCTTCCTATTTTGAGTAGCAAGCTCTAGGCAATGTGCTTGAATGAAAGTGCATTCCCATTTTGTAAACTTATTTTTGAGTATACTCAAATTATATTGTGGATTGGCCATCCACCATGGTTTTTCCCCTAATAGGGTTTCCACATAAAAATCCTTGTGTTCTGGTGTTGTGGTTATTTTCTTTCTATTTTTGCATTTTTTTTGGTTGAATGCTTAAAGTGGGTTAATGATTAGAATAAAAAAGTTAATTTTTGCAGAACACCAATTCACCCCCCTCTTAGTGTTGCTTGTTTCGAACATATATATATATATATGTATGTATGTATGTATGTATGTATGTATGTATGTATGTATATGTATATGTATATGTATATGTATATATGTATATGTATATGTATATATATGTATATACCTTTATATATAAGTATATTCATCAATGTTTGTATATTTAGTTTCTACATTCTGTATTTTAAAACAAAGTCTTAGTTAATAAAATACAAAAATAAAAATATGTATATAGAGTATATATAGGTATATGTGAATCTTTAAAGAGTGTAATGTTGTCCCTATTACTATTCAATCAAGACTAATATTTGGATTAGAAAATAATTGATTTTGAAAGATTGATACAACTATAATTAAATAAATGAAAGATAGTGTTTGTATAGAAAGATATTTTCTTGGATTTAGATGACTAATTGGTAAACATCAAATGTGTATGTTGAAAACCCATTTTAGACTCCATGTGCTATTATGGTTTAGAATTGTTAGTATGAAAAAAGTGAATGATTACTAAGTTTAGTAATGATTATGGGTTTTCTTCCAATGTTTAAGTCATCTTGTGAAGTGAACTTTTAGGAGCCTTCCAGAGGCTAGAAGGGAATTGTTATCCTAATGGAATTATTTGATAATCCATTGAGATGATTGTGTTGTATTAAATGTGTATACGATAGTCATTAGCTTTGTATAGTTTATTCGCCAATGTGGTTGGAACTTGAGTGCGAAAATGGTTATGCCTCGCCTTGTTGCTTATGTTAATGAGATTTTGTGATTGTGCAAGTTTTCTTTCCTCTTTTGATTTCATTGGGTATCCTAGTTGCTAGTAGGGGAGTCATTCCCAATGGGGGCCAACGTACAAAGTGGCACCAGGGTAACCCATGTTGGAGTTTCGATAACAAGTGATAACCTAAAATGAACTAGGGGTTTGGGTAGTAATCACACTAATCTAGATAAGTGAATGTCTCACTCATGGCTAAAGTGCTCATTTAGGCTTAAAATGAGTTGAGAAGACCTAGAATTGTAAGATCAACTACCTTGTCCCCATGAGAGGTATGTTGATTTTGCATAGGTTTGTATGGGGACCAGAGATCAATAAAGGCTACCAGGGTAACCCATAGCAAACCATGTGATGACACTTTTCCTATGACATCCTAGTATTCCCTTGCCTCTTGTTTCCCTTGATGTTATGTGCCTTTGGATGTGGTGTTACTATCGTGTGTTGGTGTACTATAATTATGCATTTGAGTCATGTTGGCCTTTGTGTTGTTTCTTGTCCCTTGACTGTTGTGGTGGGACCTTAATGATATCTCCTAGCATGGGGGGTGGACCTTGGGGTTCCACATGTTTGGGTGGAATATTCCTTGTACTCCATTGGGTTCCCTCACTTGGTTCGTGTTTGTGGTGACTACTGTTGGATTTGAAGGCTTATGCACTTGTACTAGTTCATATGGATTATTATTCATGTACTTGTATTGTATCATGTATATACTTTTGATGTACTCTCCTCACATGTATACGAGGAGACATTGTTGTTCAAATGTAACGATGTAATGATGTAAATGAATGTTGAAATCTCCTATGTAATGGACAATGTAAAAGATGCTTTTATATATGTTTGTTAATTGTATTGATTCTAAATGATATTTATTGATCATGTAATGGTTATTTTATATTAGTTGATCTTGTAAATATGTTGATTAAATGTACTTTCATATTGTAGATGGAATTTAATTAATGTAACGAATTTCAGTTCTTGCTATATTAGTTAATGGGAATCTAGTAGTGTAGTCATGGACCTTAGAGGACTTAGGTTAGAACTCAAGTTAATGTTTCATTTGCAATCATCTGTACCTTGCACTTTAAAAAAAAATTGTCCATTTTTAGGTGTTTAGTGTGTTTCCCTTGAGAGTTTCATTGCAGGGTGTTACACATGGTATCAGAGCCCAAGTTCTAATACTGGGTGCTCTGGGTATACAGAAGAGCCCATTATGTTGTCTTAGTTGCATAGATTCTGAAGTTTACATTTTCCCTTGTTGACCTCATCTAACACCCCAAACTTGTCCTTGGTGTTTTCTGTGTAGGATAATGTCTATAGGTTAGGGTCAAGGTCAAGGGCATGGTAGAGGTCATGGTGGTGGCTGTGGGCTAATCACCAGGATTGACCACCTCAAAGTTCCCACAAGTCTGATCGTGAGGAACAATAGGGTTCACAGAACAATCAAGGAGGTGGAGGTTAGAATCCAAATCATCCAGGGTTGGAGGGAACACTATTTTGTCACTTACTAGAGGAGGTTCTATCCCATCTTGGTCCAAGATAGGAGGGTGAACAATTGGTGGTGAGAGAGAGAGAGAGAGCTCCAAGGAGGAGAGAGATTGCAGTCGAGTAGGAGGCTATATTAGCTAGAAATATGAGGGACCTTTTATGAGCATGTCCTCCTATGTTTGATGGGACTAGCAATGATTTGGAGGCAAAGACCTAGTTAATTGATCTAAACAGGTGTTTTTCTATGCATCGATATGGTAGCAACACCAAGGCTAGGTGTACTATCATGCATCTATGAGGTTTTGCTTCCACATGGTGGTGTTTGGTGGAGAAAAAGCTCCATTTGGATATAGATTGAATCTCATGGGAGATATTTTTAGAGAGATTCAGAGCTCAGCTCTTGTCCGATCATTTGTGACAACATCATGTGGATGAGTTCCATGAGCTAAGGCAGATAGCAATGTCAATTGAGTAGTATGAGCGAAGATTTTATGAGCTTAAGCAGTATGTTGGAATAGGTGATAATGAGGGTATGTTAGTACAACATTTTATTAGGAGCTTGAATTCTCACATCAGTGGGGGTGATCATGTGTTTGAGCCAAAAAACATGGAGGCATCTATAGGGAGTAGGTCCTTCTAGGAACCACCATGCATCCACTCAAGGTGGTCAATAGTAGCAGCAACATTCTTAGCCTAAACGTAAGAACTCTCAGTCTCATCAGGGTGATAGGTTTTAGTCTGGGAGATACTAGAATTGGATGTGAAACAAACATTATCGCTTTGATTAGATAGCCCAGAGTTCATAGTCTACAGTTAATAGGGGAGGTGTTCAAAAATCTAATGCACCTCTAAGTGGTAGAGGTTTTGATAGAGGTACAGGGTGCTTTTGTTGTGTTCAGCAAGGTCACATTGCTAGACAGTGTCCTCAGAATGGCACATCTGGATTTAGTCAGAGACTGACAGCTTCAAAGCTGATAGTTGGAGATGTAGGAAGATTACAAAAAGTTTTTGTTGTGGTTGAAAACTGCCAGGATGAGCACCAGGGTACAGTGGTTGAGACATCAAGTGTGTTATAGGGTAGTAGAGTCTCTATTCTCTTTGATTCAGGTGCTTTAGATTCTTTTATTTCCCCTTTCGTAGTAGTGCATTGTGTCTTGGTGGTAGCGAGGAAGGATGATAGGTGGCATGTCAAGCTGGCCTCCAGTGCTAAGGTCATAGTTGAGTCTCTTGTTCATGGTTGTGGTTTAAGGATTGGGTCTCTTTGCACCACAGTATACCTTCATTTTATTCCCCTTGGGTAATATGATATTGTATTGGGAATGGATTGGTTAGAGGCTCATAGAGCAATCATAGATTGTCAGAATAAGTTGGTGTAGTGTGTAGATGATTCTGGCAGTGAGGTTGAGGTTGTTGGGGTGTAGAGGCTTATATCCTTGAGGATGATCTTTGCTATGTAGTTGAAGAGGTGTATGCAGCAAGGCTATCGGTTTTTTGTAGTGGTCTATTTAATGATTTGGAGTTACGAGAGAGCCAAGAGGTGTCTCTTGATAGTCATCCCATCCTTAGACAGTATGTTGATGTCTTTCCTAGTGAGATTCCAGGGATGCCACCCAAACGTGACATTGATTTTAAGATAGATCTTGTACCTAGAGTTGAGCCTATTTCATGAACTCCATACTAGATGACCACTCAAGAGCTCAAGGAGCTCTAGTTATAGCTTGAGGAATTATTAGTGAATGGGTTTATTCATCCTAGTGTCTCTCCTTGGGGAACACTAGTTATTTTTATGAAGAATAAGGATGGGTCCCTTCAATTGTGCATTGATTACTAGTAGTTGAATAAGGTGACGGTGAGAAATAGGTATCCATTGCCAAGGATCGATGATCTATTTGATCAGATCAAGGGGGATAGGGTATTTTTGAAGATTGATCTTAAGTCAAGATATCATCAGTTGCACATCTTTGAGTAAAATATCCATAAGACCACATTTCGTACTCATTACATACACAAGTTTATAGTTGTGTCATTCTAGTTAATGAATGTGTTGTATGTGCTCATAAGTTTGATGAATGGTGTGTTTCACACCTATCTCAATAAGTTTTTCTTGGTGTTTTTAGATGAAATTTTGAGCTATTCAAGGACCATGGAGGAGCATGAGGAGCACTTGAGGCAGGTGTTACATTATTTGAGGGAGAACCATTTGTATGCAATTTTTCTAAAGTGTGAGTTCTTCTAGATAGAGGTGAAATATCTAGGTCATTTTATCTCTAGTGAGGGAATTGTTGTGGATCCTTCAAAGATCCAAGATATCATTGATTGTCCTATGCCCACTAATGTTACAAAGGTTCATAGTTTCATGGGTTTGGCAAGTTACTACCATTGGTTTGTATAGTGTTTCTCAAGGATAGCCCATCCCATCACTTCTCTTCAGAGGAAAGGGAAGAAGTTTATTTGGTCAAAGCAGTGCCAGGAAGCTTTTCAGACTCTTAAGGATAAATTGACTAGTGCACCTATCTTGGTTGTTTGTAATCCTACTAGGGATATTGTGGTTTTTATAGATGCTTCCTTGGAGGGTTTAGGAGCATTGTTGATGCAGGTTGGTCATGTGATTTCTTATGAGTCTCACAAACTCAAGGATCATGAGTTGAATTACCCTACACCTGATCTAGAGTTAGCCGTTGTGGTTCATGCTTTGACGAGATGGAGGTACTTTCTATTGGGGCATCAGTTTGAGCTGCATAGTGATCACCATAGTTTTTAGTATATTTTCACACAGCCTAATCTGAATGTAAGGCAAAGATGATGGATGGAGTTCCTATGTAAGTATGATTTTTAGGTGAAATTCATTCAGGCAAAGGAGAATGTGGTAGTAGATGCTCGTAGTCGACAAAGACACTAGCTTTCGATAGTGACTCTTGGAGTGGATTTGAGGAGTAAGATCCTTTCAGCACTTCCTTCAGATAGTTGGTATCAGGAGGTGAGGTATGAGGTGGAGTTAGGTAGAGTTTTAGAGGGAAGATTTGTAGGATATTCTTGCACCATATAAAAAAGGGTCTCTTGCTTGACATAGGAATAATTCATGATAAATTGGAGTTAATGAAACCTTGATTCAGGTGTTGTGAGTCATTTTATGTATCCACACGAGATATTGGACCCTCTCAAATGCATTTAAGATCTTGTAAAGGTGTTGTAAAGTGTTAGATACTTTTACACTTTTCTAGACCTAATGAACGTATTTTTCTTTAATTCAACATTATAAAATGTGTTTAATAATAGTATCACATCAATTTAGAAGGATTGTGAATTAAAATTAATGTCAAACTAGTGTTGTAATGTTTCTTGCACATTTGCATTGGTTTTTGTGCCTTCCTAGGCTATGTGGACCTCATTTTAGTGTTGTAAAGTGTATTTAATCACACTTTCATATTGATTTCTATGTCGCAAGCCCTATTTTACATTCAAACTATCACTAATAGTCCCCTATTAACTCATATTATGCATCTTGAGGCAATATTTAATAAAATACTTGACAAGGTTGCAATTTAAACCTTATTTCCTTATCTCCCTACTTCCTAGCTATCAAATTGAACCCTATGGGACCCATTCATCTTGCATGGAAAATAAGTCCCGTCCAAGTGGGACCCATTTTCCATGGGTGGCGAATGAGCCCCATTTGGCCCATTTTTTACCTTTGTGCAGGAAAAAAAGGCGAAATTTGAGTTTAATTATATTACTTCATGTCAGCCTGTGATAAGGTATTAATAGGTAAAATAGGTGAGTTTCCTATAAATATAAGTCTTTTTAACTCATTTTCACATCTCTTATCTCTTATCATTCATTCATCCACCAATTTTCCATCTCAAGTCAAGCAACTCGGGGTTTTAACATTACAAGTCATTTAAGATAAATTTTCAGACATTCAAGGGAAGATTCTTCCTGTTTTGTTGCAGACTTTCAAGATCAAATATCATGGAAAGGTAATTAACTTCATTATATTACTATCTTTCATCATTTTGGTTTAATCACCTAAAAGGGGTTTGACCAAGGAAAACCCTAATGCCCTAACATTCAACATCTCTCTCTTTTTTCTTGTGTGTTTATAGATTTAGGACTCTTGGAAGCTTGCAAATCATTGAAGATCAAGTTACAAAGTTTCTCAAGTCTTCTCCTCATTCAACAAGTCAAAATATCAACAAAAACTCATTTTCAAACCCATAAATCAAAGTTTCAGAAGAAAACACCTATAGGAAGTCAATGTGTAGATCAGAAGGTCTAAATTCCAATTTTGAAAGTCTAGAAACTCAAAAGTGGACTCATTTTCCATGGGTGGTGAATGAGTTGCACTCTAGAGTCAATTTTTATTTTTCTACATTTTTAGGTACCCTTTTGTTAGAAACGGGTTTCACCTCAGTTTTGCAAAATTGGGATTGATTTTCCTAGAATGGTGAATGAGTCCCACTAGGCCTGAAAATTAGGATTATCAGCATTTTAGAAGCTATTTCCAATCTTCATCCACATTCCAAGTGCATACTTTCAATTTGGTTTAGTTCTATTTAGTTTTGCATGCATTTTTAATTCATTTATGCATAACATGATGTATTTTCTAACAAGTTGTTTTCCTTTAGTTTTCATTCATTAATCAATCAATCTTGTTAGTCTCTTGTATTCAAACATTGCATCTATGTATATTCAATCCTCATTCCATCCATATTGCATTAACCTGTGAATGAACCATAAGCATTTTGTCCCTTTTTTCTCCTTTTAGGTAAAAAACCCTAGAAGAGCTAGAAAGAATTAGGATGGAAAAAATATATGGTTCATTTTGGTGAACCTGCTATTTGAATCCCTTTTTTTTCTAATTTTGGAGTCCATTAATCATCCTAGATTTTCTTGCATTGCATTTTGCATTAGTTAGCTTGCATTCTAGGGTTTCCTTTTTGCATGAGTAAAAGTGCATACTAGGTTGCCCTTTTGCATCTTTAATCATTGAAAAGTTATGAAATTATTCATTTTTAACTTAGGACTGCATTATAGAGCTCAAAAAACATCAAAATCATTTTTTAAATTATTGAAAATTTTGAAAAATATCCCTATTAGGATTCATTCATCACCTTGGGAAAATTAGTCCCTTTTCACCCCTGAAACAACCTTTTATAGAGTTGAAAGCCCTATTTTTATGCTTTTTTTCGCTGCCATTAGTTATTTGTATCACTTTATTGAGTTTCTATAACATTAATTTCATTAGATTTAGCTTAAAATAGCTCATTTCATGTATTTCTCCATTTCACATTTTCATTTTCCACATGTCATTTTTTTTTATTGGTGCATTGTGTAATAAGAAAATTACCTTGTTTCATATTTGACAATTGCATTTCATTTTAAGTCATTACATTGCACTTTATTTAATTTCTCATGTTAGTATGTGTTCTCTTAAAGCATTCCATGTTTCTAGAATAGCAATTGGCTTGTATGATTCTATTTTTCATGAACATCATCTAGAAGAGCAAAGTAAAACATTTGATAAGCATTTTGCATACCCTCCCAGTACCTATCTGATTTGTAAGAATATAATAACACAAGAGGATGCAAGTGTAGATAATCATGACACTCATACTTGTTCTTCTCCCTATACCTCTCCTATTAGTGATGAAGATATTTCGGTGAAAGGAGCTACAAGCACTATGAGTCTTGATTGTCCCTCTCCTCTTCAGCCTATCGAAGACTTCAGAAAACAAGAAGATGAAAAAATAGAAACATTCTTGAATACCACCTTACCTAATTTCCATAACCATGACAATCAAAAAATTTCATTTCATGATATCCCTCCTTGATGTCAATAGGATAGGTTGGTATTAGAAGACATCCCTATTAAGAGTCATGAGAATCTTGACCCTCCCTTCCCTAATGATCCTCCCATTTGGGATAATCTATTTGAAAACCATAGTGATATTTCTCTTGATGCCTCCCTCACTTGTGATGAAGCTACTTTACACACTTCAAATGTGGGTGAACATATTACAAGCTCTCCTAGTAGGGTAGATAACATAGCACAAGAGAATAAAACCTTAAAGGAAATGGACATTCAACAAACACCTTCTCCTAATCATCCCCCTCTTAACACTCCCATCATTGATCATTCCCCTATTAGTGATGAAGTCATTTTGGAAGAACCTAGCCTTACTTTAAAATAACATGTGGCTTGTTTTTCTCCAAAAAGCTCTCCTTCTAGGGAGCATATCATGGTGCTAGAAAATGACAACAATAATAATGCATCTATCTTCCCTAGATAAAATGGTGATTATCGATTTCCCTTCCTTAGAGATACATCAAACCAAGATCGTTGAGGTTATGAATGCACAAGTGTCCATTAGATCCCCCTCAATCACTGGAACTCATACATACCCTGTGGGACATCCTAACAACCCTCTAATTCTCTACCCATCTTCACACAAACAACAAACTCAAAATAATCTTGAACTTATCTTTTACCCTCCTCAAACTAATGTATCACAACAACCAAGCCATAATACCATTTCTCATACATATAACACGACATAATCCACAACCGCCACAACCAACCCCGCCCTCCTTACCTTTACTCAATCTACCTAGTGCTCCTCATTACCTCCCACACAAAAAGGAGTATGATCTCATTGAACAATTAAAGAATACTCTTGCAAAGATTTCCCTTTGGGATTTACTTCAAAACTCACCAAATTATGACACTATTCTTCAAACAACCTTACAAAAAATTGCAATTCCTCCTAGTACAACTTCTGAATGATGTGGTAGCGTTAATCCATAGCATGAATCTTGAAATTACTTTCCATCAACATGAGCTCCCTCCTTTAGATTTGTGAAAACAAAATGAAGCTTTCATGATCATCGCTCAATACAATACAAAAGGGATAAAGATAACTCTTGTAGATAATGGTCTTTCTCTTAATGTGTGTAGTCTGAGCCTTTTGGATAGGTTTAGCATTGATAAATCAACCATTTGACCTAATTCTCTATCTATTAAGGGATTTGACAGTGTCAAAAAGAAACTGCTAGGGGTAATCATTATGCCTCTTACCGTTGTAGTGGTCACCTTGAATACACCAATCCATGTCATGCCTTATGAACTTTCATCCAATCTTATCTTAGGGAGATAGTTGATTCATTCCATGAAAGGTATGCATTTCACTCTTCAGTGCAAAATGAAATACATTTACAACAACAAAGTATACACCCTTGATGTTGATCCTAAACCTTATAGTGTCTTATAACTTGACAAAACCAAATAGAACCCATTGAACACATTAACACCACCCACACAAGTGGAACCTACACAACAAAAAGACAACAAACAACATATTGAACATCATATGACATTATTGGAAGATGATTGGGGTTCATTAGATTTTGAGCATGACTTTATGGGTGAATTCAAAATAATCCACAAATATTCAAATAAGGGAAAAGACAAAACCATAATGCCAACAACAACTTTGGATAACCTTTCAAAAGAATCCACCTCAACCACTTTATACACAGAAGAATACTACACAACAACCTTTGATGAAAACAAAAAAAACAACCATCACCTGATCTAAAAGCATTGAAGAAGCTTTATGGAAAAGGTTATGAACTTGTGAAACAAATTGGATATAGTGTAAAAGGATGTGGTGCTAATGAACAAGGTATCCAAAACCCTATCGACCCTATCAAGCAACAAAAAACTAATGGTCTTGGTTATTGTCCTATAATAGAAATTACCAAACCTTCACCCAACATCAACAATCTCAGACAACAGACTCTTAAATCATCTTTAACAATCATCCATCTTGAAAACATCAACACTAGTGGTCTTGAACATCATCCTCTACCAAACATAAAAAAAACACCTACACCTTTTCTTAATATCAATGTCATCCCGCAAGACACTAAATATTCACAGCCGATAGATTTTCCCTCCTATAAGAGTGAGAAAAAATATCACAATCTAGAGAAGCTTGTGTAAGTATGACATCTACTACTAAGAAAGATGTATCTTTGATGCAAATCACAAGACCACCTTCTCCTCTTGATCCAAAGGGTATCTTGTTGAGACTCCTCCAAGATCACTTGATCACTCTCCCTCTCAGAACTCAAAAGAAATGCTATGACAAAACTTCATTTTGCACCTATCATAGAGTTCATGGTCATTCCACTAATGAATGTAAGGTTTTGAGTTGTATAATCCAACATTTTCAATAGTTTTGTATGCTTCCCTATATGGGGGCACCTAATTCCTCTGATTTACATTGATTTTCACTCTATCATGCATACCATCATCCATATATAGGCTCACCTTTGTCCTTCACTAAGTGGGTGCAAGAGGTTAGACAACCTTGTCCTTGTATGTCACTTGTGGTTGCCTCCTTTGGCTAGTCATTAACCTTTCATGAATACATAAGAGAAAGTTGTGGATGTGGACGACAAGCCTTAAGTTGGCTTGCATATGACATACTTCCCATTATTCAGGACACAACTTATCAGAAACATATGACTTGGCATAGGGATTTCCAAGTAAGCTCATATGTCCTCTTATTCTACTTTAAAGAAATTCTCACAGTATTGGTTTTTGCAACCGCTTTAAAGTGAGGGCATACATCACCACTCACATTTCATTGTGTGATTATCTTTTTCTTCTGATTTCCTCTCTCAGAAACATTGGGTACAATGTTCCTCAAGATGAGACCATTTGCACTTATCTGAGCTCTTAGAGACATTTGGCATGATGTTTCGTAATATGAGACCTTGCACGAACTAAGAAAAATCCCTTTGAACAATCCTTAAACTAACAATGTCTATGAGTTTCAAGCATACAAAGTTTTTCTTACCTCATAGAGCTCGAAAATCATTTTCCTTTGTGGCACCTTATTAAAGTTATCAAGAGGTATAACTTTGGTATGGTTGAGTAGGAATCCCATTCTGAGGCACGACTTTCCCCATAGCCACCTATGTGTTTTGTGAGTGCATATCAACTAGAATTCATTTCTCACCCTTTGGCCTTCTCACTCGACAGACAACCAAGAAGTTTTGTCAGCCTAGAGTGAGTATACTTTTCTTTTTCTGAAGCAAATAGCCTAGATCTAATCCACAACTAGCTAGACAAATGATCGAAGCTTGATCCAACTTTTCAATTTCATCTTCCTAGTTCTTTCCATTGCATGATTTTGTATCTTGATGGTTTAACTTAGGATCTTGGATCTTTGGGTCTTTACTACCTTCTTGATCTTTTTCATTCTTTGTCATATCCATCTGTACACTTAGATCTCTCTTGAATTCCTACTTTAGTGTGAGTTTGAAGCAATTTCATCATCTCACTAAAGTGGGGGTTAAATGAATCATAGAAAAAAAGGTCTCTTGCTTGACATGGTAATAATTCATGATAAATTGAACTTAATGAGGCCTTGATTCAGGTGTTGTGAGGCATTTTATGCATCCACACTGGGTCTTGGACCCTTTCAAATGAATTTAACGGTGTCTTGTAAAGGTGTTGTAAAGTGTTGTAAGATACTTTCATACTTTTCTAGACCTAATGAACCTATTTCTCCTCCATTCAACATTATAAAATGTGTTTAATAACACTATCACATCAATTTAGAAGGCTTTTGAATTAAACTTAATGTTAAACTAGTGTTGTAATGTGTCTTGCATATTCACATTGGTTTTTGTGACTTCCTAGGCTATGTGGACCTCATTTTTGTGTTGTAAAGTGTATTTAATCACAATTTCACATTGATTTATGTGTCCCAAGCCCTATTTAACACTCAAATCATCACTAATAGTCCCCTATTAACCCATATTGTGCATCCCAAGGTAATATTTGATAAAATACCCGACAAGGTTGCAATTTAAACCTTATTTCCTTATCTCCTGGCTTCCTAGCTGCTAAAGTGGCCCCTGTGGGACCCATTAACCATGCATGGTGAATCAATCCCATCTAGGTGGGACCCATTTTCCATGGGTGGAAAATGAGTCCCATTTAGCCCAATTTTGACCTTTGAGCAGGAAAAAAAGTGAAATTTGATTTTAATATTACTTCATGTCAGCCTGTGATGAGGTATTAACGGGTAAAATAGGTGAGTTTCCTATAAATATAAGTATTTTAACTCATTTTCACATCTCTTACCTCGTATCATTCATTCATCCACCAATCTTCCATCTCAAGTCAAGCAACTTAGGGATTTAACATTACAAGTCATTCAAGGTCAATTTTTAGACATTTAAGGGAAAATTCTTCATGTTTTGATACAAACTTTCAAGATAAAACATAATGTCAAGGTAATAACCTTCATTATTGCATGTCTCATTACTTTCTTTCATCAATTTGGTTTAATTACCTAAAAGGGGTTTGACTAAGGCAAATCCCCATGCCCTAACATTCAACATCTCTCGCTTTTTCCTTGTGTGTTTATAGATTTAGGACTCTTAGAAGCTTAGAAATCATTGAAGATCAAGTTACAAAGTTTCTCAAGCCTTCTCATCATTCAACAAGTTAAAATATCAACAAAAACTCATTTTCAGACTCGTAAATCAAAGTTTTGGAAGCAAACACCTATAGGAAGTCAAAGTGCAGATCGGAAGCTCCGGATTCCACTTTTGAAAATCCAAAAATTCAAAAGTGGACTCATTCACCATGGATGGTGAATGAGTCCCACTCCAAGTTCAATTTTTATTTTTCTACATTTTTGGGTACCCTTTGTTAGGAATAGGTTCTGGCTAAGTTTTGCAAAACTGGGATTGATTCACCCAAAATGGAAAATGAGTCCCACTAGGCCTAAAAATCAAGATTATCAGCATTTCAAAAGTTATTTCTAGTCTTTATCCACATTCCAAGTGCATACTTTCAGTTTGGTTTAGTTATGTTCAGTTTTGCATGCATTTCTAATTCATTTTTGCATAGCACAATGTGTTTTCAAACAAGTTATTTTCCTTTAGTTTCCATCCATTAATCAATCAATCTTATTAGTATCTTGTCTTCAAAAATTGCATCTAGGTATATTGCATCCTCATTCCATCCATATTGCATTAACATATGAATGAACCATAAGCATTTTGGCCCTTCTTTCTCCTTTTAGGTGAAAAACCCTATAAGAGCTAGAAAGAATTAGGGTGCCAAAAATGTATGGTTAAATTCCCTTGAGTCAGATGGCCTATTGAGGCACTTTAGTTGTATTTATGTCCCTTCCTTAGGAGATCCTTTTACTTTGATCATTTCAGAGGCACATCATGCACCCTATTCAACTCATCTAGGTGTTAAGAAAATGCATGTAGACCTTTGTCAAATGTACTTTTGGGCTAGAATGAGAAGAGATATTGTTGGTTTTTTGTTGATATTTTTGGAGTGTCAGATAGTGAAGGTAGAACACTAGCATCCTACAGGTCTTTTACAGCCTCATCTAGTCCTAGACTGGAAATGGGACATCATATTGCCAGATTTTATTGTTGGATTGTCACTATCTTCCCATAGGCATGATGCCATTATGGTCATGGGGGAAAAGTTGATGAAGGTGGCACACTTCTCTCCTATCTAATCATCATAAAATGCTTCATTAGTCACCAGAGTTTTCATGGAGGATATTGGAAGGTTACATAGTATTCCTCATAGGATTATTTAGATAGAGATCTAGTGTTTAATTTAGCTCTTTGGATGTCCCTACAACATGTGTTGGGGACTTAGTTGAACTTTAGTTTAGCTTATCATCTAGAGACTAATGGGTAGATCGAGATAGTCAATAAAATCCTCAATGATATGCTTTGGATGTACGTTATGGATCAGTACTATCGTTGGGAGGACTACCTATATTTGATGGAGTTTGCATAGAATAATAATTATCACAATTCTATTAGCATGCCTCCTTTAAGGCGTTATATGGTCATCCTTTTTAGAACCTATTGGGTTGGGATCATTTGGAGGATAGAGTTATTCTTGAACTAGAGATGCTTCAAGAGATGGAGTAGTAGGTTATTCACATTATGGAGCATTTGGTGGCAGTCAAGGACAAACAAAATAAATATGTCAATACTCATAGGGTGGACCATCAGTTCTTAGTTGGAGATCGGTTATTCTTGTGGGTGCATTCTCGAAATAGTTTGATCCATTATGAAAAAGGTTCTAAGCTCGCACTACACTTTTTTGGGCCTTTCGATATCTTGGAGAGGATTGGTCCTATTACATATTGTCTTTCTTTTCCACCTATTCTCTCACACATTCATGATGTGTTTAACATTTCAGTTCTTAGGTCTTATTAGCCAAATATATCTCATGTTCTTGATTGCAATGCATTGCAGGTAGAGGACGAGTAGCTGGCTTTGGAGCCCATTGGCATCATACAACATAGGAGACACACTCAAGGGATGAGACATTGAGTAGGTAAGGGTCCAGTTGGGTCTAAATGATGATTATTTTGCTACATGGGAGCATGCTTCCAAAATGAGAGAGTTATACCCATATCTGTTTGTAGGCTTCTAGGAGTGAGCCTAGTCCTAGGGGGGAGGATGTGGTGCCCCTCAATTTTCTTTCTACTTCTGATAGTTACATGGTTGTATTTGGACATTATGATACTTTGTTTGATGGTACTTGGATATTATGATACTTTTGTGGATAGTTATGATGACACTTTTATCATCGATGTTTAAGCTTATACCATGCTTAGTAGATTGGTTTAATTGATTATGTGGGTTATTATTTATATGAGTATAATATGATTATTAGATGTATGTTCTTATCATGATTTTTTATCTGATTATTGTGTGTTGATATATTAGTGAAGGGGAACAGGGTCACATCACTCGCTTGGGAGTGCCCTGTGACACTGTGATTTTTCCTTCACAGTGTGTTTGCTTGGTTGTCTATGTACACGCTCAGTAGTGTGGTTTCTTGTAGGTTGTAGGTACCACGCATTGACTCCACATGAATTGCTAGGTTTGAGTGTGCCTTAAGCCCAATGGAGATTGTTGATTCAGATATAGCATCAAGTCCCCCATGTTGAGCCATCATCCTTGATGAGGATGAGTGTCTTCTTGTCACACCTTGTCTGTAAGGTCAATTCGTGTTGGTCTACTAATGTTGTTATCATTTTTCCTTCTGTTTCACTTTGCAATCTAGTATTACTTGAAAATATGTTCATTCGAGTAATGTACCTGATTAGTGCTTTTTATTTATTATTACATTGAAATAAAGATTATCCAAATTAAAAGCTTGGAGTAATTAAAATAAAATCTTTTACATAATTGAAGTATAGATTAAATAGAATATTATTAAAGTATTTATTTGATTTTAATAAATCAGATTTATGGTTTAAAATGAAATATTTAAATGAATATATTAAATTTATGTGATTGTGTAAATAAACTATATGAAAGATTAAGTTAATAAAATAAATACCTTAAAAGTTGATTTATTTGTGTGCAAATCATAAGATATGGTAAAAAAATTACAAAATAATAAAAAATGCAAGTTGTCGGTAGTGGAAAGAAAATTAAATTAATTAATTGAATTATGAAGTGCATGCAATTATGGATGTGATTAATAAATAAATTAGTTAAGGGGCTTTTGAATTATTCTTCTAGAAAATAATTATTTTTCTTGTCATGAACATTCTCTCTTTGGTTCTTCAAATCTTTTCTTGGAGGTTTGGAAGCTTTGGACATTGGAAGTTTTTACAGTGTTGTGGATTTTAGGTGTGGAAGCTAAAATTACTGTAGCAAGTTGAAATTGAGCTTCGCATAAAATTAGCACTTGGGCAACAGAAGAAAAAAACTAGGTTCTTGTTGAACTGATTCTAGACTTGTACGAAATAGAAATGAATTCATTGTTCTGGTGGAAACTAAACTATTTGTACTTACTAATGAGTGTGTTTCTTCTGTAAATGTTATACAGCTATTGAAATCTTTATTCTTTGGGAATATTTACATACCTTGTTGCTTATTTTAACATTTTTCCCCAAATTCATCTACAATAAACACAACACTTCACCTGTAAAAATAGATACTCTCTCTTTGATTTATTTGGTGTGATTATTGATTCAATTCTTACTTCCTTCGAAGACTTTGATTGTGGCCTGAAAGTTATTGTTTGTAGCTGATAATATCAATTTTCTATTGCTCTTTCTGAGTAACTTGTGACTTAGCCATGACTGTGTATGGGCATTTTATATTTTCTTTTGTTATCTTATTCATGGCTCAAGTCATGGGTTTTATATCTGTGAATGAGTGCATTTAAGATTAGAGGAGTTTGGAAGTTATGGTTTTCATCTCCCATAACCATTCCATATACTAATATTTTAAACCTCTCATAAGCTAACTAAGGTCATTGCCCCTGTTTGATAGCATCTATTTACTTTCTTAGTTGTAGGCTTCTTTGTATATATAATGTTTCTTCCCCAATCAATTCCTATGATATATATATAAGTTATTTGGAAGCACATCCATTTATCTTGTTTTGATTGTTGTTTATTCATGGCTTGTATCACCGTCACCTCTGTTAAATTCTTTTGGTTAAGTCAAGTAACATTCAGTCAACCTCTAGTCAAGTTTTACGCAATAAGAGCTATTACTAGAATACTTTCAACCAAGTGCATTAAGGACGATATCAAGTAATTGAATGGATGAGGTTTCATGTTTTCTTTAGTATCTAACTCGGACGCATTCCTCTTAATGTTCTATACTCCTCATTTGGCACCATGTAATCTAAAATATTCATTGTTTCTCTCTTTGTATTGGTTGATGTCCTCTTTTCATGCTAGGGCGATCTTGTATTGTTAACTTTCTTATTTTATATATTTTGTAATGCATATTAAATGCACTTGATCTATGGGATTCACCTTATATGCATTGATTTGGGTTTAATATATATATATACATATATATATATTTTGTGGATCTCTATTTTATTTTGGGGGCCACTACCATAATCAGTAGTAGGTATTTTGTGTGTGTACATAATCTTTTGAGATAACAGTTGTTCCATAGAAAAAAGGACCCTTTGCTTGACATGGGATTAATTCATGATAAATTGAACTTAATGAGGTCTTAATCTAGTCCTTTGAGGCATTTTATGTATCCACACTAGGTCTTCGACCCTTGAAAATTGAATAAAATGCACTTAATAATGTCTTGTGAAGGTGTTGTGAAGTGTTTTAAGACATTTCTACACTCTTCTAGACTCTTTTTATTATACTTCATTTAAATATTCCTTTTTATTCATCATCAAGTCCTATTTTAAAGTGTTGTAAAGTATTCTAACAATATTTCACACTTTTCTAGGAATAATTTCACTATTTATCCATTCCTTATACTTTATTTGACCTCTTTATTCCCTTATAAGGATTAATTAAGTGTATTTTTGAATGTAAACCTGACAAACAACATTAAATGCAAGATAATCCCTAACACCCACTTACAAGTCCAAGGTGGGACCCATTCACCATAGGTGAGGAATGAGTCCTTCTTTGCTCCAAATTTAAAACATTTCAAATTTCCTTTCAGGTTTTTATTGAAAATCACTTGATGTCGGCTTGTGATGAGGTAAATAAATGAGATACTAAGGCACAAGTGTGTATAAATAAGTGTTTTTCTCCTCATTTTATATCTCTCTCATATCTCTTATCTCTCATCATCCAATCATCCACTAATCTTCCATTAAGCAACTTAGGGTTTCAGCATTACAAATCATCAAGAGAGCTTCTAAAGACATTCAAGGGTTGATTCTTCACGTTTTGTTGCATACTTTCAAGATCTATCATCATGGCAGGGTAATCTATTCCATCATTGAATGCTTCATTCTATTCCTTCATCATTTTAGTTTAATTAACTAAATAGGGTTTGACCAAGGCAAACCCCCCTGCCCTAACAATCAACATTTCTCCTTCTCTTCTTGTGTGTTTTTAGATTTAGGACTCTTGGAAGGTTGGAAATCATTGAATATCAAGTTGCAAGGTTGCTCAAGTCTTCTTCTCATTCAACAAGTCAAAGTGTCAACCAAATCTCATTTTCTGACCTGTAAATCAGAGTTTTAGAAGCAAACACCTATAGGGCATCAAAGTGCAGACCAAAAGCTTCAAAATCCACCTTTGAAAATCCTAAAATTCAAAATTGGACTCATTCACCATGGGTGGCGAATGAGTCCCACCCCAATGTCAGTTTTTGAATTTTTTACATTTTTGAATACCCTTTTGTTAGAAATAGATTCTGGTATAGTTTGACAGAACTAGGAATGATTCGCCTAGAATGGAAAATGAGTCCCTCCAGGCCTAAAAATTAGCATCAGCAACATTTCAAAACTAATTTCTAGCCTTCTTCAACATTCTAGTTGCACACTTTTAGTTTGGTTCAATTCTATCTAGCTTTCCATTCATTTTTGGTTCATTGTTGCATTACATAATGTGTTTTCAAACAAGCTATTTTCCTTTAGTTTCTATTCATTAGTCATTTAATCTCATTCACTTCTTTCATTCAAGCATTATATCTAGGCATATTGCATCCTTATTCTATCCATATTTCATTGACTTTGAATGTAACATAAGCATTTTTTGCCCATTTTTCTCCTTCTAGGTGAAAAACCCTAGGAGAGCTAGAAAGCAAGTGAGTACCAAAAATCTATGCTTCATTTTGGTGAACTCGATGTGAAAATAAGCATTAGTAGTATTTCAGAAATAATTTCATATCACCTTTTTATTCATCAACAAGTCATATTTTGAAGTGTTGTAAAGTCTTGTGACAAGCTTTCACGCTTTTCTAGGCATATATTCACTATTTATCCCTTTCTCATGCTATATTTGGCCCCTTTATGCTCTCATATGCTTAATTAAGTGCATTTTTTTAGTATTATCCTAACAAACAATATTAAATATAACATATTTCCTGACACTTGTTTTTAGGTCCTAGGTGAGGCTCGTTCGCCATGGGTGGAAAATGAGTCCCTCTAGGTCTAAAAATCAGCATCAACAGCATTTCAAAAATAATTTCTAGTCTTCTTCAACATTCCAAGTACACACTTTCAGTTTGGTTCAATTTTGTTTAGCTTTGCATTCATTTCTAATTCATTATTGCATTACACAATGTGTTTTCAAACAAGTTGTTTTCCTTTAGTTTCTATTCATTAGTTAATCAATATCATTCATTCTAATATTTTAAACTTATCATAAGCTAACTAAGGTCGTTTCCCCTATTCGATAGCATCTATTTACTTTCTTAGTTGTAGGGTCCTTTGTATCTATAATGTTTCTTCCCAAATCAATTCTTGTGAGTTATATATATATATATATATAAGTTATTTGGAAGCACATCCATTTATCTTGTTTTTATTGTTTTTTATTCATGGCTTGTATCACCGTCACCTCTGCTAAATTCTTTTGGTTAATTCAGGTAACATTCAGTCAACCTCTAGTCAAGTTTTATGTAATAAGAGCTATTACTACAATGCTTTCAATTGAGTGCATTAAGGCCGATATCAAGTAATCGAATGGATGAGGTTTCATGTTTTCTTTAGTATCTAACTCGGACGCATTCCTCTTAATGTTCTATACTCCTCATTTGGCACCATGTAATCTAAAATATTCATTGTTTCTCTCTTTGTATTGGTTGATGTCCTCTTTTCATGCTAGGGCGATCTTGTATTGTTAACTTTCAATTATTTGATATATCTTGTAATGCATATTAAATGCACTTGATCTATGGGATTCACCTTATACGCATTGATTTGGGTTTAATATATATATATATATATACATTTTGTGGATCTTTATTTTATTTTGGGGACCACTACCATACTCTGTGGCTGGTATTTTGTGTGTGTACATAATCTTTTGAGATAACAGTTGTTCCATAGAAAAAAGGACCCTTTGCTTGAGATGGGATTAATTCATGATAAATTGAACTTAATGAGGTCTTAATCTAGTGTTGTGAGGCATTTTATGTATCCACACTAGATCTTGAACCCTTGAAAATTGAATAAAATGCACTTAATAATGTCTTGTGAAGGTGTTGTGAAGTGTTTTAAGACATTTCTACACTCTTCTAGATTCTTTTTATTATACTTCATTTAAATATTCCTTTTTATTCATCATCAAGTCCTATTTTAAAGTGTTGTAAAGTATTCTAACAAGATTTCACACTTTTCTAGGAATAATTTCACTATTTATCCATTCCTTATACTTTATTTGACCTCTTTATTCCCTTATAAGGATTAATTAAGTGTATTTTTGAATGTAAACCTGACAAACAACATTAAATGCAAGATAATCCCTAACACCCACTTACAAGTCCAAGGTGGGACCCATTCACCATAGGTGAGGAATGAGTCCCTCTTTGCTCCAAATTTAAAACATTTCAAATTTCCTTTCGGGTTTTTATTGAAAATCACTTGATGTCGGCTTGTGATGAGGTAAATAAATGAGATACTAAGGCACAAGTGTGTATAAATAAGTGTTTTTCTCCTCATTTTATATCTCTATCATATATCTTATCTCTCATCATTCAATCATCCACTAATCTTCCATTAAGCAAATTAGGGTTTCAACATTACAAATCATCAAGAAAGCTTCTAAAGACATTCAAGGGTCGATTCTTCACATTTTTTTGCATACTTTCAAGATGTATCATCATAGAAAGTTAATCTATTCCATCATTGCATGTTTCATTCTATTCCTTCATCATTTTGGTTTAATTACCTAAACAGGGTTTGACCAAGGAAAACCCACATGCCCTAACAATCAACATTTCTCATTCTATTCTTGTGTGTTTGCATATTTAGGACTCTTGGAAGGTTGGAAATCATTGAATATAAAGTTGCAAGGTTGCTCAAGTCTTCTTCTCATTCAACAAGTCAAAGTATCAACCAAATCTCATTTTCTTACCCATAAATTAGAGTTTTAGAAGCAAACACCTATAGGGCATCAAAATGCAGACCAAAAGCTTCAAAATCCACCTTTGAAAATCCTAAAATTCAAAATTGGACTCATTCGCCATGGGTGGCGAATGAGTCCCACCCCAAAGTCAGTTTTTGAATTTTTTACATTTTTGAATACCCTTTTGTTAGAAATAGATTCTGGTATAGTTTGATAGAACTAGGACTGATTCACCTAGAATGGTGAATGAGTCCCTCTAGGCCTAAAAATTAGCATTAGCAGTATTTCAAAACTAATTTCTAGTCTTCTTCAACATTCTAGTTGCACACTTTTAGTTTGGTTCAATTTTATCTAGCTTTGCATTCATTTCTAGTTCATTGTTGCATTACATAATGTGTTTTCAAACAAGCTATTTTCCTTTAGTTTCTATTCATTATTCAATCAATCTCATTCACTTCTTGCATTCAAACATTATATCTAGGCATATTGCATCCTTATTCTATCCATATTGCATTGACTTTGAATGTAACATAAGCATTTTTTGCCCATCTTTCTCCTTCTAGGTGAAAATCCCTAGGAGAGCTAGAAAGCAAGTGAGTACCAAAAATCTATGTTTCATTTTGGTGAACTTGACATGAAAATCAGCATTAGTAGTATTTCATAAATAATTTCATATCACCTTTTTATTCATCAACAAGTCCTATTTTGAAGTGTTGTAAAGTCTTGTGACAAGCTTTCACACTTTTCTAGGCATATCTTCACTATTTATCCCTTTCTCATGCTATATTTGGCACCTTTATGCTCTCATCTGCTTAATTAAGTGTATTTTTTTAGTATTATCCTAACAAACAATATTAAATATAACATATTTCCTGACACTTGTTTTTAGGTCCTAGGTGGGGCCCATTTGCCATGGGTGGAAAAAGATTCCCTCTAGGTCTAAAAATCAGCATCAACAGCATTTGAAAAATAATTTCTAGTCTTCTTCAACATTCCAAGTGCACACGTTCAGTTTGGTTCAATTTTGTTTAGCTTTGCATTTATTTCTAATTCATTATTGCATTACACAATGCGTTTTCAAACAAGTTGTTTTCCTTTAGTTTCTATTCATTAGTTAATCACTATCATTCTTTTCTTGCATTCATGCAATATATCTAGGCATATTGCATCTTGATTGTATCCATATTACATTGACTTTGAATGTAACATAAGCATTTTAGGCCCATCTTTCTCCTTCTAGGTGAAAAACCATAGGAGAGCTAGAAAGCAAGTGGGTACCAAAAATCTATGTTTCATTTTGGTGAACCTGCTTTTTGAACATTTTCTTGTTTGATTTTGGAGTCTTTCATCATAGATCTAGCTTTGCATATAATTTTCATTAGGGTTTGCATTAGTTACTTTGCATGCTAGGTTTCAAATTTTGAATTCATAAAAAGTGCATTTAGGTTGTATTGTTGGCATCTAAATTCATACATATTTTTTGAAATTCTGCATTTTCATTTAGGTTTGCATCATAGCAATCAGAAACCATAAAAATCCCTCAAAAATTTCTAATTTTTTTGAAAAAGTCCATACTGGGACTCATTCGCCATCCTGGGCGAATCAATCCCTTCTGACCCTTGAAAGTGTCTTTTAAAGAGCTAAAAATCCTATTTTTAGGCTTTTGTTTGGTGCCATTTCATACCTATATTAGTTAGTTGCATTTTGGTAACATGCATTTCACTAGATCTCACTTAAAATAGCTCATTTCATGCATTGTTTAGTTTCAAAATTTTGCATTAGAAAAAAGTGCATTAGCTTGCATTTTTGCATACAATTTCCTTAACAATCTCTAAAATTCTACATCTCCATCTTAGATCTACATCTTACAACCTTAAATACATAAAAAACACTTCAAAATTCCTACAAATTTTTCAAAAAATCAGTACTGGAACTCATGCCCCATACTGGGCGAATTAGTCCCTATCCAGATTTTTTACTATCTATTGCTGTATCAGAAACTTCATTTTTTTACTTCCTAAGCCTCCTAGTGTCATATAATGTAAGTCTAGAAAGTTTCTAGAACATTTCTTTTATGCATTTATCTCCAAAACATCATTTTAGATTCCTCATTTTTCAAATCACTTCATTTGCACACATCCTTGCATCTGAAAATGCTTCCATTTCTGCAATTTTGCATAACATTGATAAAAGTACTTTTCACTTTTGCATATACAATATTTCTATTCATAAACCTTTGCATAAGTTTCTTAAAAGTGCTTAAATTCATTCTTGCATGTACATTGTTTACATTCTTAAGATGTTGCATATATGGGATAAGGGTGTTTTGTACCTTTGCATATACATTGTTCATATTGCAGAGCCATTGCATGACATCGTTGTGTGTGCTTTTCATTCTTATTCAAACAATACTAGTACCTTACATATATCGACATGTTAAGAAACATAATTTCCTATCTCTTCCCTATGGGAGTGTTTTTTATGAAAGAGACTACAACCTTGGAAATTCCCAACAATCATACTTGTTCTTCCCATAATATCTCTCCTCTTGGTGATAAAGATATTTTGGTAAAAGAACCATTTCATGAGAGTTTTTATAATCCTATTTGTTTCTTTCCTCTTCACTCTCTTAGTGGACAAGTTATTGATAAACAAGACAATACAACCTTAGATGATCATGACAACAACATTTGTTCTTCCTCTAGTATCTCTCCTAGTTGTGAAGTGGATACTTTGATGTTAGACAACACAATCAATGGAGGCCATGAATATCTTAGTTGTCCCCCTTCACCTAGGGAAACCCCTCTTGAAAAATAATCTTCAACCATTGATAATTCCCCTACTTGTGATGAAGTCCTTTTAGAAGAACCAACCTATCAATGTCACAAACATTGGGCTAGTTTTTCTCCTCAAACTCTCCTCCTAGAGAGAATCTCATGGTGTACAAACATATGAACATTGACACATATCCTTCAACCATTAAACCTTCCCTAGATGAGGGTACTCATGTGGCAGTAGAATCCTCTTCACCACCATATCATGCCAATCAAGACAAAAAAATTGAGGTTATGAAGACACAAGCAGGATCTCCTTTAATTACTGAGATTCCTAAGTCACCTTCCATTAGTGAAAAACATAAAAAAATTTAAGTTGTCTTGAAATCCATGATGCAATCTACTCATAACAATGTTTTGCAGTCACTAAGTTGTAACTTAGTGACTCAAAAATCTAGGGGACCACACAACACTCCTACACCATTACCTTTTCCTCAAAAGGTTCCTAGTGTTGAAGATCTTAAAAAGACTCCTACTAATATATCTATATGGGAGCTTATTCAACTTTCACCAGCAATCAAACTTCTCTTCCATGAAATATTGGAAATATAGAAGGAAGAGATCCAATCTTA